>CM026426.1:101553392-101937219 GCA_014871385.1 Ceratodon purpureus
TCCGACAACCTCCGTCCGCAATACGATCGGCATCAAGTCCGCCCACCCGGATACGCATTATCGCGCCTACAGGCCCGTCCGAGCCATGTCCGCCTACCAGTTCGGCCCACTCGCGGACTTCCCCGGCATGCAACGCTCGGGTTCCTCCTCAATCGTCCGCCACGAGAAAACACGTCCGCCCGTGAACCCTAAATCGGTTGCCCATCTCTGTCCGCCCAACTCCGCCGTCGGAACTCCTCCGCACATCCACGTCATCGTCCGGGACCACCGCAATGCCAAGTAGGACGCCACGTAACGCGACCGAGTAACTATTTTACCCACGCTACTCGCGGGACCTAAAGGACCCTACGCTGACCCCTATTATGACGTCGGAGGACCCCCGTCACGACCCATTCGGACGTCGCGACGGGATAGTCACGACCCGACGGCATAGAAAACCCTGGACGCAGACATCGTAATTGTTTGTGTCAGTTTGTTCGAAATATATTTTTTTAATCGGGTTTTTTGATTCTGACATTTATTCCGGAAACTGAAATATCAGTTCCGGGCATGGCGGTCTGGGGATAGGGAGGAGCTGCTGAAGCATGCGTTGATGCAGCCATATAAACTGAAGGATTTAAACATGGAAGTACTCTGCCTTCTGGCCCGGGAAATGGATTCCGCACGTCGTGACACTAGGTACCAAGCACCCTTCAATATCCCGCGTAAGAAGAATGCCGGACAGCAGGAGGAAGGGGTTGATGGCCTCCAACAAGTTTTGAAGTAGAAGAATAGTGTGACATTAGAATATGAACATCTTATTTAGCATATGCAGGAGCCCACTTGAATGGTTTCAGTGTCGCTGTGTTCACAATTAGATACTTGTATAAATGTTTTTAAATTTTTTTTTGTTTGACTGGCGCTGTTTTCTTTCCTAATGTAGAGAACTCTGATTTCGTTCTCGTTCATGTACGTGACACTCTTTAATATGTGTACTATGTAATTCAGTGTATTATTGTTTAGCCCTGAATGAATGACACAGTCTGCCGGTTTGTATGCGTACATAAGATTCTGTCAAGGGAGCAAAGGGTATGTCACACGTAACAAAGAGCTTACATCACGATTAATTTATTGGGTGAGATCAGAACTCAAATTTCAAGACTAACATTTATTTAACAAACCAGTGAAACCTTCTTTACTCCATTCACCTATTCCGGGATTGAAATAATACAATAGTGTCACGGGAGATTCCAACAAAATATACAAGAACTATAGGAGTATAAGTCATTCATTCAAACCACATTCATAACAAAAAAACGAATTTTCGGTAACATAAAGCGACATAGGACAAAAGGAATATAAGTAGAACAGAAATTATCTATGAAAAAATACAAAGCAAGCCTAGGTTCTCAAAAATTACTTAGAGATAACTGGTAACTATTTGTGATATGCATAGTATAAGCTGAAACAAATTGAAACTATACAACAAAAAAAAAAAATGAAACATTTTGACATTATTCTGATGATGAATGAGAAATTATTTTACATTTTGAAAAATTAATAATCTTCAATAATGATGTTATGAGACCGAAAATAATAATATTATTACGATTACTCCACATCGTATTATTAAAGGTAATATTAATCATATTATAAATATGAATATTAATTACAACATACAAACGTTATTGGTAATGTAAATCATATTTTGTATTGCATTGATGAAGTCTTTCATAGTTAATAATTATGTGAAAAAAAACATATACATAATTAAAACATTGTGGAAGTTTACAAATAAGACCCCGAAGGTTTGGATATTGAATTCATAGAGAAAACATTCATTTCATTATAATTTTTTGCCAATGTTTTTAATATACTCAGAAACAAAAATTCTTTAAATAATGGCAACCGTATAAAAGAATTCACTAATTATTTTAGAAATCAAGCAATAAAAATCTTTAAGAGTACGTGACAAATATTTCACCAACCAATAGTAACAAAATAATAATAAAAACAAAAAAAATTTAGAAAACACTATTAAGACAAACATCCTTCAAAAAAATAACCTCAAAATCAGTCAGTACTTATTCTGGATCTTATATACCATACGAGAAGTGGAGGATTAAAATGTCTCCAACATGTAGAAAAGAATACCGTGCTATAGAAGTCAACACTGAGAACACATACAGTATAAAGCGAGATATATATAAGACAGTGTCACAGAAGATTGTAATGAGAGTGACACTCGATATAAATATGCATAACGCTACGCAATAGAGAAGGTACATTGCTAGAGGCTGCTAAACTTCAAAGTCAGCACACAATAGATCGGGATGAGTGCAATCTATTTAGCACTATAGTTGCTACTGTTGTCTTCGTCCTCCTCACCGAGTGCATTGTAAAACTGATCTAGAACCCACGTCCTTTCCTTAACCCTCTGGTTTTGGGTTAATCCATAGTGCCTCGGGCACTCCGTATCACCAGAAATGTGTCCTCCAGTGTCCTCTCCTTAGCGGGTTTTCGACATCAGTGTAGCAAATTCAACGACAACAACCAACGCAACGCGCCACCGACAGCTGGGGATCAACGATAAATGCCGAATGGCCAAGAGCGGCATCACCTGAACGGTGGGCATACGGATCAGCAGCAATAGAGGAATCAGGACTGAACCTCAGAGAGCAAAGATAGAGAAGAAATGTGAAACAAAGGAACAAACATTCCACTGGACCCAACTCAAAAACCAAACCAAATCTTAACATCTTGACAATCCAACGGAAAACAACAAAGGCATAAGAAGAGAACACGAAAGGTGTCACTCACATCCAGCAAGAGAATATATACCCGGGAGAAGGAAGGAATAGTAAAGAAATATTCTTTGAGTGCCTCTAACACAACGGCTTACCAGGACGAGATCGGTTAGGGATTGAGCGGACTTCGAACTAGGTCAAAGGCGACATGCAACTTGCGGACCATATCGTTCAAGGAAATCCTCTTTTTGGCCCAATTTGAATCCCATGCCGTCATTGACAGGAAAAAACACTGCCTCACCAGCCATCGGATGCAAGGTCCCCTCCCGCCGTTCTGCTTAAATCCTCCGAAGACGCCCTAACATGAGATTAAATTCAGCAACCAAGTGCTCCATCATGACGGAGTCATTGTCAACTTCTTGAGACAGGAGAATGGCCTGCTATCGCAGCGTATTGGGCAAGTCCTGCGCAGAGTGTCTCTGAGGGGTAGGAGTCGGTATCACAGGTACAAGGGTAGACTCTCACACGGGCGTAGACACACCCTCCGTAGGTGCATACTGAACCCGTCTAGGAGTCAATAACTGTTGTAGACCTTTGTTGACATTTCCAGCCATCCTCCCACACTACCTAGCAATAGTTCCCTCAGCGATATTTGGGTTCATCATCGTGACAACCTTGACATGATGCCTACACATGTTCCCTCGCTGCGCCCAAATACAGTTACAAACTCCCCACTCTGAATCAGGATTATGGACTGTATAACGCAAATGACGATGTCTTGTAGATGTCACCAAAGCAAATCCTCCTTCCGTATCCGGCAGTGTAACATCAGTATCTGGTATCTACCTAGCCTTCAAAATAGAGTCCACGATGGTGTCTTGTGACTTCTTATTATCCACAAACCCCTTCTCCTTGCGGAAGTCTTTGTTCCAATAGTGATCCAAGACGTCCTCAGTTAGGGCTGTGATACACCAATCGACTCTCCTGCCGATCATCCTACTCCTCTCGGATTTCAAAATTGACTTCGCAAATCCGTGGTAACCTTCAATGGCGGCATTTGTATCTTGACCGCAGTTCTTTAAATTTCTGAAACCCACAACCTACATATGGGCTTTATCTAGCCATTCATATACTGCCAAAACTCATTCTCCTGTGGATATTTTTTTTCTAATTCCTGAATCTGAGTTCTTGCCCACTCTTTTCCTTCATCACCTGGCCGGGAAGTTCTGTCATACATCATTAGCCCCAGCTCCCGCATAATGGCAGCTCTTTGACCCAAGTCCGCTATTTTGTAACATGAATTCTTTTGCTATGCTCTTCTCACGTGCCATAGACATAGGAATATCTTGGTATTTGGCCATGTCTCACTACAGATACAAAGTCACTTCATTAGCGTGAATGTTGAAAAGGAGGTAAAGCAATGATATTAAGGGATGACCCTTATAAACAATAATGACAAAATAGTGTTATAGTGACACAATATAATACGCAGTGACATTACAAACTTATAGGAGACACTATTTGATACACAGTAACACTACCTAAACCATTTTGACACCCTTTATAAAACATTGCCTGTTCATGTTGCCACTTAGCACTGTAAACGGAGGGTTTTGAAGTAGGAAGAACTCAACAAGCCTAAATAGTAGACATGATGAAAACTGTACAGAAAATATGGAACTAGTGTCATAGGGCATTTCCAGTTCTGACTTACTTTATAGCATTGATTTCACCCTCGGCGTAGTTGACAATGAACGTAGCTGGTTTCCAATCTGGCTGTTCTTCGACCATTCTTGCATTCGGGCCTTCATCCAAGGGGTCAAGTTAACTTTGGCGCACTTCAAAGTGAGAATGAACACCAGTGGCACACCATTATGCCACTCGTCGAACACCATGAGTGTGTACAGGGGAAACTGCATGGTTACCAACGAAAGGATATCAGGGAATGTTACATGCACGACCAAAACTATGATGATATAATGCTATAAGTGTAGTCAGATTGTCCACTGCCAGTGACACTTAAACTAACCACAAATACAAGTAAAACATCTAGACATCATCTATTCATAAGTATGAAGTGTGGTTGAATACCTTTTTTCCATTTGTTCCAAAGGTGGCATCCACAGATATACCCCTCCCGATGGCCATGCTTCAACATCATCATTTGTTGCCACTCCATTTGAATCCCAATAGTGAACGGCATGTTTGATCCTGTAAATACACCATGGACAGTGACAGGCTTCTCCTTCTTGGATTCAGTATAGTAAAAAACCTTCTCTAAATTTCTTTGCACCCTCATTCGAACACTTTAAGTGTCATTCTTGTGCAGCATATAAGTTACCTGAGCTGATTTACCTGAAATATTTCGTATGTCCTTGGTGGTTAGGAATAGGTCACGGGTTATATCCTTCCCCTCAGACTGGAATTGCTTGAGTAGCTCAAGATGTTTCTTCATTATCTGGTTCGGAGAGTCCTTGCGCCGAAGGCAGTCCTCCACGAATTTTCTAATCTCCGGCGACAAATATGCTGAGAAGGCACTCCGATCTCCGTATTTCATACCTTCATGCACCACTAAACCATCCCGGTTAACATGCTTATCTTGAATTAGACAAATCTCTGAGACATGAGGTAAGTACAGTAGATTCTTAATTGTGAATTGTGCTAGACAGCCTCGTTTAATGGAATTACCCCACTTCTTCTTGAACTTGGGCTTCGCAGCTGCAGGTTGAGGATTGCATTTTTGCTGTCTTTTTCCGCAGTCGCTGTGACCTGGCAAGGGTCAACAACTTCTCCTTCATGGCCCTCGGACCCCCCTTTGGGACGGTTAACCATATCATGTATATCCTCTTCAAGCGCATCCGTAGTGTCACAGAGCATGGACAATACCGGAGGAAGTCCCTCACTGAGAGAATTCGCCTGAGCTCCTGTGGCATCGGTTCCTGTGGAAAGTGATTTCCACGGTTGGCACGCCGGAATACTAATTCCGGTAGAAAAAATGATAAAATTTGAAAATTTTGTGTTAGAAACACAGAAGTATTACGTAGATAGATGTAACAACCGGTTAGGACGATTGGCTGAAGAAATAAGAGAATCGGAAGGGCAGCCGGTTCAGATCCGGTTGTATGAAGTCGGATGAGATGGAGCACCGTCTATGCAACGGAACCCTGACCAAGCAGACTTAGGGTAACAGCCGGAGGGTATGATTCACGCGGGAAAGGTGGCTGCGACCATTAAAGCGCCGCCGACCGCGACCGTCCAATGATGAAGGGCTACGACCGTCTGTCATGATGAGCTACGAACGGGTTGAGGTGAGTGAGGGTATAAAAGGAGGAAGAGCAACCGTGCTCCTCCTTTCTTTTGTCATTTTGTGGAGCGCTGGACCCGTGTGCTCCTCGACGTAGTTCGCATTTAGGGTTATGACGGTAGAAGAGAGACGGTGAGACGGAAGTGTTTCCGTTAGTCGAGGGATTGTGGTGAGGATCGTGCGTGCAGGTGTTACCGTAGTAACAGTGAGGAGAATTTAGCAGTATGGTTAGGAAGGGGAAAGAGCCGGTCAAAGAGGGACAGTTGTTGAAGGTACAACGGGTCATGCCGCTGATGCCGGTAGATGACGAAGAGTGGGATCTCCTCCGGACTTCCTTAGAGATCATGGGCTATGAGTTACTACTGGACAAGGCGTGGGGGTGGAAGCAGGCCCTTCCGGCATAGGAGATCATCGTCAAGAACGCCGACAATCGAGGAACCATTTGTGGAGAGCCGGAACAGTGGACGGCGCAGGATTGGAGGAATACGTATGGCTTCAACAAGGATGGGGAAGTTTCGGCTCCGGAGTCCCGGGAGTTCGTCTACAACTACATCAAGACGTCTGGAGACAAGAAGGAGGGGTGGGACCTGGAGGACATCAAGGATCCGAGAGCCAAGAGGGTGATAGGGTTTATGAACCCAATTTTCCATCCGGAAAAGCCCAATCGGATCACCATCAAATGGGCGTCCATCTTCGTTGGAGCCATGGACGGCCATATCACCGTGGACTGGGGTCTTATGATTAAGACAATAGTCGACCGGCAGGTAGCCAACCTACGGAAGACCAAGAAGCAGGCCACCTGCCTTCCGTCCTTCCTTATTCATCTTTACCGTCACAAGGTGCTGTTGACCCCTAAAGAGGTCTTGGAGTATGACGAACTGAAAAGCCTCCAACGGTACGCGGAACAGGAGGAGATGTCCAAGCACGAGGATGATGACGATTGTATGGAGGTCTCACCCACTCCAGTTAAGAGACCCCGTCCCAGCCCGGAGAAGGGACAGCCGTCCGGTTCGCCTCGGACTTCCACACCGACTAGGCGTAACTTGAACACGGAAGTCCTCAAACCCACTAGGCCACCAGTCCACACCGGGGACCCGTGCCAAGACCTATTCAACCTGTCTAAACAGATGGCGGCGTATATCCAGTACCTACAGGCGACTAGGCAGCTCGAGAGCCGGTTGGTGAAGGAGGTAGTTCAACTTACGGGCACTGACCGGTTGGAAGAATGCATTGTCATTCTTCACAAACACCGGGACCTGGCCAGTCTGCAGGCCCAGCATGTCGACCACATGGATCAGTACCGGGAGAGGATCAACAAACTCCAACAGGAGGTGCATGATGCCCAAAAGGACTTCAATGAAGCCCATGACCGGGCAGCCCATGCCATCCAGTCTATTGTAGAGGTCAAGGCTACCTTAGCCCTTCCGGTGGATGTGGCAAATCAGTGCGCCGTCTACCAAGCATTCTTGACCCGTCAACCGGATCCGGCTCGGAAATTGATCGTGAAATTCATGCACGACCGGACGCAGGTGATGAGAGACACTTGGTTGCAGATGAGACACCTAGTGGAAATTCTTTGCGCCGGAAAGGATGGTCCGTCAAGACCACGAGAGCCACCGGCAGATCGAGAGGAGCCCAGACCATCGGCACCAACCATGGGACCAGCGCAGGTACCACCCTTAGCCTCTCCAGTACAGTCAACCATCCAGCGAGTTCAACCAGAGCTTGGACAACCATTGGCGGGTCCTCTTCCGGACACCTTGGACAGTCTGCACAACCTGCCCAATCCGGAAGGAGTTGAGGTTGTTGATCCCGAGAACATCCATTTGGAGGGGGACCAAGGGCCACCGCCGGGAGCTGGCTTCGTTCCGGTACAGGGATCTCTATCTCCGGAACGTATGAGGGTCGATCTCGGTGTAACCCCGGTAGCTGCACAATCTCCTCACCGGCGACACAAGCAGGACAAGTCCGGAAGGCGACTGACCATCCGGTACCAGATACCCGGGGAGCCGGCACCTCACTAAAGAAGTTGAAGAAGGGGGTACAGAAGAAGGAACGGCCGGATGGAACCCGGCACAGCCCAAGGTTCGATAAGAACAAGGAGTAGGAGTTAGGATAAGGACCGGATAAACTGGCAGCGACTAACGATGGGGCTCGATTGCACCCGGCTGTCAATCCGGATAGATAGCGGCAGTAACTAGGAATAGAAGGCGGCCACCGGTCCGAGATACCCGGGATCCAAGATCCGGAATTTCAGGATCTCGGTTGGCCACTTGTTTGCTATAGGCCCGTTAGGATTAGTACTTAAGCTTGACGATTTTCCAAGGCCGGGGCCTTGTTTTTGTACGCCGTTTTGTTGTTGCAATTGAGAATATACTTTTGGATTTGTTGTATCGATTGGCTGACTGACGGGTCCGTTACCGTAACGGTTTGTTGGTACTATTGTCTCTAGTAGTGTTCCGGAGGAGTGTTGAACAGTGTGGTAGTTTGGAGAGCGCCCGGAGAGATTGGGAAGGTGTCAAACGCCGAGTATTGACGGTTCCCAGTACCGGAAGGAGCCTGGAGGGGAGGAAAGACGTACCGCAGCGGGGCTGGTAGTTTTTGAGGACACGGAGAGCCGTGTGTACACCGGAATCCGGATACGGACCTGTCGCTTCCTGTAGATGGGATAAAAGCCGGATTACCTACTGCAAACCAATCCGGAAGGGAGATGATATAGTTAGGATATTGTTCAACCATGAGGTGATGTCGTTGTAGTATGATTTCCGTATCCGTAAGCGGCACTGAGTAGCTATCCGGATCGGTCTCTAGCTATACGGAAGGATTATTACTCCACTCTCCGGGTGGTAGATATGAACAGTGGGGTGTCCAGCCACTTTAAGTCACGGGACGGTGGAGAATCCAGCCATTTGAAAGAATAGACGGATCAGTGGGAACCGGCCACTAGTCTAAAAAGCCGGAAAATAGGAATGAGGCAAAAACTACCGGTTCAGGACAACCGGTCGTAGGACGGAAGACGGTTGGAAGCGGGTGGTGATTTCCGTTATGATCTAAAAGGAGGAAAACTATAGGTCTTCGTGGGAACGAACACGGAGTGGTTTATTTTGGAGGGTATTTAGTGTCAATTAAGTGCCTTCTGGAGGAATACGGGTACCAGGTCGTGCTACAGTTCCCACTCTTAACCCGTGTAAAGAGTCCGTGAGAGAATGAACTTCGACGTGTTCCCTCGAAGGATCCCCAGAATTGAACTTAGCAGGATGGTCGTCACTGTGATACTAATTCACAATGGTCACTATCACAGAGGAACCTTCTTCTTCCTCGGTGCATACTTCCCAGTTTGCTTTTGAATAGGCTTAGCAAGATCATCTGCTGTAGAAGTGGATGCTGACGTGACATTTGATTGTTGTCCCAGATGGAAAGAGCAAGGATTGTGAACCATTTGATTAGTGTCACAACACATCAATGGGACTGTTGATGGATAGATGCCTGCATGATGACATTCATTCCGGAGAGACTATACTGAGCCCCCTTGAAGAAGATCAACAAATTCCTTCTTCGTTCTCGGACCTCGCCTCTTAGGGGGTGCGACATCCGTCACACATCCCGAGTCAGTGGTGACAAACCCAGTGTGATCTTCTCATGTACATTGACGATTTGTTATACCGGTGGCCGTACATTCTGAATGTGTATCCCCCAACGGTGCCAATGCCTTCACCCTTGATGTTCTTTTCTTTGCAATCTCTACGACTGTTCCCGACTTTGTGACATTGCCAAGATTAGGAGTTGGTGGAGTCTTCTTCATCCGAGTAGATTGTTTCTTCCTAGGTCGCGGTGGGCTAGCGGTGTCAAGATCCGCAATAGGAATCTCATTGAGGTCAGGAATGGAACATGAACCTGCAACGTTGCAAGAGGCCTAACAGCCTGAACCATCGGACATCTCGCCCTTTTTCTTCCTCGGACGTCGTTTCTTTGGCGACGGAATGGGATCCTCTACCATCCAATCCATGGCGTCTGTCATACATGCAGGGGTCTTCGACTTGAATCTCCTTGGGGGCTTCCTTCCTTGTATGCCCTTTGTCCATAGCGCTCTTGCTTTCCCAGTTGGTGCGATCTTGTTGCCTTCAGGGACAGAATCACGAGCCTTAGGTTTTTTCTTCGGATTAGGTAGAAGATCGTCCGTAATTGGCTTGACGATATTAGAGAAGTCCTTAGGTCCGTACTCGCATCTGAACCTGCGGATACAGCAGCAACAACAAACAGGTTGGGTATGATCCTTTCTAAAAGAACTAAATTTGCCAATACATTGTGACAGTGAGAAACATACCTAGTGAATTCCATTACAGTTTTGTAACCATTGGTAAAGGAAGGATTTCCTATAAAACCCTAGCCTTCACAACCCATCAAAACCCTACAAAAACCCAACTAACTTAGGAGCTGAAACACTCATACAATGCTGGAAACACTCAAAAGAAGTGGAAAAGTGAGTCAAAACTATATAAAGAGGGTCAAAATGACCCAAAATCATGGTACAGTAGCTCATAAAGTCTCCTCAGTCTCTCCTAACTCTGAGTGCACTAGTGTGGAATGATCTCAAAAACCCTAAAATCTGCCTTAAGAGTCTAGCAGAATTCATCCAGTTGGCTCCGACAAAGTTCATCCAGTCGGCTCTGACAGAGTTCATCCAGCCGACTGGATGCCTGTTGAGGACAGGGATGGAAAACTGTAAAAGTACTACTGGGAACTAGGAAAGGGGAGATGGATAAATCTCCGATTAACATTATACCCTTTTTCCGGTAGTTCTGTCCTCAGAACGGGTGTCGGAGAAAATAAGAAAGGAGGCAGGGAACATGGCCTAGAGAAAGAGAAAAAATAAAAAATAAAAAATAAAAAATGTAAAGAAAACCGTAAAATGAGATGAGAGCCTAACAACTACAAAGCCGCCTGAATGTGCCCGTAGTCTCCGAGGTCGGACTCTGCTGAGAGGGTCGGTTGTGTCGAAGTCGGCTCTACGGCTGCAAGGTCTCCGTCCTCCAGCCATGGCTCGAATGTGGGGTCGCGCTCTTCAAACCTGCGAAGCCATCGCTGCTGGCGTTCGAAGTCCTCGCGGTGGGCTGTGAGGGCAAGCTCCAAGTCGCGGTGTTTGGAGGTGGCGTAGTCACGTACTGCTCGGCTAAGTTCCCTTGGAGGGAGAGTCAGAGTGGCCAACTGCAAGGTAAGCTTCTGATTCTCGAGCATGAGAAGATCAGCTTGTTGCAAGCGGTGGCTGACTTGCTGTTCAAGCTCAAGACGCCAAAGAGATGGCTCAGGTTGGTGGTGTTGAACGGCGGCAGCAGCTACTTGGTCTTGTAAGGTGGTGACGGTGGCTCGCAGGTCGGTGTTGTCAAGGAGCAACTGTGCCCGAGCAGTCTCGGAAACTTGAAGCTGACGTGTAAGACCTGCGACCTGGGTTGACAGTTCACCAAGGGTGGATTCGAGCTCAATTACTCGAAGACTGCAAGCGGAGCGGGTAGCCTCCAATTGTCGAGCCGTTGTACGTGTCCTTACAAGGACAGTTGTCATGGCATTCAGAGTATTCAGCAGAAGCTGAAAATCTGTGATGGAAGTGGCATCAGCTCGGAGGCTCCCCAAGGAGTCATCAGGTGGCCCGCCAGGAGAACCCCCTGATTGCTGGCGAAGAGGTCGGTTTGGCCGTGAGAGGCCTGCAGTGTCACGGCCAGCAATGGTAGTTGGAGGAGTCGGACAGTGACTTGGGTTCGGGGTGAAGCCGGGCCGGGTGCAGATTGCGAGACGGCTGTAGACTGGACAATGTGTTGGGAAGGACGACCAAAGATGAGGAAAGGTCGCCACGGGATGATCGCCCAGTTACGGTCCTGCATCTTGTGGGTCGGCTGTGTTGCAGATGAAGTCGGCTGCTGCGTAATCACAGTCGGTGTTGTCTTAGGTGAGTACCTCGGGGGAGATGGGGGCGACGGATCCATAGCAAGAGACTCACTAGAGGAGCTGTCAACCCGGGCGAGAGGAACTCGCGAAGGGCCGACAAATCGACGTATAATGAGGGGCTCTGAGTCGGTTGAAGTGGTGGCCGCAACTGGCATGGGTGTGCGGGACCGTAATGGGTACCGACACGATGGGGACCCTGTGGCAGTTGGGGGTGTGTCCTGTGCCATGTTGTCCGGCGTAGGCAGAAGGTCGTGGGGGTGACGTCGAAGAGCTTGTCGGGTAAGGCGCTGAGTGGAGCGGCCCACGTCAGATGAACCCTCCATAGACTTGGAGGTTGGAGTACAGGCCAATGCTGGATCTACCGAAGCGCTGACCGTAGCTGGTAAGTCGGCTCCGCTTGTCCGGTCGCGTAAGGCTGAGCCGACCTGCTGTCGGGGCGGAACGTCAGTGACTGGAGCGCCCTCATGACTGCCATCGGCAGTATCAAAGCTTGAAGAGACTAAGAGAGGGGCTGTAACGTCCTCCCGCTCCGGGAACCAGGTCGACAGAATGGCGTCCATCACCGGTGCTCCTCGAAGTCGTCTCGTGCCAGGAGCCTGAGAATGAATATTGATGAGATGGCGACGGAGATTGGTCAAGACGAAATGGGACCAATCAAACGGTTGCTGTTGAGCTCCAGCCTCCTCAGCGGCAAACATGTGCTCCAGCATGTCATTGCTGACAAAAATGTGGCGCTGCTTGAACCCAATGGCGGGCCCGAGGGCTTGAACGCGAACCTGATAAGCCGGATGTAGGACTGTCACTCTATTACCGTCATGTTTGTGGTCAGCGGCGCTGAGACCATACCTCGAGTAACGGCGGTGATAACCGTGGACAGGTTTGCGGCCAGCTAGATCAGTCCCAGACTCAAAGCCTAACGCTGCCCGGAAGACAAAGGCTGTGATCTCCACAGGCTTGCCCCGTACCATAGACCTGATCGGCCCCCCAAGTTCTGCAGCGGGGCGACGCTTACCAGCTGGTGGCTGTACATATTCGAAGCCCTCCACAAAGTCGAGCAAGAGCTCGGTGCGGGGTTCAGGCCAGCTGAAGTTGTAAAAAACTTCGAGGCTGGTCTGAGAAGCCCAGTCCTCATCCGCCATCGCTGTCCACTGTGTCCAGTAGGTGAAAGGTTCGAATTTAACTTTCCACCGACGCTGAAGCTTCCGCGGGATCCGGAGGCGCTTAGGTAGCCGACCATCCACTGGGGTGAGTTTCCACTTAACCCCTCGATGCTCTGTCTCCGATGATGGTGTGACGGCTCCGGTAGGGGGGGCAGGCTCAGAGAGAGAGGGCGCTGACTCGTCCGCAATGGTAAGGTTGACCTCCGGGGCAGGCGGTCGATCGCTGTCGCTGGCGGCAGCCACTACCATCTCGGGTGGGGGTTGGCTCGGTCCACCAAGCTCCATGGATTCCTGGCAGGGGTCTTGATGGAGCGCTCCCTGGAAGAAGTAACGTTCCAATGTAGCAAAATGCTCGCAACGGCGTCGTCTGCCGGTGCGTAGGGGTCGGTGGTGAGCAGGGTCGGCTCGGGCGAATGTAAAGTCAGACCTCCCAACAACACTAACAGGACTCTAGGAACAGTGCAGGGGAAACTCGAGTGGATCCGAACTACTACTATCTTGAGATGTAGAGGCCAAAGGGTCAGTCTGCAAAAAACGATTGGTTGCATACAAGGGACGCAGGGGATTGACAACGGGTGGAAAAGTGACCAAAACAGATTGTTCTAACCGTGCCAACTGCGGCCTAAAATTAGGGTTAGGTTGGGGGTGAGCAAACAAAGAGTGAGCGGGAATGCGAGGGGGTGGAGAGGAGTAAGTAGGGGGACTGCAATCAAAACTCGAAACAGGTTCTAATGTGACTGAGGAGGGAGCCAGACCTGAAAGACCTGGATTTCCAACTAAAACCCTAGACGGAAGACATAGGTGGGGTGACGATGAAGGAGCAATTGGACCAGGCAAAAAAGAGAAAAGACACTCGGAACTGTAGGATGACGAAGAACCTGAGGGTAACCGACCGTGATGACCACTTTCGGGAACTGGAGAGGACTGAAAGACAGTCGGGAAAGCTGGTGCCGCGAGGGGGGTGGGCGATGTCGTTTGCGGAGGGGGGCGGGTCTGCGATGGCCGCCGAAAGCAGTCGTCGAAACACGCGGGTCTTGAAGTCAGAGCGCTGTCCTCGTGAACGCCCGCCAAAGAGGGTTCGGAAACCCTAAGATTAACAATGGAGGAGAGGGGCAATGTGCGAGAAATACTGCCAAGATGATTGGGAGGGACCCGAGGGGGAAGGGAAGGACGAGGTGGGAGAGAAGCAGTATACCACCGAGGTGAAGGGGGGGTGGATGAGGAAGGAGGAAGGACTAACTATGGGATAGAAGAGAGGATGGGGAAGGCTGGAGGCGAAGAGATGGAAGAGAGAAATCCGCCTTGATGGGAGTCGCGAGAAAAAGACGAAAGTCGAAGAGGGGCGGATGGAGAAGAAGAGGTGTCGGAGTGGTTGAATATGGGCTGTACAGAAAAAACAGCCTACTGTCGGAGTGAATGGGAGGGTAGGTGCTGGGTCATCAATGCGTGGTGCAGCTGGTGGCTAAGCTTGAAGCAAACCAAGAGGAGGGCCGGTCGGGAGCTCAGATGCAGCCATTGATGGGGCTGGTGGAGGTGGAGAAGAAAAGACTTGTGCGCTCGTTAGTTGATTACTTAAAGACGAACCGGGGGATGTCTCTGGCTCCCCCTTAGGGTCCGTGGATGAGCCACATGGCAACTGTTTCGGGCCGATAGTGACCAGCTGGTCCTCAGAATAAAACCGATAAGGCTTCAGCTTGTTGATGTTGACAATTATAGGATTCGGCTCGAAATGTTCTTCAGTCACTAACAAGGCTGTATTGTTAGGCAACCGATACTGAACGCGATATGGCCCAAACCACTTGCTCTTAAATTTCCCGGCATGTTCCTTTTCGCCCTTAGGGTACTAGATAACATGGTCCTCCACTTGAAAGTCTTTCTGCCGGTAGTGTTGCTGACTCCACAGAGATCTACTCCACTGCCGACTACCTGACTGATTCTGAGCTGCCAACGTGTGACTGTCCAACTGCTCCAAGTCGGCTGTGCGGGCCTGTAAAACTCGAGTATAAGTGAAATCGAGTTCACCATCAGTTCTGCGGGTAGAGACAGTGTACTCAGTGGGCATGAGTGGATGTAGCCCATATACCAACTGAAAAGGTGTGTATCCAGTGATAACCTTAAAAGCTGTTCTGTAAGATAGTAAGGCAGTGGGTAAATGCTCGTCCCAGTCGGTCCTGTTGTCACTGACGAGTTTGGTAAGTATCCGACCTAGAACCTTGTTGGTCGATTCTGCTTATCCATTGCCCTGTGGATAGTAAGTTGTAGATGTCCGTTGTTGGAGGAGAAAATGCTGTACCAAGTACTCGATGGCTTCGTTGATGAAGTGAGTGCTCTGATCACTGACCAGAGTTAGAGGACAGCCCTAGCGGGTCAGGATGTTCTCATACAGAAACTTGGCGGTGACAGAAGCCGTATTCGTGCGGAGCGCCTTAGCCTCCACCCACTTTGTCGCATAGTCGGTTGCGACTAGAATATACCTGTTACCTGTTCTAGTCGCTGCCGGCTTAATGGGCCCCACAAAATCCAAGCCCCACTTCATGAACGGCTCTGCAGGTAGGTTGGTGACTAACTGGGCTAGTCCTGTGTTGGCCAACCCTCCGACCTGTTGGCATTTGTGACAGGCCCTGCAATACTCTGAAACATCCTTATGTAGGGTCGGCCACCAGTATCCAGCATCTAGAATCTTCCTAGAGGTGATATCCTCGGAGAAGTGGCCACCTGCGCAGCCATCATGCATCTCCCGCATAACTATGTCGGCCCGGACAGGGTCTAAGACCCGTCGGAGTACCAAATCCTGCCCCTTCTTATGTAAGACTCCGTCCACCAAGGTATATGGGAGGGCCCGTAACAATAACTTCCGCTTTTCATCCTTAGATATGGTGGCAGACGGCTCTCCAGTGCGCAGGTAATCCCTGATGTCCTGCAACCACTCCGGGGACACGTAGAACAGGCCAACATCAGGAAGCTGATCGGGAACTCCTGTAGGTGGCTCTCCGTTGGGAAGTCAATTGAGTAAGTCGGCTGCGCCATGCGTCCGGCCGGGCTTGTACACCACTGTGAAATCATACTCCTGAAATAGCAAAAGCCATCGGGCAATCCGCCCAGACACTTGAGGCTTGTTAACCAAGTACACCAGAGCGATATGATCCACATAAAAAACCACCTTGTTCCCCAAAAGATAATGACGATATTTTGTAAGAGCATAAACCATAGCCAGGGCTTCCTTTTCTGTGGTGGTATAATTCTTTTCAGCAGAATTAAGCAATCTAGAAGCATAGGATATCGGCTGGTCACACTTCCCTGTCTGGTTCTGAGCCAGCATAGCCCCTACGGCTATGTCAGAGGCATCTGTGTGAACATGAAATTCCAAATCCCAGCGGGGGGCAACCAGGGTTGGTGCCTTGGTATACCTGTCCTTGATCATTAACCACTCAGCTTCACACTTGTCCATCCACACAAACTCTTTAGATTTTCGCATCAGTTTCGTTATGGGCTCCATAATGTGAGCATAGAATTTAATGTAAATTCTGTTGAACTGTGCGAATCGATTGGAAACTTGTACGTCGGCTCCGTGCTGTGGTCAGGGCATCTCCTCGATGACTTCTATCTTCTTAGGGTCTGGCATCTTGCCTGCCTTGGAAACAACATGGCCTAGTATAATGCCTGAGGTGACCAGAAATGCACATTTCTCTGGATTTAAACTGATGCCATACTGCCTGCACTTCTCGAAACAAAGGCGCAGTTTCTGCAAATGGTCGGCTAGGTCGCTGTATACGATGAAGTCGTCTAGGAACAGCTTCATGAATTGCCCACGTATTCCTTGAACGCTTTGTTCACAGCCCTTTGCTAAGTCGGCGGTGCATTAGTCAGGCCGAAAGGCATGACCACCCAGACAAAGGCGCCCCACTCCGTGATGAAGGCCGTCTTATGCCTATCCTCAGGAACAATCAAAATCTGATAATAACCAGACCGACCATCCAGGAAGGAGTACATCTCATAACATGCCACATCATCTAACACCTCTTCAGTAAACGGTAGAGGGTAAGGGTTGTTTTTAGTGGCAGCATTTAATTTTCTATAGTCAATACAAATTCTTAATTGACCATTTTTTTTAGGAACAACAACAATGGGTGAGAGCTAGGTTGCTTCCTCGACTGGTATGATGAACCCTGCCGCCACCAGTTTGTCAATATCCTGTTTGACAATGCTGGCATAGTTCGGATTCATCCTGTAACGGGCTTGATGGATGGGTGGAACGTCTTTCTCCAGTACAATCCGGTGCTGAACTACCGATGGAGTTTTGCCCTTCAAATCTTTGTATGTCCAGGCAAACACATCTGTATACTCCCTCAACAGTTCCTCAGCTGCCTTGGCCATGGCTGGCTCCAGTTGAGCTCCAATCTTCAAGATCTTGGGAGACTCTTCAGTGCCAACATTGATCTTGCGTATCTGCTCCTCTTCAGTCAGATTCCACGCTGCCACCTTCATATCCCCTAGCTGGTCTCTTACAGGTGTTTCATCCACCCGCATTTCACCCTCCGTGAAGGTGTAAAAATGATCTGGGTAATTGGCAGAATCCGGAACTGATGTAGGTGCCTTCGCTAAGTCGGCGGTGCCCAAGTCGGCTCTTATGTCGGCTGCGGTACAGTCGGCTTTGCGAAGGTCGGCTGGGGGTCGGTTGATCCCGTTGTTAAGTGGAAGGCTCAAACCCTCCGGTAGTGGGACGTAGCTTCTACGTGAGCGGAGAGCGCAGAGCGGAGAGCACAGAATGGGGGACAGAACCTAAAAATAGCAATTTTTTTACTAAAAATAAATTATAAAATTAGAAGATTCGAATATTCTCAGTTTATTTTTGGAAATTTACTAATTTTAGTAATTTAATTGACCCTATAACCGTGGACTAATTACAATATTTTCATTAAATTTGTAGTTCATTTTCTCTTTTCTTGGTGATTAATTTTTTGACGTGCACCAATTACTATGCTCCAGCTCCTTCTAACTAGTTCGGGCATACATTAATTCCCCTTATCTCCTCACATTTATATGCAAATTACTATTTAAAATGTATTGGTATTGAACCTCTTAAGAGGGATCAAGTAACATTAAATTTCGTAACATTTTCTTAACATTGCTAGAATTCATCTGCCATAGTCTACATGCCTTTCAACTTTTTTATTTTATTTTATTTTTTTAATATTAACTTCCATTATTCAATCTATCTTGTTAAAGATGTCAAAAGAATCCTTTCCTTTAATTCTCTTTCATTTTATTTTCTCTTTCATTTTCTTAATCGCCTTCATATTATTTTCAACCTTAATATTTATTTTTGCTTTTGTTTACTTTCATTTTTTTAATTTCATTTTTTATAAATGTTTTTTTTTTTTTTTTTTTTTTTTTTTTTTTTTTTTTTTGCTTTTATGATTTCATTTTAATTTTATTTTATTTTTAAATTTTATATGCTAAATGACTTCTGCTCAACCCTCATCCTTTTCCATTCAGTTGAGGACGATGACAACTTTCAAATGAATGAAAAGCCGATTTTCGAGGGCACCAAGCATCTTCCTCAACGATATTTAAGATAGGGTTATGGAATGTCTCTTTCTCTTTTCTGTTGGTGTTATCTGAAGCTCTTTTCCGTAGTGCGGGACAGCAGTTACGGAGGACGTCAGAGATATTCTTGTTTCACTTGCTGACGATGTTTGTCCATTTCAACCATATGTTGAGGTGGAGAGGAAGAAGAGGTGATGGCCAACAGCCAAGGGCGTCCTTTGACAACGGATGTTGACGTACAACCGGATGTAAGAGCTGACCCTCCACGTTTAGAAAAATCGGATGATATCATAGTGCTGGAGGAGGACGCAGATGTGCCTTTGCAACCACATGCAAACTCCAAGGTTGGAAAGATCCCAAGGAAACCCTATTCCAGGGAATCAGTTAATCGGAGGCGGGGAGGTGGGCCATTGCTGAAACGTTCATACCAAGGACACTTGCCAAGTGTGGGAACGAAGGTGAACGCGAATGTAGTTTGTCCTGCAGTACAGTCAGAGGTTCGCAGCCCTGCTGATAGTGTAGTGGGCAACCCTAAACGTGTTAGGTTCGAAGATTAGGACATCTAATAACAAGTATATGTTTGCTGTAATAATGGGTACATGTCAGGGGATACGAGGTATATAGTGCACTTGTTCAAGATAGAATGTATTGAAATAGAATGCAATCAATGTGAACGACAAAGCCTTTATAATTAAAAAGTCAATACAGCTTCTGTATTGCTGACTTAGTACATGCGATATTACTAAAATCATTCACTACATGATCAATGGCCAACGTGGAAATGGCAGTTCTAAAGAAGGAGTGCTACCTACTTCTTCGCCAAGGGGTGACGCAAGATTCCACTCTTTAGGAGTAGCTTGACCTCGTTAAAGTTGAAGGTAGGCGCATGGATGAAAAGCTCGGCTTCGGGATCACGGTTGCAGACCTTCAAAAGTATGTAGTAAAGGTGCTTACAATACGTGAACTGAGTCTTGCCTCAGGACGTAGTCATCGTCTTCTGGAATGCAGGACAAGTGCAACCAGGGTAAAAACTGATGGTAATCTGGTACCGTGTGATGTGTGGAGCGACGCCCGAATCCAGCCCAATGATGCAACCGTGGCCCGGCTGAGGTATCATGGTGACGGAACGGAGGCGCGCTTTGAGTGACTCGGAGGAGCCCATGGAGAGTCGCTGCGCCGGATTGGGACGAGTGGCAGTGCGCTTCACCATCTTGCCGTCTCTCTTGCCTGGGTAGCGGTCAGCGTCTGCAGGGACTGGCACCGAGCTGAGATTTGCAGGGGGCGGGGCAGAGGAGAAGAGGCGTCTTGGGGAGACCGGCTTCTTCGGCGGAAGTTGAAAGCCTGCTGCTTCGAGGGCAAGAATCTCAGTGAGTTTTAGGTTAGTACCTAGTTTCACTGGCCAGACCTCAGGAATGGAGAGGAATTCCTGGTCCTTTGAGTAGTGTGCTACCCACTTGCGCTTAGAGCCTTTCACGCAGCGCTCAATATCGTCGGAGCAGAAAAAGAACTTTGTCTTCTTGACTATGTTCCTGCGATAGTTAGTCCAAAGCCCAGTATAGGTTGGTGCAGCTGTGCAATGGGGCCCCCTGACGATTCTCTCAGTGCACTTCTTCTTCGTTTCAGCTCTTTGGGCCCAGCAGCACTTTGCAGAAAGTTTGTGAAGTCTCGAAATGTGCCACTCCTTCACGTCCACCTTGGTTTCTTCAACCGCGTTGACATGGCGAATGCCGCCCTTGTTCACAGGTGAAGGTAAAGGGGAATGAACTTCCCGGGCAGGAGGTTGCGTACATTGTACCTCGGTGTCGTGTTCGGAGTCGTCTTCCTCAATGACGGGCATCTGCATAGGGCGAGCCCTGACGGCACGTCTTGGGCCTCTTGGGCGTGAGAAGTTTGTCTTATCCGGGCGATGAGACTCCTCGTCAGCTCCGATAAGGACGTCGGCTTTTCGCTTCTGTGAACCGAAGACTTCCGCTCCAGGCATGATAGGCTGACGGGTGCACAACTCATCCGCGCCTGGCATATCGAGCATGGGTTTTCGAGCACTGTAGGATTTTCCCATTTCTTCGCGTTGCGTTCAGCCATCCGGAGCCTGAGTTCCTTCTTGGACGATCATGTTCTGCCGACGTCACCTTTGACGAACTGGTAGTAGTTGACAACCTGTAGAAAAGCCCGAACGAAATCGTCCACCGTAGCAACGTACAGGTCGTTCCCGTTGTTTCCTGAAGCTTGGAGCCACTTGTTGTGAACTGTTTCGGCGAGGTTACACGTCGGCATCTCGGTGAGTTCTTCTTCCGAGAATTTCTGCAATTTTGACAGTAGGTGCCATTAGATTCACCGATTAGAGTTTTGTAGGTTAGGGCTAGGAAACCAGTATCAAAAACATGAAAACAGAGTGCAGATATTATACCTCGGTCATGAATCCCTCCCACTGGCGGAAGCGGTGGTGCCAGAATGACAGCCACTGATCGAGTTTGATGAGCCCGCTCTCGCCAACGACTCCGGTGGATGCCCACCAGGCTCGCAACGCGTGGTACAAAGTTTCCGCCTCTGCCATGCTAGTCGCATTCTTGTACTGAGTACACATCTTCTTGTGCTGTTCCCAGAGTTCTTCGGGGAAGTGCTTCTGCGTATATGCCACCATGTTCTGAGTCCAGTGGAACAAGCACGACCTCTCCCGGTCCTCCATTGGGTCCTCTTTGTTGCCATTGCCGTAAAAAATTCGCACTGCATTCCAATTTGCCTGTGCGTTATCCGCCATGAACCCCTTGAAGTTCGGCGCTGCAACGCCATTGTTCTCCATGACGAGGTTCAGGTTTTTCCAGAGGACAAGCTGGGCCTCCGTGTCCTCTTACTGCATGTCGCAACTGGCGATTGTCATCACGCGGCAGTAGGTGGCATCGTACACATGGCACGCCATCGTCGACCAGTCTTTAACGCATTTTACATGGTCAAACATGATCCATGCGTTCTCCAAGTCGCCACCAGCTTGCATTCGGCTGACCAAGTCGACACCACTTCCCGGCCCAACCTCCGACATCTTGAAGACGAAGACTTTGTCACGCATAGATCCCTGACCACGAAACCTATTCTCCTGGACATACGCCCAGAGACTGTTTCCACGGAGCTTGGTGATACCGTCCATGACTCCGTACCATCTGTATTTTTTGAAGGTTGCGACTTTGTTGCGGATGTTGGGCGACGCCATGTCTTTGCATCGATCCAGAACAGGAACAAGCTCCTCCATCGTCAGCTTCCTCGGTGGTGCATCCTCGGGCTGTAGCAGGTAGCTCCCAATGAGGAGTTTGCTCGCCTCCAAGACAACGGCGCTCTTTGTTGCTTTATTGTTCATCTCTACCTGCTCTTCTATTAAGCTACTAATCTCTGCTTTAGAGTCTCTGTAGTCTCCAACTTTCACTGGATGATCATGTGTTCCTATGTGAATACAAGCTCTAGTCTGATTTGCTTTGCCCACTACGTAATAAATCATAGCCTCGCATGTAGCTACACATGATGGAGGTTCTTTACATACCTTGCACACTAGCGTGGAGTCAGATGGAGGAGGCTGGTCCATGAAAAAAGCTTGCAAGGTACAGCCTTCAAACTCAGTCTCGTTAACCTCGAAGATCTTAGGAACACGCTTCAGGAAGTCACACTCCTTGTTGCTGCAGCGCAGCCATCCGACGCAGGTGGAACTTCAAAAAGACAGTTCGAAGTCGTTTTAGATGTTTGTTGTGATGGTCTTGATCCACAAGTGACCGTCGTATCGTTTGTCCATTCCCTGCATTGACTTGGCGGCGAGCTTAGAGGATCCTGCAGCAGCTGGGGGCAACTCAAAAAGAACCGGACCATCAAACTTTGCAGGCAAGTACTCTACTCTCTCGTGTCTAATAGTGGAATAGTCTATCTTCTTCAATTTTTTTTTTGACCCACGCGCCTTTGCAAGTTGTTGAAGGAGCGGAACAATGCTAACTATGACTTGGGACAATGGAGGATAAGAGGGATGCCCATGCCTTGGGCGTACAGACAGACCATCCCCATGTTCGCAAGCAACTCTGTAGTAGTAGTGGAAGAAGGGAGAAGAATGACTGTACTAGCGAAGCGGTATCGCGAGAGCAAATTGAGAGGAAAGATGCATCGTTGTTGATCATTTTATTCAAGTTGGAATGTCCATGTGGACGACTAGGTAATGATTTATTCTGTTACGTAACGAATGTACGATTTTTAGAGAGACGGCGCTAACTAATTAGAATGTTGCTTTTTGCAGGCGCAGATTTACTAGGTAGGAGTTTTTAGAACTACGCATTTAATATTTGAATCGTGGAACCAATTCTATTCGATGTGAAGATTGGTGAGATTAGAGTGAGCCGTCAATTGCTTCCAAATTTAATACAAGTATTCCAATGCTTAATTCAAATCCTTTAATATTTTGTGGGCTTGATTTATTCTCTTCCAATATATATTGATCTCATCAGCTTTAATTCAAAATGCATTTATTTATGGTTTTCATTAATTTAAGTAGATCAATAATAATCTAAGTATTTAGGGCTGAGTCAAAGGGGTTGAAGGTGAGGGATATATAAGAGGAAGGGGAGGTAGGAGGAGAGCTATATAGTGTGGAGAGTTCTCTCGTTAGAAAGACACATGAAGGAGAGTGGAGAGTCATCTCCCTCCACTTATGTCACTCCTAAACCTAGAAGAAAAGCATATAGTACAGATTTTACGAATAGGAGAGCGATTAAGAGGAGAGAATCACGTAGAAAGGCAAAGACGAAAGGCAGCATCTTGAGTGCACCTCTGAAGGTTCGAGGAGCTGGGCTGCCTTTAGCAATTAAATTTTGTAGCATTCGTAATCTCATTCTAGAGTCTTTAGTGGAAATAAAAGAGAAGGTTTTAGATGTCACGGTTCAAGACCATGGTGTAGTTAACATGGACGATAAAATTAATGAGATGACGGAAGATTTAGTGTTCAATTGTTTAGAGACACCACAGTCTCGGCAGCCTTCGTTTGGCTTA
The DNA here is from genome assembly GCA_014871385.1 of Ceratodon purpureus. NCBI lineage: Eukaryota > Viridiplantae > Streptophyta > Bryopsida > Pseudoditrichales > Ditrichaceae > Ceratodon > Ceratodon purpureus. Next base: position 101,577,083 of record CM026426.1, read on the forward strand.
AACGAGTCACTTCCAGAAGAGAGAGCTCTAGGATCCACAAAGGATCGACTCTCTACCGAAGTAAGTTTCTGCCCTTCGATTTATTCTTGAATGTTTATTGTTCAATTTTAGAGGTGATTGCTCTGATTCTCTTGTTACTTACAGTTGTTACAGATGACCTGTACAGTGCTTTATGACTTGGGAATTCTTAGACATTCTTAAACGTACTTCTCAAACAGTAAAATTTAGAATTTTTCTTTGTAGTTAACCTAACTTTGTTAATTTGAGAAAGTGGACCGACGGCGGAGGCTCTAGATTTGCTAAACAGAGTGGAGGAGTGAGAGGGGGCGATTCAGAAGCGCCAGAAGAATCTAGTGAGTGGCAGGGAGGTGCAGCGAGAGCGAGGAAAGCCATAATGGAGGAAGGGGAAGCTTTGGATCGAGAGCATGCGGCCCGTGGAGGTGTAAAAAAAGGTGGGCGAAAAGGGGCGGGGCCAGGAGGACGAGCAAGTGGGAAAGTAGGAGGCCGTGGGAGGGGAATCGAAGGGAAGTGTTCGAGGATGGAGGTCGGGCGAGGGCGTCGCGGAGGTCACGGGCGCAGAGGGCGTCGCGGTGGGCAGGGAGCAGGGCTTGCTGCTGTGGCTCCAGCAGAGAGCTCCGAAATGGAGGCCCTGGCTAGGAGGGAGGGCGAAGGCCGAGAGAGGGGACCCGGAGGGGTTGATGAGGTTGGGGACCGTGAGGTGGGAGATGACGGCGTGGGCAGTGAGTTGCAAGGTGACAAGGAGGACGACGAGGAGGAAGGAGACGAAGGGGACGACGACAAGGAGGACGACAAAGAGGAAGGAGAAGAAGAGGTCCACGACGAGGAAGGTGAAGAGGAGGAGGACGGCGGGCAAGGTGGAGAACAGGACGAAGAGGAGAAGCGGAGAGGAGGGCGACGCCGGTTCACCGACATAAAGGTACGGTCTCATTCATGTGAGAATTTGTTGTGATGTGGTGTTGTATTTGGGTGGTTTTTGAGTTTGAATTCGAAATTATGTTTACGGAATTGTATGGGGTTTGTGGGTTTGTGTGTTTGTCGGTTTGATTGCAAATGATTGGGTTTTATGGGTTTGTAGGTTTGAGGTTTGGGTTTTGTGAGTTTGGGTCGCGTAGGGATAGAGTCGCATAGGGTTTGGGTCGCGTTAATGCCTTATGCAATGTGCTTGCACAGGCTCCCCCTTCAGCGAGGGGCCGAGGATGCACAGGCAGCATGTCTTTTTTTTTTCTTGCATTGTGCATTTCATTGAGCGTTCGGCCCCGAATGCTAGTCGGGGCCATGGACATGGGAGGCTTGCGGAGGCTCCCCCTTCGGGGAGGGGCCGAGGATGCAGTAGTAGCATCCATTTTTTTTTTCTTGCATTGTGCATTTCATTGAGCATTCGGCCCCGAATGCTAGTCGGGGCCATGGACATGGGAGGCTTGCGGAGGCTCCCCCTTCGGGGAGAAGCCGAGGATGCAGAGGCAGCATCTTTTTTTTTTTCGTGCGTTGTGCATTTTATTGAGCATTCGGCCCCGAATGCTAGTCGAGGCCATGGACATGGAAGGTTTGCAGAGGCTCCCTGTTCGGGGAGGGGCCGAGGATGCAGAGGCTGCATCTTTTTTTTTTTCGTGCGTTGTGCATTTCGTTGAGAATTCTGCCCTGAATGCAAGTCAGAGCCATCGACATGGGAGGCTTGCGGAGGCTCCGTCTTTGGGAAGGGGCCAAGGATGCAGCAGTAGCATCCATTTTTTTTTTCTTGCATTCTGCATTTCATTACACGTTCGGCCCCGAATGCTAGTCAGGGCCATGGACATGGGAGGCTTGCGGAGGCTCCCCCTTCGGGGAGGGGTCGAGGATGCAGACGCAGCATCATTTTTTTTTTCGTGCGTTGTGCATTTCATTGAGCATTTGGCCCCGAATGCTAGTCGAGGCCATGGACATGGGAGGCTTGCGGAGGCTCCGCCTTCAGGGAGGGGCCGAGGATGCAGTAGCAGCATCCATTTTTTTTTTCTCTTGCGTTCTGCATTTCATTGAGCATTCGGCCCCTACAGTTGGTCGGGCCCAGGGACATAGGAGGCTTGCAAAGGCTCCTCCTTCGGGGAGGGGCCGAGGATGCAGAGGCAGCATCTTTTTTTTTTCGTGCGTTGTGCATTTCATTGAGCATTCGGCCCCGAATGGTAGTCGCGGCCATGGACATGCGACGCTTGCGGAGGCTCCCCCTTGTGGGAGGGGCCGAGGATGCAAAGGCAGCATCTATTTTTTTTCCTGCGTTGTGCATTTCATTGAGCAATCGGTCCCGAATGCTAGTCAAGGCCATTGACCTGGGAGGCTTGCGGAGACTCCCCATTCGAGGAGGGGCCGAGGATGGAGTAGTAGCATCCATTTTTTATTTTCTTGCATTGTGCATTTCATTGAGCATTCGGCCCCGAATGCTAATCAGGGCCATGGACATGGGAGGCTTGCGGAGGCTCCCCGTTGTGGGAGGGGCCAAGGATGTAGAGGCAGCATCTTTTTTTTTTCCTGCGTTGTGCATTTCATTGAGCATTGGGCCCCGAATGCTAGTCGGGGCCATGGACAAGGGAGGCTTGCGGAGGCTCCTCCTTCGGGGAGGGGCCGAGGATGCAGTGGCAGCATCTTTTTTTTTTCCTGCGTTGTGCATTTCATTGAGGACTTGGTCGGGGCCCTGAGAATGCTTGCGAACAGCGGAGGCCTCAGGATTCTAATCATCGTCTCATTGTCTGTAATTTAGGAGTCATCTGAGGGTAATATGGAGAGCCAAGTTCAAGTACCAACTCGAGCGGAGACCGAGGTACTTTAAATTGTACCTTAACCTTTAGATGATTCAACATTTCTGAAATTACTTTTATTTATTACTTTCAAATTTCCTTTGACCTTGGAATATAACCTTTTTATTTTTCATTATATAGGTATTTTCTGATGCTCCTGAGATGTCTGCCACTTCCCCCATATCAGTTATCAATGTCTCCGACCTTTTGGATTCATTTGATCTGCACTATTGTACTTGTGATGTAGCAAACCCTATAGGTTTAGGTAGTGTACCTTTAGAGATCCATTCTCCACAGTACATGCCTACCTCTCGAGTTTATATGCCTACATCTCCTGGATATGAGCCTACTTCCCCTCGCTACATGCCCACTTCTCCTACGCAGGATTCACCTCTGATGTCTCCACCCTCTCCATCCTCGCCTATTAGAGTGAGGCGGCCAGCCCATGTTGTGTTTGCCCTTCCAGCAATTTTGCCATGCCCTGTCCAACAAACGAGGCGTTTCTGGAGGAGGCGCCGTCATTGGAACTGTAGACAGTCTAGGGAGTATTATAGGCGATCATCACGACGATAGAGTCTATAGGCTTAAATGATATTGAACTTGTTGTATTCGATTTATCATTATGAAGTGATTTCACATTTCTCTATATTGCAAGATTTTTTAAGTTGCGATTCCAACATTAATTTGCACACCGTTTTGCAGGTTACTCAAACACAAGAAGAGTTGGTAAAACCATCTTGTCCTGAAGAATTGAAGACTGCTTTAGAAGGCGAATTGCAGCACCGTAAACAATACAAGCTGGACTCCATTGGCGTCATCAACAAACTCAGGATTAAACCAGAAAGGAAGTCCCGCTTGATGGTGCCCCTCTGCAGGATGATATCAATGGCCAAGGTTAGACCAGTGGGCGAAATGGGGGTACAGCACTTGGAGCGGGAGTTTGTTAAGGGATATAGAGATGGGGACCGCGTCATGTACATCTCCATATACAACAATGAAGAGCAAACGAAGGATGTTACGGCGGAGACCATAGCTGGTTGGAGCCCTTTATGGAGGGCCGCGAGTGATCGTTTTGATGATGAGATCCGTGGAGACTAGGACTGGATGCAATTCTCCAACAAGATGTTTTTTGTCTGGGAAGGTAACCACCGCCTCGCTGCATGGCTCCGACATATAAACAAGCATCATGCGGACGACCCAGCATGGCACATCTCTGTGCATTGCATTATACTTGACCCCCGCGGCCATGTAGGCAGGTTGCTTCACGCCATGCATGACATTAATTGGTAAGTATCTCCGTTGCTATCCTTCTTTGTGCACACTCAATCCTTCGTGCTACAGAATTTTATTCCTCTAATATTCAACTTTGATTTTCAAGTCGACTGAGAATGACCACGTCAAGAGTAATCTTCCAACAAAGTTGTTTCGAATCCGCTCATTCGGGATGATGAAACTGGAGGATTTTAAAGACCTCCTGAGCCCTGAAGAATATGATGCATGTCTGAAACACAAGCCACCTAATCCGTCGTGGTTTCCCTTGACAACCAAAATTTTTATAGCATTTCTATACCGTGTAAGTTTTGCCGCCATCCTGTCTTCGCTTCTGCAACTTGGATAAATTCCAATATCCTGATAAATAATTTTGTTTCAACAGCGGGAAATCGCAGTGGCCTCCGACGAAGCAGCGAGGGCCTACTTTGACAAGACACCAGAGGAGGATCAAACTACAAATGCAGTTTGGGATGTCATGAATGAGGCATCTGAGAAAATGGTCGAATCCATCAAGAAGAAGGACTTCACAAAGTACTTGGCCATTGCGAATCTCAAGAATGGTGACGACTTCCTCAATGAAGTGATACACTCACTAATGCCATTTACAATACTTCGTATGTCAACGTCATTCCCTTATTTCGTAGTGTCTAAAATAATCACTGTTCTTGCAGATCAATTGACATTACAGTGACTTCTCGAAACCGGTGATGACCCTTGAGAAGCTACAGAAAATTGTCCCAGTTGCAGTTGAGGCCAAATACAAGGCTCGCTGGTTGAGGTGGTGGAACTCATCCCCAAATTCTAGACTATCTTACAGATTCCTTCCGCTCGAATTCAAGGAAACCGACCTCGACCCTTGGTTGAACAAGGCTTCATTTTGGGCTGGGGTATATTTTCTACATTTATTATTCAAATTACATTATAGTTTTTATTTTTCATAACTTCTACCTCGTCGCTAATATATTCTCGTCTATATTATAGTTGGAGGAAGCTGTCATCAATGAAGTCGACGACATATGCAAAGCGGAGAACCTCATCATCAATTGGAAGGATTTTCCTGATGTCCAGGAACCGGGGCCTTATGTGGAGAGTTCACGTATTCCTTTATGGGACAAGGCCTTCCCGACGTTCCTTGGAAAGAAGGCTGAGAAGGTTTATGATAAGAAGTCTAACTTCGCTAAATTCCCTGGAACCGCTGAGGTTGTCAAGCGGGTTACTTACCGGTGCGTAAGTTAACTTCATCTCATTCGTTTTCCGCAATAATGGGCTGTTTATTTTTCACTGATGCTAACCTTCTTTAAAATTGTGTATTTAGGTACTTTGAGAGAGAGCTTGTTCCAAAGGGCTTCCTCACCATCCAGGAGCTCTCTAAGTACTTTACTGCTTGGACGTCCAGAACCTCGGACAGGTGTATCTATTCTCCACAACAGTTGAAAAGGTACAAAGCTCCTCACTTGCTTGAGGGATGCTGGTACATTGATTGTTTTCGCGGTTTCACTATTGACTCTGAGGTGGACATCAAGACTTTACATGATGCCGGTGAGGTAGTGGCCAAAGAAATGGTGGATGGTACTGAAGATGACGGAGGCCCTGAAGACCAATCATCGGCTCCTCTACCGAAGAAAGGGAGAGCTCGGCAACTGAAATCTTTGCGATCACATTCACAAGCTTCACAGCAAACGAATGCGGCGTCTTCCGCTCCAGAGCAGACGGCACCAGAGCCCTCTCCAGGTAATGTGGTAACGAAGCCTTCTTCAACTTCTTCACCGGGTCCTTCCTCGATCAGTGCTTCGGAGATCACCAGAGGTCTCCTTGAGCAGAGGAAGGCCAAACTATATCCTCAAACAACTTCTTCCGCTGGAGCTTCGATTTCCACACATGTTTCCGTCTTCAACTCATCTGTGGATTCCATGTTGCGGCGAAATAAGAGACTTGAGAGAAATGGTGGCGGCGACCCGGATTGGATCAAGACTCAAGACTTCATTTGTAAGGTATGTTCCAGTATTTTGACATTTCTTGGATACATCCACCTCTACTCGCTTTGTAGTTTCTAACTCTGCTTCCTTGTTTCCTCAAGTTTGGAGCAGGCCGCCAAAACAGAGTTCCGGACCGATGCAAACAAGAGGACCATCTTGGAGTCGACTTGATCATTGCCGACATCCCTGAGAATCTTCCCGTCCCTTCCGTTTCCGTTCCCCCCACGAGTATTCCGCCTTGGAACTCTCGCCCCAAGGATTATGTGTACGACATCTTCCGTTTTGCATATTCATACCTGCAGAGAGATGGTGCCCTCTGCTTCATCTACAACACTGATCAGAGCGTGGTTAAGGATACCGAGGAAGAAGCTGAGGGTGGTGACTTCGTGCTTTTCAAGGACTGGTGGGGCGTCAATGTACTCGGCCTGACTTCTCCTACGAACCCCGAGAACTTGGTAATTTCCCTTAACAAACCCTTCTCTTTCCTTATTGATAACCCTTCCGCTTAATTTTACTCACTAGTTTTGCTTGACTGCAGACTATGCGGTTCTGGATTCGCGTCTACGTTCGTAGGGGCAGTACTTTCTCCTTCCAGACGAAGAAATCCCAGCTGATACATGGGATCCTCAACATTACCAAGAGTGATGCCATTTTGAACTTCACCAATGTGGAATCGCAGCTCATGAATGGGGAGGTGCCCTAGAGAGGCCCAAGGGAGAAAGCCGCTGAGATGATGCAGGGCATAATTGAGGAGCTGTCAAAGCCCGGCGACATAGTCCTTGATTGGAATGCTGGGACAGGTAACTATTCATACAAATCTCTGCTTAATTATTCCTCTCATTTTGTCCTCTGTTTCTCATTTCTTAGTTTCTCTCCGAGTTTCAGGGGCCTCCATCAAGGCATCCCAGGCTATTGGTCGTCACATTCTAGCTTTTGAGGAGGACGAAGCCATATTCAACGCCCTTCTCAAAGTGTGCATGGCTAGACCATCCGCCATGGGCCCTCCTAAACATCCAAGGCCGGCAGCAGCAGACGAAGTTTTGGATCAGGATGTAATTCATTCACAATAGATGTAATGAATGTAGGATGGTATTTGCTTAGGGTTTCGTGCCTCTTCGTCTCCGGACTTCCTGCGATAGTTTACGTTCTTGACTCTGTAGTTTGTGTCTGTCTGCGTAGCAGTGAGTAGCATGTGCGTTAGCTTGAGCAAGCTGATTAGCGAAGCATTTGTATCATTTTCATTTGAATAAGAAGAATAGTTTGAGAAGCCAGAGTGTTTACTGTATTGTTCAGCGTTATCTGTTGCATTGGTTACAAAAGGTTATGGGCCTCTTTCTTGCTGAGCGACTCTTCCAAATTTTGGATTACGTTTTCTCTTAGATTTCTCTTGTTTCAAGCACATTTCTCTTGTCATTTAGTTACTCTTCTCTCATTTCTTTTCTCGGGTTTTTCTCTTCTCTCTGAACACAATTCTTGATCTTCTTTAACTTCTTGATTTTTTTTTGTGTTGAGCGATCTGCGATGTTTCAACCTTCCTGATGCTTACACTCCTTTTTCCCAGACAACGTGCATGTCCTGGTTGTCGATTAGCTCGACAGCTTGGACGCAGTACTCATACATCAAGCTGCGAAGATTATCGAACACTCTGTTCCTTAATTCGATCTGCTTTCCGCATATTCTCTCCTTACCGTTACTTACTTCCAGAATTTGATTCATTAGTGCATCCTTGGCATCGCGCTCAAATCACTGGATTATGGACGCCAGAATGCCATAGAAATCTTTTGTTCCTAGTCAACTTTGTGCGTCATCTGAATTCTTAATAGCTCAATAGACTGCTGCATTTTTCCAGACTATCTTCATTGTCTTCACAGATTTCTTTTCTAAGTATTTTTGAGTCTCATTATGGCAACAGATCGAGACCTCATCAGCATTGAGAAGTTCAATGGTCGAGATTTCTCTGTTTGGCGTTTTCAGATTCGCAATCTCTTCAAGGCAAAGCGATTACTCCGGATTGTAGAAGGCACAGAACTTTTAGAAGACTGCATTACACCAGCGCAGGAGAATGACTGGCAGGAACGGGATACCATTGCCCAAGGAATTATCATGTGTTCTTTAGAACGCAGGTTTCACAAACCGCTTATGATTGCTAAGACTGCTAATCAGTGCTGGACTCGGATTTGTGAATTACATGAGTCGAAGAATTCTGGAGATGTTCACGAGCTTCATACTCGGTTCTATGCTCTCTCACTAGAGGGACGTTCCATTCCCGATTTCTTGGCGGACATTGAAGAGATTGCACAAGAATTACTTGACATGGATCTTTCTCTCAGTGACGATGCTATGATAGCAAAGTTGTTACAGAATCTTCCCTCTAGTCTTGGAAACTTTCTAGTATCCTGGGATTTAGCGCCGCAGCAGGATCGAACACTGGAGAATCTTACTAAGATTCTGCTGAGAGCAGACAAACGCTCTCGTCACTCTTCAACACATGAGCCTCAGGATAATACCATGGCATTTTATGCTCAGAGACAACATCGTTTACAACCTCTTAACCGATTTTCTCGATCAAATAACTCTGCATTTTTAGGCAATCCATCAGGCACTCATGCTCCGAGCAGTGGGAGCTCTGTTTTCAATAGTGGGAGTTACAATGGAAGCAGTGGCAATTATGCCGTTGGTAGTGGCAGTAACAGGATAGCAACTGATAGCTATGGTCAGAAGAACAAGCAGAACAGTGGGAGTTATGTTCCTCCTCACTTGCAACTCCGACCACCTTCACAGACAGCTACTCAGTTTCACCGTTGTAGTGGTCCTACTTGTCAACATTTCCAACATTCTACATCGGCATCTGGGATTTCGCCTTTGAACAAGGGCTTTCTCAATTTTGAGCAGAGAAAGCAACGTGCTATACAGATTTTAAAGCTTAAGAAAATAACTCCATGCAACAACTGCGGAGAATTAAGACACTGGTTTAACGAGTGCCCTTACCGGCGTTCACATTTTCCTCTACGACCTCTGGCACGTGCGAATCTTGCTGACACAGCTTCAAACGGTGACGAAGATTATATGTCCTCTTACGATCTGCTGGATTCAACATCGTTGCCCGATCCTTCTTCACCTGATATCGGATACTCACTGGACTTTACTCCACATCATACAGACTTCCAAGATGACACTATAGACCTTCACATTGACGAGTCTCAACAAGATAGTCCACATTATGAGCTATCTTTCATGGCTGATTCTCACTCGACACGAGTGGCTTACTCCAATTCTTGGATAGCTGATACCGGAGCGACTCGTCACATGACCGACAGGCTTGACTGGTTTTCAACAATAGAAACCTTACCTCAAGACCAGAACCTGTCAATTCGAGCCATTGGAGGACAGATTCATTACGCAACAGGCGTTGGTGATATTCGCATTAAGATTCAGATTCCGAATCAGCAACCTCAACTTGCGTTTCTTCGCGATGTTTTGTATGTCCTAGGTTTGAGACAAAATTTGTTCTCAACGACACGAGCATCACAGTTATACAAATTCTCATTTCACGGTGATGATACAGGATGTAAGCTTACCTCTTGCAATCAAATCATCATGGTTGGGAAAATGGTGGATTGTATCTATCTACTGGATTTCGAAGTGATTCCTAGTGGCTACACTCAGCAAGCTTTTCTTGCACTACCGTTTCGAGACATTGTTACGAAGCATTCACCAGTTTCTCTGGAAACCTGGCATCAACGATTTGGACATCTCCATTACGACATGATACGACGTATGGCCTCTCTTGAATCTGTTCAGGGACTTCATATCTCAGGACCAACGACCAAAATTTCAAACCAGCCCTGCATAGGATGTGCTCTTGGCAAAATGTCAAAACTACCTTTTCCAGTCCATACAGAGCGAGAACGAGCTTCTCATGCTGGTGAACTGGTACATAGCGACATATGTGGACCTAATGAGGTTTCTTATGGAGGTTCTCTTTATTACATCTTGTTTAAAGATGATTTCTCAACCTACAGATTTGTTTTCACAATTAAACACAAATCTGAGGCTCTATCATGCTTTAAACAAGTACTTACCGAAATATGGCAAGTGACACAACGCAGGATCAGTATTTTTAGGACTGATAACGGAGGAGAATATGTGAGCAAGGCATTTACTCAATATTTACTTGAGCAGCAGATCAAACATGAGTTTACAGCACCAGCCAATCCAGAGCAAAATCGCGTTGTTGAACGTGATAATAGGACTATAATGGAGATGGTTCGCAGCTGCATACATCATTCACAGGTTTCTCAAAAATTCTGGGCAGAAGCTCTGCACTATGCTATCTACACGTTGAATCGCACTGGTTCACGTTTGCTCAATGGACGCACTCCATATGAACTATTTACAGGTACCAAACCCTCTGTCTCTCATATGAGGACTTTCGGTTGCCCTGTTTTCATTCACACAGCAGATTCTCTTCGAACTAAGCTCCAACCGAAATCTCAAAGTGGAATTTTCCTTGGCTACAGTGCAACTTCGAAGGCCTACAGGGTTTGGGACTTATCCAAGAGACGGGTTGTGATATCAAGGGATATCATCTGCGATGAGTCAGGAGTTACTACGTCTACCTCTAATGAAGCTTTGGAGCACTCTACAGTTTTCTTTGATGCTGGCCAAGTTTCGGTGCTGATGCCTCCACAAGCTCAAGTTCCACCTTCACAGGCTCAAGTTCCTCGAATTTCTTCACAAGGACCAGTTCCCCAGATTCTGGTCGAACCTCAAAATCAAGCTCAAGCTCCACATCACCTTGATGGCTTGAATACTCCTAACGCTGCAGCACGTCCTCTACGAAACCGCCGACCACCTGACAGATTCTCTCCCACACAGTATGCCTATTCTGCACAAGTCTTTGACTTACCGTCTATTCCTCAGAGTTACTCTGAAGCAATTTCGTCTGACAATGCTAAGCAATGGATTTTGGCGATGCAAGAAGAAATACAATCTCTTGCAGACAATAAAACCTGGGAGTTACAGGAATTACCGAAAGGACGTAAAGCAATTCGTAACAAATGGGTTTACGCATACAAGACTCATCCGGATGGTTCATTAGCTCGCTTCAAAGCACGGCTTGTGGCCAAAGGGTGTTCACAAAAACCTGGTGTTGACTTTTCAGAGACATTCAGTGCAGTGGTGCGCTATGACAGTATCCGCACAATTCTCGCCCTTTGTGCATTTGAAGATTATGAAGTCATCCAGTTTGACATCAAAACTGCGTTTTTGAATGGATTATTATCTGAAGAAATATACATGCAGCAGCCAGAAGGGTTTGAAGATAAAACTCAGCCTCATTTGGTATGCCGTTTGTTTCGCTCTCTCTATGGACTTCGACAGGCAAGCAGGGTCTGGAACAAAGTTTTCGACAGCTTTCTCAAAGATAATTCATTATTGGCGAGCCCTGATGATCCCTATGTCTATTTTTCCAATATAGAACCCCATCTGTTAACAGCAATTTTTGTTGACGATGGAATTTGTGCCTCGAAGTCCACTGATCGTATCAATTCGGTACTCATGGATATGCACGAAGTTTTTGAAGTCAAGACCGATGACCCCTCTGTCTACGTTGGCATACACATTATCAGAGAAAGACATGATCGTACCATTTCTTTGCATCAAGCGCTTTATATCGAAGGGAAGTTGAAAACCTATGGATTGTTTGACTCAGCACCGTGTGCTATACCAGCTGATTCCACGGTTTATCTTCAAGACAAGTCCACAATAACTGACGATCATTTCGAACCTGCTTTTCCCTACAAGGCTACTCATGGAAGTCTTGGATTTGCGGCACAGTCCACTCGCCCTGATATCTCATTCGCAACTTCTAATGTCGGTAGATTTCAAGCCAATCCGACTGCTGAGCATTGTAAAGCTGCCAGGAAGGTTTTCAAGTATCTTCGAGGAACCATTGGTTATGGTATAACTTACGGAGGAGCCAATTCGAATTGTATTTTGACAGCTTATGGCGATGCAGATTTTGCGAACGATAAGATTGATCGCAAGTCTCGTTCTGGTTGGGTGGTACTCTTAAACAACGGTCCGATTGCTTGGGGATCTGATAAGCAAGCCCTTGTTGCAACCAGTACCTGTTATGCAGAGTATATTGCAATCTTTGATGTCACCAAAGTTGTTGTATGGCTCAGACGGTTATTGGCAAGTATTGGCCATTCGCAATCTGCTCCAACTGTCATTCACTGTGATAATCAGGCAGCGTTACGACTTGCGAAGAATCCTGATGATCCAGGCAAGAACAAACACGTTGATCTCAGGTTCCACTATATTCGAGAGCAGCTTGAGTTGGGGCACATCATGTTGAAGTATTGTCCTTTTGCACAAAATTTGGCAGACATATTTACAAAGGCACTTCCTGTGGAGCAGTTCAAGACTCTTCGTCAAAGATTATCAATTACCGATGTCACTCAACGTTGAAGTGGGAGATTGGTTACGATATCAACATTTCATTCCATCTATTGAGTGGGAGTTTTGGATCAGGATGTAATTCATTCACAATAGATGTAATGAATGTAGGATGGTATTTGCTTAGGGTTTCGTGCCTCTTCGTCTCCGGACTTCCTGCGATAGTTTACGTTCTTGACTCTGTAGTTTGTGTCTGTCTGCGTAGCAGTGAGTATCAAGTGCGTTAGCTTGAGCAAGCTGATTAGCGAAGCATTTGTATCATTTGCATTTGAATAAGAAGAATAGTTTGAGAAGCCAGAGTGTTTACTGTATTGTTCAGCGTTATCTGTTGCATTGGTTACAAAACGAAGCGCCTCCAAAGAGACCAAGACCTGATAAGTGGTGTAAGTCTTCTATTCTTTGTTCAAATTATCCAAGCACTGCTTCTCTTTGCACCTCTACGTACTCAATCTAACCACAATCGGTTTTCTATTGCAGAGTAGTTTCGGCAACACCGCCACGTGGGCCAACATCAGTGTCCACTCCATCGTGGCGTCTTCATTCCAGCCCAATTCAGTCTTTCAAACTTCCGGACTACGCAGAGGACTTAGCACAGGCGTTTCAATCTGGAGCCCTTACATATGTTCCTAGTCGGCCAATTACTTTTGATCCGAGGGCCCTTCTATTCGTCGATGAAGAGGCTGTAGAAGGAGATTCAGAGTCATCTAGTTCTGAGAGTGGAAGTAGCGATTGTAGCATGTTGTGAGTTTGAAGGAGGCTTTGGTCTTTCATTGTTTTCATCTGATTTGATTCGATTTAATTGGAATTGATTGCATAATCTTTTGTCTACTCTACTCCAAACACTATAAAGTAGTTATGATTCTCATTTCCAATTTGTCTTCGTGTATGTAAAGGATGAAATGTCACAACTGTAATGCTCAAAATATAATCTGAAGAATGAAATGTTACAAAAGAAATGCTCAAAATTTATATTGCGCTGTAATTTATATTTTAATCATTCAAAATCTCACATTTCCATAGCCATGTTACCTATTCTTGGGAGAGATCCAGATACCATCTCTTGGAGAAATTTTCTGTCCTTCCGATACATCCAAGACCTCATTCCCATTGGCAGATAGCAATGTCCTCAACAGATCTAACTCAACGCAACTAAGGTCTCTAAGGGACGCTGTCTCCAACCTCTCGTTGTTGATTGGATTTGCAAGTGTCCAAGAACTCCTAAAAACACTCCAGCTGATGTTGAACCGATTAACTTCGTATTCGTCCTTCGGACTCCAATGGCGACCCTCGTACGAAAAGTAATCCCACCTTGCTAGCCGAAGGCATGCGTATTCAGGACTACTGTCAATCTCACGCTTCCAACTCTTCGACACAGCACGAGCGTTCTCGACGTCTTCAAACATGATTACAGTCGGAGGAGTCCAACCCTGCGTGGCACTACTATCTATATGATCCTAGGGGTTAGGCCCATCCGCCATCCGCTTAAGCAAATCCTGTAAAATCGTTTCACAGGCAACGACCTCAAATGAATCTCCCATACCTTCAGACAACTCCCTAGCAAGTACACGCTTAAGTTCTACAGAAATGATTGAGCTAATACAACTTCAAGGACGTCTGCTAAGGCTTATATAGATTCTTGCTTGACACTTAAGCTAGGAATGCTCTTATCTAAAGACGGAGAATTCTTCTACGAAGACAAGCACTCTGACTTGGTGTACATCTTGGTTTCTGCTACTCCATTATTGTACACGAACTCTGAAATATTCCACGAACTTTTAAGACCACTTCTATTTGCTGGTTTTGAGTTTTTGTATTCCTAGAATTATCTATATTATCCAAAAACATCATGCTGGAATACTCATATCTAGATCTTATAAGGGACCAAATCTAAAGGAATGTATTCGAGCACCCTACTAGTCTTCACAGTAATAATCCTTCGGGGGATATACAGTCCAACTCTTATCGATATCAAACCAGCAGGTTTCGCCATCCGATATGATCACTTCGGGCAGCTGAACAACTGGATTCTCATCGACGGTGGATGGCAAGGGATACGGGATTAGGGACAACTCCATAATACGGAGAAGCTCTTTGGTACAAAGCACTGTCCAACGCCATTCACCTTCACCAACATGGAGGCTTTCGATGTGCCTAAACGGTGGCAGGTCCATGCCTCGTTCCCTAGCGCGCTCCACCTCCAGCAACTAGGGTCGCAGCTCCTCATAACTCGCCGGTGCCTTTGGGGGCAAACCTACAGCCGCTCTCGTCCTCCTCGATCTTGCATTACGCACCTTCGGCATCGCGCAACACAGTAAATTGTTATAGTCTTAAAACGTTCCACGCAAGCTTGCAGATTGGCCCCCCCGAACTCCTACTCTACCTTCGCATACAGCACAGAATGCCAAGGACTGTGTCACTATCTTAATACGCCACCTGGAAACAAGCTCAAGAAACCAAGAGTGACCTCCTTCTGTACAACCCAGCTTACCAAGTGTTGTTTCATGATGAAAATCTCTTACTTGTATCACTCAAATGAAGAAGCTTCGCTGCCTAGGAAGAGAGAGTAATCTTCGATGAAGACAAGGACTCTGACAAGGTATATCTTGGTTTCAGCAGTTAAGATACTATACACGAATTTTGAAATATTCCAGGAAGTTTTCAAACCTTGCCTCCTTTATGTTCTGTGAAATTTGTTTTTTTCTTTGTGCATTTACATAATCCTATGAAAGAATTATTTGTTTGATCTAAAACTTAACTCATGATCATTGTATCTTTCCTAAACCCATGACAAATCTAACAAAATATATGCATGACGTCATCATGACATCAGCCCTAATTTGTATCTTAGAGAACAAACGTAATAAATTCTTACCAGAGATAACCCTGATTTCCACGGTAATATACTCTTATCCCAATAAAACTGTCAAAATCAAGCCTTAATTTAGTAATTTTCCACGGTTATAGGGTCTACTTTGCTTTTGAAAATTTGGCTACTTGTCATTTTTGTGCTCTCCATTCTGTGCTCTCCGCTCTCCGCTCTCCGCTCTCCGCTCTCCGCTCTACGCTCTACGCTCTCCGCTCACATACGAACTTTCCCCTCCGGTAGTGTAATAGTTCCCACTGCGAATATATCCTCCTCTGTTCTCAAGAAACGATCCTCCCCCTCGTCTGTCAGTCCTTCAGCTAGATTGTAGCATACAAGTACTTCTGGCAGCTTGGGTAGAGGGCCTTTTTGTTGGTTGATAGATATCGTCTTGACCGTGCCGTTACCCCGGATAGTAACCAGTTTGTTTCCCTAGTCATGGGTTACCTTTGCATCTATGAGCCAAGGACGGCCCAGTAGCATGTTGTAGGCTTCGTTGACCTCCTTGTTCCTGATAACAGTCAGGCCGATGTTGTACGGAATACCATGGATATAAATCCAAACATTCCTTAAGAACCCCACTGGCTCCACCACTGCCTCATCAGCCATACGCAACCGATAGGGTGCTGGTGACGGCTCCTTCAACCCCAACCGAATTCGCTCCTCCTCAGTAATTAGGTTGACGCCAGACCCTCCATCCAGGAGTACATTATCCAATGTTAACTGTCCCACCTGTACAGAAATAACCGGAAGGCCTCGATCAATATCTACTGCACCAACAACCAGGTTAGGGTGTACGATGATCCCTGGGGATTCTGGGTATCCACTCGTGTTGTCGGCTGTGCTTTTGTTGAAACCTGCTGGTGCTGAACCGGCTCAAATGATAGTCTATGTTGTCGCTGAGTATTGGGAAATACTTTCGCTCTAACATACTCAGTAAGGTTGGGGGCTACTTCGAGCAGTTCCCCCAAAGACACAGTAATAGGTGTCTGTAAAATCTGTCTGCTCACAGTCTTAACGGCTGATGAAGGCTGGGGAGTAGTCGGCTCTGTCGAAATCCCGGGCGGCACGAGCTTGGGTGTCTCTTGCAAGCAATCCGCATCAGGAAACCCTGCCCAGTCGCTATCCAGTATTGGTCCGTTTGTAACTGTGGCTGTAGATTTGGCCACGTTTGATTTTTGAAGTTCCTCTTCCTTTTGCTGTGCCAACTCATTCTCCTGATTAATCTCCTCAGTTAAAGCGATGAATTCCTTTCGGAGCCGTTCCTCCTCCTCCCAATCTGCCTAAGTCTTGGGCTGTCGGGGTTCTGGTTCTTTCAGTTCCTTATCTTCCAGTGGAAGTCCGGCTCGCACCCTAGCCACCCTGGTTAGTATAGTGGCCACTTCAGGGTTATCCAATTCCTGCAACTCCACAGAGTTAGTTCCTTGCTTTTCAGCAGCCAACATTTGCTGAAACTTTAGGCGTAAATGACAATTACGCATCTGATGGTCGGTGCCCAAACACAAGAAGCACCCATCAATCCTGCCAGCTCCGTCGTTTTGATATCCTCCAGGCCGGCTGCTAAACTGTCTTCCTGAGCTACTGGTCGGCTGTGTAGCGCCTACCGTGGGCTTTCCATCTGCCCTCGGTAGCCTGTTGTTGGGATTGTCTGGGTTCACGAAGCAGTATTTGTCTTCATGCCCAAATTTCTTGCATACCGTGCAGAACCTGCGGTTGACTGTCTCCACCTGATCTGCCTGGGCATTTGCAGTACTAGCCCGACTATTTGTCGGCTCTGTCCTCTTGGCCTGGAAGTACAACTTCTTCCCCGAAGCATCAGTACAATTAGTCTCACAGCGCCTGACCAAATCCTTCAGTTCGGTAAGGGTATTTGCTGTAGACCCACTGGTAGTCACCTTCAAGTAATCAAGCAGACCTGCCGTGAAATATGTAAGCTTGAACGCTTCTCCCACTTCTGTTTGCAGGCACTTGATCAACTTCATAAAACGTTCGTAGTAGTCTTGTACCTTCTCTCCCTCACCCTATTTGAAGGTTCTGAGAGTCATATAGACCTGCTCATCTGAATCCTGTTCTCGGTATCGCAGTTTGAGAGCTTCCTTAGCCTCTTCCCATGTACAGTAAAGATGGTGGTCTAGCCAATCATCAAACCATCTCTGGGCTTTATCCACAAGAGTCGTACCAAACAATGTGATGATCACTTGTTCATCAGTTTCCCCATTGAACCAGGCACATTTATCAAAGTAGCAGAGATGGGCATCTGGATCACTGCCTTCCTTGTAGGCTCTGTACGGCAACTGCTTCCGTTGAGTACTGACAGGGGGTCGAGGAGGCGCAGAGGTGAAGTCGGTAGTGCGGGCTGTGGGTTCAGCAGGAGGTCGCACTACTGATGTCACTGTGGGCTGCCTCGGAGGGTGTGGAATAGGTGCAGTACTGTGGGGGCCTCCGGGACGGCAGCTGGGCTGTAGCCCACTGTGGCAGAGGATGAGGAGTGAACTGTAGGCCTCCCCCCATAAACCTCTTCACGGACTCAGTCCCCAAAGGTGGGCTCTGCTATTCTGACAGGAATTTCTGTGGGCTGAGTCGGCTGGGCAGAGTGATATGTGTCACCTATAAGGTGATCCACATAAGCAAGCGGTCGATGGACTATCGAGGGAGCTACAGTTGGAAGGGGTCCATGTACCTTTCTATCCCTTAGCACCTCCGGAGTTGGGTCGGTTAAGTAGGGAGTCCTAACTGGAATCTCCCCAGCTGTTACTAGTTCGCGCTCCCGTCTCTGTTCCTCTCATAGATCGTGCAGCTGCGCTAGCTCCTGCCTTTCCATTTCAAATTTTTGTGGCTGTCTTTGCTGTGCCGCTAACTGCTGGGTGGCTAACCTCTGAGCCGTCTCCTGGACCCGTCGGTTAAACTCAAGCTCCCATGCAATCTGAGACGGTTCTGGCGGCCACTGCGGCCCAGTATGCCAGTGATGTAACGACGCCTCGCCAGAAGGTGCAGCCTGCTGTAAAGCTTCCAATTGCTGGAGGTATTTACCTGGGTCTGGCCTGCTGTGAGTGTGGGTCGTAGAATACTGTTTGGCCCTCTCTCTTCTAGCTTGTAAGTCTGCTTTGAATGCTTCCACAGCCCGCTTGTCCTCCTCTTCTTGCTCCCACTCAGCCCGCAGTCTGAATTCGTGCAAAAAATGAACATTCCTGCTGGGTCCACCTTCTGTGGGATTCGCAAGTCCCTGTTCCTGGACTGATCGACTCTTGGTCTCTTCCAGCTTCTGCTTCAAACTCTGAAAAGCAGCAGGTAAGGTACCTGGGTTTGTGGCAGGTGTACAGGACAGACTGGTCAGCTGCGCCCCCGAGTCGGCTCTGCGCCCGCGTCGGCTCTGCCAGTGATTGTACTCGGCCACTGGGATGGTTCTGCAAAGACTTCCTGCGTCTGTCGGCGTTCTTCTCTGAAGGTGTTGTAATCATCTGCAGCAGTGGAAATATCCCTCCTGAATGATGATGTCCTCTTCATGTCTTGATACTTCCAGGGGCACTCCTTGGGTCAGGCTGACGGCTCAGCCTATCCCCTTTTTCGAACTGCGTTTCCCCTCAAAATCTCCTCTCTCTCGTTCTCCCATCTGATGATGACAGGTCGTTTTCTACCTCCATGTCAATGAGCTCTCCTACCTGCTTAGCCGCAGTGCCCTGCGAGCTAAGTCGGCCCTGTCCTTCCGCTGGAGTTGGCTCTGTCGCCCGTTCATCCCGTTGCATGAAGTGTCTGAATCGTTCCCTGGCCTGTCTTTCTGCTCGCAGGTCATTTTGGTCCCCCTCCTCCATGGATGTTGGTTGTTGACTGCTGGGTCTTCCTGCTGCTTGTATAGTGCTACTTGCCTCTATTGTTGGCTAATCATTTCTCCCTTCACAGTCAGTCGACTGCTCAACTGTCCTGAGTCTACCTGTCAATACAACACTCACAGACCGCAGCTCCCTAGCTGTGTGGCCTGGTTAGTAGTACAATCTATTTTTTTTAAAGAAAATTTTGACTGAACATGTCTGGGGTATACTTCCCAGCTGTTTGCTATCCCCTTTTTCGCAGTGCATTAACTCCTACAGATTTTTAATCCTGTGGTTAACTGTCCCTCACAGTTTTACCCAAAAAGCAATTCAATTGCAGACTCAAGTACTCCACACTATCCTACAGTCTGTCCAGGTCCCAATTTTGAGATCCGCAAGGCTGACTGAGGTACCAATCAATATACCCAGATTCAAAATTCAAATTCCTTAACCCCAATTTTTTCGGATCTGTAACTTTGAATCTGAAATGCTAGGGTTACAAGTGACTTACCTTCACCCCTTCTCCCGTGATGAGGTTGCAGATCAGCTTGTATCCCCTTTTTCGATCTGTGAACTGCCCTCAGTTCACTGTGGTGGGTGATGAAAAATCTGCCTCAAAAAAAACGTCGCAGCACCTACGCCTTCCAGTCTGCAATAGATCCGCTCTGTTGTCACTGCTTCTCTGGACGTGTGCTGGTCTGCTCCTGTAACTGCACCAGTGCCTCCGCCTTGGAAACACCTGAAAACCGTTGTCTTCTCTGTGCTGCCCCAGTGATGGCGAGTGTAACACCAAAGAGTCTGCCAGTGCCTAGGATGCAGCCTGCCCCCAATGCAAACACGTGCCGTTTCGCCCAACACCCAATCAAAACTGTGCAGCCTATGAACTAAGATTTGACAACAATGAGCACCACTAGGAGGTCGTAACAGCTCCTGCTGCACCCCTGCAGCCCTAATGAGTGTACTTTCTGACCCTTCTAGTGTATGGACAGCCTCAAAACAGCAGGAGATTCACATGGAACGAACTAGAGCATGGTTGCCAATGGTAAAGGGAGGATTTCCTATAAAACCCTAGCCTTCACAACCCTTCAAAACCCTACAAAAAACCCAACTAACTTAGGAGCTGAAACACTCATACAATGCTGGAAACACTAAAAAGAAGTGGAAAAGTGAGTCAAAACTGTATAAAGAGGGTCAAAACGCCCCAAAATCATGGTACAGTAGCTCATAAAGTCTCCTCAGTCTCTCCTAACTCTGAGTGCACTAGTGAGGAATGATCTCAAAAACCCTAAAATCTGCCTTAAGAGTCTAGCAGAATTCATCCAGTCGGCTATGATAGAGTTCATCCAGTCGGCTCTGACAAAGTATATCCAGCCGACTGGATGACTGTCGAGGACAGGGATGGAAAACTGTAAAAGTACTACTGGGAACTAGGAAAGGGGAGATGGATAAATCTCCGGTTAACAACCATCTCGACTTTGGTTTGGTTTGCAGTTCTCCTTGTTTGCACGGACTCTACACTGGGCTCCTTTTCGACCGCACTGCGTTCCGTCGATGAAGTCTTGAACTCTATCTGTAGGGACAAAACAATGCTCCACAACATGGGATTTTTTGTGCTCACCTCGCGGAGGACGGTAATCAAGCTCCCACCGTAGGTCACGTGGTCCGAAAACACCTGCAAGAGGGTTCTGTACGCGGTCCTCGATTGCCTGCAGTTGGAGTCTTTGGATATAAAATCTACTGAGATCTATTTCTTCACTTTCGACATCGATGTCTATGGAAGAAACCTCCACATTGCTTCTCTCTTTGTTCTTCATTGCTAGGAGCCTAAACGTCCTCCTGTGAAGCAGTCCACGGTCGACCTAAACCGTAAATCTAGTTTGATGGCGAAAGAGTTTATGCTATCTGCACTAAAACCCTATGTACTGCGGTGGACCGTAGTGACATTGATCATTTGATTTCGAAACTCCGACTGATGGATATTGAGCGTCTACAACAACAGGCCATAGAGCAAAGAGTGCTACAATCAAAAAAAAAACAAACCATTTGCCATGTACAACAATCCAAACCCAAAACGTAGCACCCGCTTGCATTGCAAGAGGCAGACGAGAACACTGGATACCTAATCAACACTCGAACCCTAGACAGGACGTCGAGGACGATAGAAGGTGATTATGTCATGGTGACGTCATTTTTTTTTTGGACACGGTCAGGTGGGGATCCAGTGTCTCGGGCATCGACAGTGTTCAATGTCACACGTCTCAGGAGGCAGAGTGTCTCGGACGTGGCAGTGTCACTCGCAACGCGAAATTACCCGCTTCGCGATTTACCGAGCTGGACGCGACGCGAGGAAACTTGGAGCGCCAGCGTGGCCGGCCACGGCGAACGCGAATGCGCGCCGCTCCCGCCTTATCCTTCTTTACATGTCAAATAGCAATCTCCCTAGAGTTCACATGCTGTCGACGTGGACCTAGTGAATCCGACGTGGAATAGATGCATTCCTCCGCCCTGACTTTGGTTACTTTTATATTCAACGATTGCGGTAATACATGCATTTGATCTTGAGCGTTGGATGTGTAGACCGTATGTTGCATCTGATTGAGGGAGGCGGTCCCCGTATGGAATGATGTCTAGATTGGGACGTGGGTTTTACTAATTTAATGAACGAGTGCTGTGTGTACACGTGGTCCAGTAGATTGTGAGGTCGAATTGGTAGTAATAGCCGATAATTGTGGGGGTAAATTTGAAATCATTTTTTTGGTCTTTAGTATTTTGAAAAATCACCGTATATTGCAGGATGAATTCTGTTGATAAAGAAGCATTTGTAGTGTATTCAGGAGCTCCATGTGCATTGAAGCGAGACGTATAGGAAAACCGCACGAGCTTGTTGTTCATGTGGAGAAATTTACAGAAATGCATGCCAGAATGCAGTTTTGATATATAAACAAGAAACAACACTCATAGACAGTGAACGTTCTCGCGATATTACGTTGTCTCGGCTACCCTTGCAGTGTCGAGTGGCTACATTCACGTAGCGCAATCCCTATCTATTCAACTAGGCACACTAACAAACTGAAGTCACACTTACTGTCAGCACTAGTAGCAAACATGTCGTTCCTCATTCCTTAGAACCCGGTTGAGTGAGTCCACAACCAATCCGAGCAAAGAAGAGGGCCCCGCAAAATTGTCCGTTGTGTCCAATTTGACTGCTTTTATCAACATGGCGCAGTTTCACTACTTTATCGAATGGAAAACGACTCATTTCCTTCTAGTGCAGTGTCATGCTGGGACGGCGTTGCTCCGATGATGCGTACAGCCGTTGGCACGCAGCTTCACTGTCAAAGCTCTTCGATGCCCGACCATACTGTTTGTATCTGGTCTGGCGCATCCCCGTTGCAATGCAGCATGGCCTCGACGGTCGAACACCATGCGGTTAGGATCGAGACAGCACTGGATGAGAAAACCCCTGCCTACTCCCACTCTAGGCGCCCAACGACCTTTCGATGCAACCTCGTTGAAATGACATTAGAACAAAGTTAGTTATCGTAGAGACCGGTACCTTAAGAATTCTGGTCATCCTGAAGACGATTACTCCATGCCTCACTGTTAGATACTTCCAATATTCACTTGCTTCCTCGATCAGGAGTAGAGGATGGTATTACCAACGCCGGAGAACTCCAAGCACTACATAATCCCACATCCCAATCATGGATAGTCAAATCTCCCAATTACTAGATAGTTCCTCTCAGCCAATTGCCCCATATTATCATGCCAGAGATGCTACAATCCTTTACCGAAAATACCCTAACGGCATTGCAGGACCAGCATTTGTTAGACTCCACCCAAATTGTCACATGAGAACGTGTCCAGTAGGCTCACCTTTAAGTTCACTTTGTTGACCTCCTCAAAATTCAAGTACCGTGACTGCCATAGAATAGTTGAATCTTCCACAAAATCACCCCGCTGTGCATCCGATAGTCTCACAATACCCTCCCGCTGCTGATCCGGATATAAGACTAGTGTGTGTGGTTAATCCGGATAGACGTGCTCTATCGTCACTTGCTGCTCCCACAATACGCCTTCGGTGTTTGGCACAGACTTTTCCTTGTGAGAGCGCCTATGCGGTCCGCTTTGACCTAAAGCCACAATCCGATTGTGATGATCTGGATGCAGAACCCACACTGCCTTGTTTACTTTCAGAGGATCACACTGCCAAAAATTGAACAGAGTGTCAGGTTAGTAAGGGCACGGAATTGATGGGAAACTTGGTTCGGAGATAAGCATGTCTGATAACGGGATTGAGTTACGTACCCCTTTGGCACGTGGCTTGTTCTCCGCTGGAGGAACGTAGTCTAAGAATTTCAAGGGGCGCTTCTGAGCTCGCGATGGTCGGGTCACGGTAACGGAGTCTGACACGGAAAGAGGTGTCACAGAAGGAGCAGTCACTATCACATATGGTTTGAGTGTACCTTTTTTCTATGGTAGTTTCAATTTTTTGGCCACACTCTCTGATTGAGTGGGGTCAGCGGCCACTGCAACGCCGCTTAGTTCACTCATAGGCATTTGTCATCGTAAGTGTTTGTTAACATACATAGGAATGTAATAGAACGGAAGGTCGAAAAGGGGTCATAACTCGTCATATTACTTGCAAGGAGGGACCGCTTCAGTGACTGTAGGTTCGCCTTGTTGTCTGGTAAACCAAAAGCAGCTTGGAGGCTCGTAACAAGAATATCTCCTTCTCCAGGCAACGTAGACTCCTGACATGTCTGTCAAACTGGGTCTTGACAGTTTCCTCCCACTGATTCGAGTCCCCCGTTTGTTCCGAAGAATATCAAACCAGTGTTAGAATCGATGTCCCACTATAAAGACTTTCGTCTACGTGACGTTCCAAATTCGACATATGGTGAGCCAAAGATACTTAACAAGTAGGGACGAGACTATGCCATACTATCTAAAAAAACGGTTTAGTGTGAACCTATTTGAAACGCCCGGCAAACCTCTTCGAATGCTCCCAACGTTGAACACCGTATGTCGAGTGCGCCGGAAGCAACATGATCCGCGTTCCTCTTCTCTCCGGAGATGTTGCTATCTGCTCCGGGCGGGGGACTTGACGTGTGCATCGTAGTCGCGGCAGTTGCTTCCACGTTAGAAGCGCCAGCACCTATGCGTGTTGGCAGGATTACCCCCATTAGTAAATCCGATTTCTTGTTCACGGCCGCCATGTCCTGCTTGCTCTGGAAGAGATGTTGCTCCACATTGTCTCTCCACCTCGATATTGTCTCTATATGGCTTGTCAAAGTGCTGAGATCCCGAGTTATGGACCGTGCGGTGACATCCGTCCACTTCCTGTTAATTACGGCAGTTGTGGTGTGGCTGAAGGTGCCTACGACGTTGTTGGGAGCGTGCGTCATAATGCAAGTGCCCAATGGTCATTGGATATTCTAGGTTGCCGTCTCGGGTTGTATTACAAAACCTTCAGCCTCCCGGTAATGGTAACACACACCAAAGAGATCAAGGTACAGAAAATACTATCTATTTGAATGCATTTCACCTGGAAAGAGGCGTCGTTGTCCTTTGATACCGGAGTGCTCGTCGTACTCAGAGTGGAGGCATGCGGGACCTGTGACGTCGAAAGAAGAGTCAAGTACATGGTAAGTCGAGTTTGACAGGCAGCGTTCGGTTAGTTTGATCAAGGTCAAAATTCAAGCACAGCTGCAAACACTGACCTCTGTGTCATGCTATGGCTCAGAATTTAAATGCAGGGTTCATCATTCATTGCTGCGGATGGGTAACAGGGTAACGGGTGCTTACGTTTGGACCCGGCTGGCTCATTTCATTGGATCCAGCCAGATCCTCATCAAGTACAGAATCCTCGCTAAATTCTTCGTCTTCCCACTGTATTTCGTCGTTGTCCTCGTCTAGCAATGGCTGCATAACAGCATACACTACTAGAAATATACAAACAGAATCAACTCCTGGTGAAGAAAATTGTCTTGACTGCAGGTCTTGAATCGGACATTTTGTTTTACATGCGCAGAAGAGTGTGCTGTTGATTTACGAAAGGCATGGGTCGCAAATCCACGTAGACTTTCCGACGTGTCCGATTGCTGACTGTGTCTCCACGTCTCATTTCCAGCCTGTCTTCACGTAGAGCAAGTGCCCATGTCAACTTGTCCATCGTGTTCCTCGCGCGTATACTGTGTCCACGTGCAGCTTAAGCGCCCACCCTCTGAATCACACGCGTTGCACCCTTATCGGCTGTGAAGAAATCGACACATTGACGTTAGAGTCGGTGACTTCAAGAGACGACCTGTGATTGACTTCGGCCGACAGGTTAGGATCGCCGACCAGAGGACCGGGATTAGGGTTAAGGGTTTCGGAGAGGGATTGTATGCAGGGCGCGTGTCCTGGCATCGACGATCGGCTTAGCGGCACATTAGGTTTCGGCAACGTCAAATGTAGGACAATCGGCCTTGATTCTAGGGTTCAGGAATAATTCAAGTGATCTACCGATGTGTACGTGTTATGTATACAACGATCCACAATAATGGCAATTACGGGTATGTAGGGTTTGGAACGACGACGCTACAATGTCATATGGTATTGTACGCACGTATACATTCTGCATACAGATCAGATGAGTTTTAGAGCAGAAAATGGAATGCTCGGGGAACTGAACGTCCTCACGCAGTGACAAGATTAAAAGAGAGAGATTGTGATAAAAAAAACCGAGTAATTATGATGCGAAAATTAGTACATAATGGCCACAGCACTAGCTGCCGAAGAGGTATCCTATATTACCCCTACACTTTTAACAACATATATTCAAAGCTATGTAGGCAGAGTCTTCTCCAGCGACCTTGCAACAATGTTGCCTGCGCATACACTGTCCTTTTCAGAAGGGATAGACTACATTATCAGGAAGAATGTTAGTTACAAGGATGACGGTTTACTCTTCAATTGAAAGCCACAGTTCATAAACTTATGCTACATAAGGGATCAGAAGGTGTGACGAAATGCAAAGCCATGTCGTCAACGATCACCGTCATTGTCTATCCCCTGCATGCATATGACGCAGCCCATCTGTGGTTCAAAGCAGGAGTATGTCGTGGGAAGAAAGTTAGTGTACCGCATACACACATAAAATCTAAGCGTCCGAGACAAGACTTTCTCATGTAATTCAAGAGTGTACAAAAAATGAAATAAAGGTGGAGCAACAGTGGAGTGATCATCGGCAACTTACCTCAGTCAGTCCGCACTATCTTCTTGGTTTGCCGACCACTCTTCCGGACTTGTGTCAAAACTTTTGCACTGGCGGATTTCGTGCCACGACTTACAGGCTCAAGTGGCGGTTCCTCTTGCGTGGAAACCTAGCATTCAGAGTTGTAAATCAGATTCTTAGAATATGAGGTTCATCTCAATCGACGTGGAATTGTCAGTGAGAACTAGACTCGTCACAAACAGTATTACAAAGCTCAAGTGGAATAATGTGAGATAGGAATATAAGATAATGAAGTTCTGCAGAGGGATTCGCTCAATTTAGGACCTCAGCACTTTAGGCACGTTAAAGCGGAAAGATTACAGTTTACTATGGTCGAGATGAGGATGAAAAGGAATGATACCTCGGGAAATGTGCCTTGTGGCAAATTCTGTACTGCCTGATGATCAGGGATGCGATCCAAAGTAGTAGTGCGCTCCTCTAGAGAATCCTCGGAACAGGTAGGACTTGAGATGTGGCCTCTCATGGCATCTAGTCGGCATTGTAAGGTAAGGATAAGACTTCTACCATCCTCTGTTTTGCCAATGAAGCTGTTCTGCAACTCCTAGATCTGCCGCTCCAAAATTGTAAACAGGGGATTCGGGGCTGACTCGGGATTCAGGGAGGTGGTTGCATCAGGAGAATGCACAGGGAGGTGCTCCGACCTAGACGGTCGGCCTTGTTGCGGAGGAGGAGGGGGGGTTCCCTCACGCACAGCGTCTGCAGCAGGCGACAAGTGTAGGAGAACATCTCTAGACAAGTCCTCCTGCATGTTACCAAAGCTCTCCTCCTCGTGTTCTCCCACGGATTTTGACCTCTGCGGGTGGATGACTTTACGGCTTCTACCACCGTAGCCCTTATCCCGGGTCATCTCTTGTAGCACGACGTGGTATCCGTATTCCTCCGGAAGGCACTTAATTCTCACTAAATACCCTCCAAAGTAAACCACTCCGTGTTCGTTCCCATGAAGACCTATAGTTTTCCTCCTTTTAGATCATAACGGAAATCACCACCCAGATCCAACCGTATTCCGTCTTTCGACCGGTTGGCCGAATTCGGTAGTTTTTTGCCTCGTTCCTATTTTCCGGCTTTTTAGACTAGTGGCCGGTTCCCACTGATCCGTCTATCCTTTCAAGTGGCTGGATTCTCCACCGTCCCGTGACTTAAAGTGGCTGGACACCCCACTGTTCCTATCTACCACCCGAGAAGTGGAGTAATAATCCTTCCGTATGGAGAGGTACCGGTCCGGATAGCTACTTAGTGCCGGCTATGGATACGGAACTCATACTACAATGACATCACCTTACGGCTGTACGGCATTCCAACTATATCATCTCCCTTCCGGATTGGTTTGCAGTAGGACATCCGGCTTTTATCCCATCTACAGGAAGCGACCGGTCCGTTTCCGGATCCCGGTGTACACACGGCCCTCCGTGTCCTTAAGACTACCAGCCCTGCTGCAGTACGTCTCTCCTTCCCTCCGGACTCCTTCCGGTACTGGGAACCGTCAACACTCGACGCTTGACACCTCCCCAGTCTCTCCGGGCGCTCTCCAGACTATCTCACTGTTCAACACTCCTCCGGAACCCTACAGAAGACAATAGTACCAACAAACCAGAAGGTAACGGACCTGTCAGCAACCGGTTGACACAACAAATCCAAAAGTATATTCTCAATTGCAACAACAAAACGGCGTACAAAACAAGGCCCCGGCCTTGGAAAAACGTCCTGCTTAAATACTAATACTTATCGATCCTAAAGCGACCAAGTGGCCCACCGAGATCCAGAAATTCCGAATCTTGGATCCGGGAATCCCGGACCGGTGGCCGCCTTCTATTCCTAGTTACTGCCGCTATCTATCCGGATTGGCAGCCGGGTGCACTTGAGCCCCATCGTTAGTCGCAGCCATTTTATCCGGTCCTTATCCTAACTTCTACTCCTTGTGCTTATCGAACCGGGGACTGTGCCGGGTTCCATCTATCCGTTCCTTCTTCTGTACCTTCTTCAGCCTCTTCAGCGAGGGGCCTTCTTCCGGAGCATCAGCTGCCGACGGGTCGCTGGCCTTCCGGGATCGTCCTGCTTGAACCGCCGGGGAAGGAGATCGTGCCGCCACCGGAACTGCGCTGAGATCCACCTGGAGATGTTCCGGAGATCCCTGTACCGGCATAAAGTCTTCCGGTGGTGGGCCTTGGTCCGGTTATAAAGGGATGCTTCCCGGGTTAACAGTCTCGATTCCCGCCAAATTGGGCAGAGTGTGCAAACTGCTCAAGGTATCCGGGATAGGATCCTCCAGCGGCTATCCTATATCCTGTTGGACTGGTCGGATGGTCGACCGTACCGGAGAGGCTGGAGGTGGCACCGGCGCCGGTTCCCTGGTTGGGGCCGGTGGTCTGGGCTCCTCCCGATCTGCCGGTGGCTCTGGTGGTCTTGACGGACCGGCCTTTGCGGCACTGATGATCTCCACCATGTTCTTCATCTGCACCCAAGTGTCCCTCATCACCTGCGTCCGGTCGTGCATGAACTTCATAATCTTCGTTACAGTCGGATCCGGCTGACGGGTCAAGAAGGCTTGGTAAACGGCGCACTGATTGGCCACATCCATCCGAAGGGCTAAAGTGGCCTTGATCTCGACGACCGACTGGATGGCTTTGGCTGCCCGGTCACGGGCGTCACTGTAATCCTTCTGGGCATCACGCACCTCCTGCTCGAGCTTGTGAATCCTCTCCCGGTACTGCTCTAGCCGGTCCATGTGCTTGGTCTGGAGACTGGCCAAGTCCTGGTGCTTGCGAAGAATATTCAGGCACTCCTCCAACCAGTCCGAACCCGTAAGGGCAATTACCTCCTTAGCCAACCGGCCCTCCGTCTGCCTAGTCGACTGTAGGAATCCAGCATACGTCGACACCTGCTCCGAAAGGTTAACTAAGTCCTGGCACGGGTCCCCGGTGTGCTCCGGTGGTCCGGTGGGTTTTTGGACTTCCGTGTTCAAGGTTCGCTTGGTCAGGGTGGGAGTCCGAGGTGATCCGGACGGCTGTCCCTTCTCCGGGCTAGGACGGGGTCTCTTAGCCGGCGTGGGAGAGACCTCAATAACATCATCATCATCGTCCTGATCGGACACCTCTTCCGGTTTAACGTACTGCTGCAGGCTCTTGATTTCATCGTACTCCCAAATCTCCTTAGGGCTCAACAGCCCCCGGTGACGGTAGAGGTGAATGAGGAAAGACGGAAGGCAGGTGGTCTGTTTCTTGGTCTTCCGGAGATTGGCTACCTGCCGGTCGACTATCGTCTTTATCATGAGGCCCCAGTCTACCGAGAACTCACCGATCATGGCCCCAATGAAAACGCACGCCCACTTGATGGTTATTAGTTTGGGCTTTTCCGGATGGAAAATAGGGTTCATAAACCCTACGACCCTCCGGGCCTCCGGATCCTTGATGTCATCCAGCTCCCATCCTTCTCTCCGGTCTCCGGGCCCCTTGATATACCCCCACACAAACTCCCGGGTCTCCGGTGCTGAGATCTCTCCAGCGTTCTTGAAACCATACGTCTCCCTCCAGAGTTGTGCCGTCCACTGCTCCGGTTCTCCCCGGATGGTTCCTCGATTTTCGGGATTCTTGACGAGGATCTCCTGGGCCGGAAGGGAATGTTTCCAACCCCATGCCTTGTCCAGTAGGAGCTCACAGCCCATGGCTTCTAAAGCGGTCCGGAGGAGCTCCTTCTCGTCGTCATCTACCGGCATCAACGGCATGACCCGTTGTACCCTGAACAACTGTCCTTCCTCCACCGGTTCCTTCCCCTTTCTACCCATTCTGCTAAGTCCTCCTCACCGTCACTCCGGTAACACCTGCACGTACGATCCTCACCACAATCCCTCACCTAACGGAAACACTTCCCTCTCACCATCTCTCTCCTACCGTCCAACCCTAACTGTGCCCTTCGCCGTGGAACCCAAAGACCCAGCGCGCCACAAAATGACAAAAGAAAGGAGGAGCACGGCTGCTCTTCCTCCTTTTATACCTGCCCTCACGCCCACTCGTTCGTAGCTCATCATGACGGACGGTCGTAGCCTTTCATCATTGGACGGTCGCGACCGGCGGCGCTTGAATGGTCGCAGCCATTCTTCCCGCGTGCATCGTACCTTTCGGTGGTTACCCTTAAGTCTGCGGTGTCAGGGTTCTGTCACACGGACGGTGCTTCCTCTCCTTCACCACAGACGACCGGATCTCACCCGGCTGACCTTCCGGATCTCTCTATTTTATTCGGCCAACCGTCTTAACCGGTTGTTTCACTTATCGGCTTAGTACTTCCGTATTTCTAACACAAAATTTTTAAATTTTTATCATTTTCCTACCGGAATTAGTATTCCGGTGTGTCAACCGTGGAAACCACTTTCCACATCTCTTCATAAATCTCCTCTGCAGTTGGGGATCGTTGGAGTTGCAGACGGAGTCGTTCGGTGATGTCGGCTTCTCCTAGAGGACCTGTACGGCCCTTGTTTTTCCTGCATGCATTGGCGTGCTTCATCTGCACGAATTTCAATCGAAATTTATCAGAGCCTTCAAGCTGGACAAGTTTCCCCCATACTGTCGCACAGAACCATGGAGGACGGTCTTGCTCCGCCTAGATCAAACGAATGATCTCATGGCGATAGGAGGATAGTGGGTTGCCGATCTTCTAGCGGAAATACAAGGGATTCACAGGAGAAGAGTACTTGTAGTCATCATCCAGTCGTTGCATTAGAATTTCCATGTTGTGATGAGGCTGCTGTCATATGTCAACATATGAAGGATCCAGTCCTCTTACGCACTTGGCAAGTGCATCATTCCAAACAGTGACTCCACTGCCGTACGGTTTTCCTTCCCAGTTTACATTCACATGGTACGATTTCCTACCGCTGCGGATGCGATCGGTTGAATCATCCTCACGCTGAGATTCACGCAACCTCCTATCCTGTCAATTTCGGCTCTCCATATTCATCGGCACACTAGACAGTAGCCGTGCTGTCCTCGTTAGGGAAGATTGCTAGACACGCTCACTTCCGTGGCTCCTACGAGCACCCTCAGCGTCATCCTCCTGTCCTGCACTGCCAGAAGCACGTCCACTCGGTGACCGTCTCGGCAGGGATGGTGACAGTACACCCCGGGAAGGAGAGTGAACTTCCCGATCATGATAACGAAATTCCTTGGAATAATGCGCCCTCTCACTGTCGTCCGGCTGTCGTCTCTCATGGCGTGCGCGATCCCGATAAGAATCCTCACGACGGTGGCCTGATCTTCTGCTGGATCAAGGTGATGCGGTACGAAGCCTCTTCCAATGGAAATACTGCCTAGACCTGTCCGAAAATGGTGACTCAGACGACCTTGACACGCTTCTACGACGCCGTCTGTTCCCCTATTCTCGCAAACATATAATACTTGTATTAAATGTATGCATTATATTAAATCCGGAGAAACTAGCATTAAAAATCAGTCTACATCTGTAATTACACGAATACAAAGGTAAAGTACATCTGAATTGAGATGAATTACTGAGCTCATCCTCGTGGTCTGACGAGTAAGGTGAGAAACTTCGGGATCTGTGTCGTGATGACTTGCTCCGGGATCTCTGTCTGATTCCTGTAGCTTCTCCATGCATTGACACCATGTCACGATCAGACATGTCAATGTGGCTTCGTCTACGGCTGCCGCTTCTGTATTCATGATGTGGAGCACCTGGGGAGGGGAAACGATCAGGGCTCCTCCTCAAGGGACGTCAGATACATTCGTGTCCTCGGGTGTATTGTCCTTCTATGTTCCTGATACATTGCCTTTGGAGTCATGTATGTAAGACGATTAATTGACAGGATAAAAACATATCTTTCTTGGGAATCACCATGTGCCACAGAAGTAGTACTCATTGCTGATCGAATACAAAACATTGCATATTCAATAAGCAATTGCCATTGGATCCAGAAGGGGAAATGATAAGTTGATTCTGAATTGGATAATTAGTGAAATAATGGCTACACAATGTGGAGGGAGTGAAAGACAACCCAACATACCTTCCTGTGTCCGGCTGAAGCTGTTCTCTCGGGGACATGCTGGTGGAGCATCGATGTGGGCGGGTGCTCCACCCTTATTCTGGACTGAAGACAAGTACTACTCCAGGACATTGTCCGAGGCATCCGTAGGAAGAGGGAGCTTTCTCGTGCCGCTGATTGAAGTAGGGCGTTTCAAACCAGCAGGAGCCTTGCTCTCCGGTGATAAAACATTCAACATGGCGGAGACGCCGCTCTGGCCGGAGCCGAGGTCCTCTCCATGTGTCGACGACGCCCCTTTCCGCTGCGTAGAAGCCCAATTCTAGAGGGCCCGCCCTGGTTTAGGCTCGGGGGCCATGCTCGCAGAGTTGGTGACGGAGCTAGGTCTGAGTTCAAGTCCAGATGCCCGGGAAAGTACAGCATGGTCCGATTTCCTTCTGTCTACAACCCCTGATGTTAGAGTATTGGAAAAGAACTTTACGATGCTGTAAGGAGTCACTCATTGCAGTGTATGTTAGCAAGAACTGAAGGACTCCAAATATTTCAGATGAGATGAGCAAAGCGTAAGGCATCGGAAGTTAGATAAGTACGGGAAAAAACAAGAGGAGTGCAGAACGGAATCTCTAGAGCTCGAAGCAGCGCCACAATCCACCTTTTAGCAGTTGCCTCAGGGTCACTGATCTCTGCGATTAAGCACAAGCAAAACTAAAACACTCGTATGAGACAATCAAAATCAGCCAAAACTGACTTTGACCTACGTAATTCTCTCTTCCATCACGACATTCACATGACCAGCAAGGTTTTTTCAAGCATCAACAAGCAAAAAATACTAGTTCCACCACGATTTCACCGCATAACACCAGCGTACTCTTGATACGCCAAAAGGGACTGATCAAGGTAGACGAGCCTCCTTGGAGCGAGAGGCGGGAAAATGGTCCTCTGAGCATCCAGAAGCCGCCCAACCCTCATGGTTGCGCTATTACGTTCACCCACCGAGACGCTCATGAAGAACCTAAGGAGTCGCTGGTAACTGTGATCAATTCCATAGGCTGAATTCAGTAGGGGAAGCTCTTTCATCATTGCAGCACTGTTATGACATTGAATTGGGGGACGAAGATTTTGTCTGAGGTCTTCCTGAACCCCGCTCTGTGTGCATTTGGCCGGGGATACTAATTACGCACAACTAATGAGTATTACAGGAAGTACATGATGCCATGCATGTGTCATGGGGAAGAAGGATCATTGACACACGTCTTGGTCGGGAGGAGGATGGGAACCGGGTAACGACTACCCTCTACGGCATCATGGTTCAACGGGTAAGTCTACCGGATCTCGTAGAGAAGGACGCAGCTATGACCTTAGGTGGAAACATGTTTAAGCCATGGAACTTAGCATCTTTTTCCCGTTTTCCAGCATGAACGGATATCTGTGAACTGTTCACTCAGAAGGAGGGTTTAAGAGAGGTATTCCATACAGGTCGCCCTCGCAGAGGTGGAAGACAACATCTCCGTCACCGGGGTTAGGGGGCCCCGTTGCATTTAGAAGAGTAGGGGAGAGAGACTGAGGCGCTTCAACTTCAGACTTTGCAATCTGTAGAGTGACTTCATATTTCCATGTCCATGAATTCAGCGGAGGGTACCATGCAAAGCTGCGATTCCAAGGCGACAGCGTTTATGCTCTTACAGCGATGAAATTCCAAGTAAGTCGCTATTTTACACACTTCTCTTTTTTTTTAGGGTTCTGAAACCCCAATTCAGTGCGGAGGGTCTGGCTCCGTTGTTGTTATCACATCCTTTTCATATGACGCATGGCAGGAATCTTTTGAATTGAGAGAAGGCGAAAGTCATTCTACACAGAATTTAGAACAAGGCAAAATCGGTTAGGGAGGGGCACATTGGAGCACTAGAAAACTAGGAAACTCATTTTCACGCACGCAGGTGTTATTCCATACTCCCGCACGATACTAAGCTTATATAATCGCGATTCAACAGACAGCTCGGAGGTCGGCAGCGCTTGTGTAGGCGCTCATATGTTTACGAGGTGAGTATTTGAATCCGTACTCAGTGCGAAATGATTCTGCTCAATGAACAGATTTCTACATTTCGCGGAATTTACGCATTTCTAATTTTCCCAACATATATGGTGACCACGATTTCAGATTTCAGTGTTGTAGCCGTCAGAGTCGAGTCTTGCGATTGAGGCTCAATGCAATGGAGACATTGACTTGGCAGTCACGGAGGCCGTTGCGGAGGGATCACGAATAGGAACGACGGCAGAGATGGAGAACCAAGCGAAGGAAGGCATACAAAGTCGAGGTGAAATGGTATGTTACGTTTTCATGGAGAGACTTCTAGATGCAGCCCTTGAAAAAAGGATCGAATGGGGGGAAAGATCGACAGAGGTGGTCTGTTACACAAAACTTGGGATGACCTGTAGGGCTTTCAGAAAATTCGCTAATCACTCCAGAATGAAGGACATGTTCAATTACTTCTTGGAATACGTGCTCATGCCATGACTCTGACCGGATGACACCCAAAGGTACATAACTTACACTACCAAATTCTTGAATTATCTTGGGGTCCTTTACATTCCCTTGAGAAAAAGTAACCCTACGATTTTAGGGCAGGATCTGAGGTTATAACATGGGAAATGGCTGGCCACAGCTACATCAAACGCATATGACGGATTGAGGCCATTGCGACGGGGGTTCTACACAGAATGAAAACAGAAGGAGATCGTGACTTGAATGAGACGATTACCCCGAGTCAGGGGAAATTGTCTACAAGATTCTCATGAAAAATCTGAGGAAGGCAGCTCATGAGACAAGCGTTGGATGGGGAACTAGGACATCAGAGGTTGTGGCATATGGAAAGTTAGGTTGCTGCTGCAGGACGTTTTGGCAGTTACTGAAGGATCCTAAAATCAAAGACATGTTTGATTTCAAACTCGAATCCATGCTTGTGTACTGGGCCTGAAGGTGAGTACCTCAAGGATTATTATTTTCTTCGAAAATGAGGATTTTGTTTCAGTATAATGCGGGCATTCACGATTCATTCCCTGGCCAACCTCATTGCATGCAATTCGTTCGGGAATATCAGCTGATCAGGATGCGGAGACGACGACTGTGTGCCCTGTTCCATATAGAACGTAGCATCGCATATAGGATGGGGATACCAGAGTATCCGTGCGCGTGCACGATGTGTCGTGGGGGTTGTGTAAGGACGATGGGTACAGTGAGTAAGCATCACCACAGATTTGGACGGGACCCGCATCTCCCCCATCCAATACTGGTGAGAGTACTACCTTCTAGGTCATGACATGCGTCCAGTCCTTTGTTGCGTTAGCCTTTTTTCCTTAAAATTCTGATGGCGCTTAGAACAGTATATGCGCTTCTAACCGTTGAAGTCCCGGATGAAGCATTCTTTGCTGGATTGAATCTCAACCGACCTACGTTCCAGTATAGCGTCCTCTCAAAGTCCCGGATATCAGAAGTCGTAATTTGAATGGTCAGATGTTTCTTTTATCCAGATATTGCATGGATTGAAAATGTCATTTGCAAGTGATGCTGTTTAGCCCCCGATGTAGCATGTCTGCTCAGAGTGCGCACTTAATTTCATTATCCGACCTCAAAAGGAGCGTGCTCTTAATCTATATCCAAATCATTTATTATGGTCAGATGTAGAGGTGGTTTACATTTTAGTTTGAGTAAGATCGATGGATACCTGCATTTCCAGTTGTATTGCCGGAGATCTCAGATTCTCATAGTCACACACATGCTGCTTTTTGCAAACTGTTCAGGGGCTCCCACTGAGAGGCCCGACAATGCTGCCGAAGAGAGATTGACCAGGATCTTCATCAGATGAGTCGGTCGAAGAAGGATCCGGGGAAGATATAGAAGAGGACAAAGTTAGAGCCAGACAGATGGCTTATGACGCTTTTGGGATGGCTGACAGGCTGGAAAGTGAGGCATTTGCGGAATTCAACGCACATGAGGATCCACCTGAAGAAAACCACGTGCTTCCCGAGGATAACACAGAGTTTCAAAACATGATGCGGGAGTGCATGGAACCGATTTACAATGGCTCACGGGAGAGTCAGATGCAGGGCGGGATTGTGCTTATGACACTGGCCTCAGTCTTCGGTGTCTCCGACACATTTCTGTCGGCATTGCTGACATACTTGGCAAGGTCCTTGCTGCCGATTAACAACCTCCTTCCACGAACGGCATATGAGTTAAAACGAATGATTAGAACTATTGGACTCGATCACCGACGCATAGACTCCTGTGTGAACGGCTGTACACTCTTTGAGGGGGAGGTCAACGGTAGGCTCCAGGAGTGTCCAAGATGCCAACATCCGCGGTATGTCCCAGGGTCACAGCAAGTATGAGTTGCCGTTAGTAGGTATTTCTCAACCATTCCTAAGTTGTTGCGCCTCTATTGGTGCCCCAAAATAGGTGACCTCTTACAGCACTTCCAGGGAAATGCGGAGGACAGTAAGATAATGACTTCGATCGTGGACAGCCCTCAATGGAAGGACGTATCTCTGAAGTATCCCCATTTCTGAGATTTCGGTTGCAGCCTTCGTTTGGGTCTCGTCGCTGACGATGTATGCCCACACGGTAACCAATCCTCTAAACATTCCACGTGGATTATAGTTCTTGTCATATACAATTTCCCTGGATGGTTGTCAACCAAAAAGTTTTTCCTGAATCTCTCCATTCTCATTCTTGGTCCAAAGGCTCCCACTTCTGAAACTATTGATGTCTTTCTTAACCCTTCACGATTTCCCTGCTTTCAAATTGATAGCGGGTCAGGTGGTTAAAGGCTATGTGGCTTGCCCGATATGTGGGGAGAACACCTGTGCAGCCTTCAATAACGAACAGGAGTTGGGATCGCTTCCCCCATGGAGATTAGGCCATGTGATACTGCAGCAGGGTCGGGAGCGTGCTGAATGGTTGCGGAATGGAGGGAACGAGGACTTAGCTCAAGACCCCGTCAAATCTCACGGAGTTAAGAGGGCCAGCATACTATTCGCCTTACCGTACTGGAAGGTAAGTCCTTGTGTAGGTTTTTTAATTTCGACTTGCATGATGTTGTGTTTACGTCTGTCTGTAGAACCCTCTGATTTTATTTCTTCTATTTCGTGTCATTCCGAAACATTAGGCTAATTGCCTGGTTTCCCGAGTCCAGCTGCTGTATGAAATTCGCTCATGAATATCCGGTAGGATTTTGGAGGAGGGCTGTACATACTCCTTCGAGAACAGAGTAACCATGCGAATTCTGCATGGTCGTCTTCATGTACATTAGCTTTGTTGTTCGGAAGTAATCCTCAATTCCCATTTGTAATTAGTGCAGAGTATGCATCTGTTTGGGTGGAGTCATCGGCGGTTCCGTACTCGACATCGAGGGTTCACTTACTTGCTAGCTGTTCGGATTTAGCCATTAGGCGTGCCCTCCACCGTAATAAACTCCTCCAATTTCTTTCGGTTTCCTTAGGCAGTTTCGTTCACTTCCTTGTGTGGGAACCTGCTACTGTCCGTAGGCTAGCCGATGCTAGATTATTTCGTACTCTTGATACCTCCGGCAAACAGATTAGATTTTGAAGTACGTCCAACATAACCAATCAGACATTTCGACCTTCCTAATGTTAAACCTGTGAGGAAGTCGAAGTTATTACGGAATTATAGACGATTTGGAGCTCTAGAGCTTACATAGGACCCGGCTTAAATTTTATTTATTAATTTTTTAACTTCTATTATAATCATCCAAATATTTCTTTTTATCTTTTTTTCAATTTTTTCATTTTTTTAATTTAAATTTTTAGCGTCATTGGAAGCTCCCACTTCTCTTAGGAAACTCGTTTATAATAGTTTTTTTAACATGAGGATTCGTCGTTTCTGTACCTGTGTTGCACTTTTGTTACTAATCCATATCTCATATTAAGCATAATTCGTTCAGTTACTTCGAGTCTGCTGAGACGAAGCTACGTCCTGTCGAGCTAAATCTGTATCACCAGAGATTTCTGCTGGTCTTCTCCTGGTTCTGGAAGCAAAGGTATAGTAGTTTAAAAAATCGCGGCATCAATTGGGAGTGCACTCAGTTGGCACACATTTTAGCCGCTGCTTTAAGTAATCACCTGTTAGCTTCGACGATCTGCATATCATGATGAGTGGAGCTCGTCACATCTCGTTTCTTTTGAAAGAATGAATCGTGCCTATTTTTATTATCGTGAAGATACTGGAACGTGAAATTCTGATGGTGTTCTTGCGGATGTGCAGGATTTACCTGTGAGGAATCTTGTCGACGTAATGCACGTCGAGAAGAACGTAGCACAGAATCTTATCCAAACTCTGTTCGGAGAGAAAGATTCACCATAGGTACGAGTGGACCCACAGTATCGCGGTATCCGCCCACATCTTTGGCTGCGCAGCTCACGGGGACAGGATCAGAGATCATTCATGCCAGAAGCTTTGTTCTTAGCAAGGAACAACGTGCTATATTTCTGGAGACTTTGAAGAAGTTGAAGTTACCGTCGCATTTTTCATGTTCATCACATGCAAAGATCAGCTCGAGGAAGCTCGTTGGTCTAAAATCCCACGACTTCCACGTTATTTTGCAAGACTTGATGCCTCTGTGCATACGGAATATCGGTTGTGACCATATGACGGCAGTAGTCATCCGGGTGGGCAGACTCTTCAAGAAAATATGCACGAAAAAGATTGATATGTCCGAACGTGAGGCTCTTTTCGAGGAGTGTGCAGAAACTTTATGTGTGCTGGAGAAGCAGCTCCCACCT
Organism: Ceratodon purpureus; assembly: GCA_014871385.1. Lineage (NCBI taxonomy): Eukaryota > Viridiplantae > Streptophyta > Bryopsida > Pseudoditrichales > Ditrichaceae > Ceratodon > Ceratodon purpureus. The sequence continues at coordinate 101,616,314 of CM026426.1, forward strand.
TTGTTCTTTGACATCATGATTCACCTGTGTATCCATTTGGTGGAGGAACTGTTCATCTGCAGAACCGTGTAGGTAAGGTGGATGTATCCCTTCGAAAGGTATTACAAGACGTTGAAAGGATACGTGCGAAACCACGCCAAGCCGGAGTGTTGTATGGCAAAGCGGTATGAGCTAGAGGAGTCTTGCGGATTCGCCTCTGAATATTTGGGTGACGGACAGTCTACAGTTGAACGTGTCTGGGATTTTGAGGAAGACCCAATGATGAGCGACGTCGTCCTCAAAGGAAGAGGGAAAGACAGAATTCTCGAGCATGACCTTCTCAAAGAAATTCATGACTTCGTCATTGACAATGCAGACATCGTTCTGCCATATCGGGAGTATGTTTATCTATCACTGACTTGTACCACCTCTTTGTTTAAGTCATGTTTGTATTTCTCAGAGTCAGTTGCTTTTCCATCAGCTGACTTATATGGTCTTTTAACCGACTTTGCGTCTTATTGAACTTTGCAGCCTCTACCAACAGTCGGTGGAGGAGAGAACTACAGAACGTGCGCGATGGAGGTTAAGACATCCTCGACGTGAAGGACACCGTGCACCTAATTTTCCGGCCGACTTGGTTGAGTTCCCGCCATTTCGGGATTGGTTCAGAGCGAAGATTATAGGAGAAAAATCAGGGGGCCTTACTGTCGACCCCACAGCAGAGGCATTGTCCTGCTATCCGTTGTCTGTTGCCCAGCGCTTCCGCAGCATGAGTGCTTACGGATTTCATTACAGGGTGAAGTCAAGTGAGACTCACTTAAAGACCTGTGATTCTGGAATCGCAGCCACATTTCTTAGGGAGTGTCGGTATGGGCTAAGAGATTGGAACCGAGTTGTTGCCCCCATAGAGTACATTGGACATCTTGAGGAAATAATCGAGTTGGATTATATTTTTTTTTGACAGGTGGTTCTCATTGGCACATGGGTTAAGGCAAATTATTGCGGCACAAATTCTACTATGAAGAGAGACCAGTGGGGATTCACTGTTGCCAATTTCGATCGAATGATCCCTTTTGGCCGGGACTCCTTCGCATTCCCTCCCAGGTTGAGCAGGTTTTTTTCTCCAATCACTTGGCTGGAAAGTTATTGTACGCACTGAGCCTCGGGGAAAGAGGGTTGTCGCAAGTTCAACCGACGAGGACAGTGGTCTACTCTTCAGACACGGGCGGGATAATGAATACAAAGGTCTACGATCACCTGAGATTATTTCTAAAGACCCTATTCAAGCTCCCCCAGCTGGCCGGTTTGTAATAGTCCCTGATGTGGGGGATACAGTAATTGAAGAATTACATACTACCTTTGACGCGGACTTGGGAGCTTCGTCTCTAGAGGATTGAAATCAGGTTAGCCTAAACTTCCACACTGGAATCGAGTCCCCTCTCTTCATGCTCTGTGACGTTTCGCATGCCATGCTAAAAATTTGTCGTTGTATCGTTCGTGGTAATTCCTCATCATCCGCTTATTACTCTCCATGTCCCTTCTATCTTCCCTGGCATGTTTAATTTCGATGCTATTAAATGACATCGGCATTGCGTACAGTATAACTTGATCTGCACATACTTGTAACTATGGTTCTTAAGGTTTTCTTCTACGATTGTGTCTCAGAGTTCGTATGGCGTCCTGAAAAGGTCTTTCATGTCGGGATTTCCTTTTCCGGGGCAGAATTCAATCTTAATGCTTCGGGTTTCTACATTGATGCGGATAGATCGTTGCATGGTCGTTCAAATTCTACTATCTCCTGTTCTCATAGCGGCAGCCCCCTTCACCTAAGCAGAGCCACCATGTGGTATTTGGGTTTACAGTAGTCGTATGCACTGGCTGAGGCAGGTCCTTTATTAATTCGGTAGGTAATTTTCAATACGAATAAGGTCTAATTGTTTTTTTCATACTGTTCAGGAACTGTAATGATGTCACGTTTCAATATATGGAGGAGTGTCGGGTTCCAATTTTGCATATTGTTCAACTGAGGTGTGCTGGTGTCCCCCTCCTTTTAGCAGGCCATATATCTATCTGCCATGGAGCTTAATGCCGCACCTTCTTTTTAATTTAATTCTCTGCTGTTGATGTTGCTTTACACGTTACCATACTGAGGCGACTCTGCATACACACGACGCTTTCATTGTAATGTTTCTAATGTCAAGGAACTTAGTACGTTGCGTTACGCTCCTCACCTTACAGGATGCTATGCGCTGATCTATGTTTGTGACATTATGGTCCTCTTTGGGCACACAGATGGAGTAGCTTGCGTTTGTTCTTGCTTTTTTATTCTGGGCTACACCCTCAGATCTCTAGTTCAGGGACTGAATCGTCTTTTTTTTGGCAATGGCACTGTCATTTTTTAATTTATAATATCCTCGTTCCTGCACGGTTAAGTCATGAAATGGGCAGTATGGTACCATACTTACTTTATTGTAAATTGAATCACTCCAACAATTTGGGGAAATTGGAACAACAAAATTCGAAAATCCACCAAGGAAATAGGCTATCAGCTCATCAACGATCACTGGTAAGATCCTGTACTAATAGCATTGATTTCCTTTCACACCGATTCATATGATGGTTTTTCAATGTCATCAGGACTAATTATAACATCGCTTGTGCAGAGTGCCTACGAATGTTTGAAATGCTAGGTCTCATGGTGCCTATCTACATCTCGTACCATTGCTAGAGTGGACGGATAGCCTCCTCCACAGCGGGAGTCATCATTCAGAAAAGATGTCAGGGTTCTCTGGTTTCCAGACCATCATTGAAGAACTCACTGCGCAATGCTTGATTGGAAGTCTCACTCTATGGGAAATCCAGGATACGCACCTGAAAATTATCTGGATCAAGTCCAATTTTGTTCTCCAAAATCACTCGCAGAAATCAATTCACTCTAGAGGTGATGTGGTTTATTGATGGCGAGATTGACCTCAGGCATGAGGATTTGGTGTGGTATGGGATGCTTTCCTCGCATCACTGCTCCACTCTGCAACGGGTATATAGTTGTATCCGGATTAGTTTTGCTCCTCACTGGCAACGCTCTTCTCTGCGACAACAGTGCTCCTGTGTGAGACATTTCCTGCTGTACTCTTGTTCTTCCAATGCTATTTGCTCTCCTCTTTCTCCTGGAATGAATCATAAGTTCTGCTGCATTGCCCCACCTCTTCTCTGAGCGTGTCGAACGTCTGTTTTTTTTTTGCAGGAATCCCTTGTGGCTGCTGAGAATTGCAATGGCGTCGTGGGAAATGGCAGTCTGCGACGGGCCTTTGTCGGCGCTGCTCTCGCAACTGACGCTGAGACCGGACCCTGCAGCGGAATACTGGGATGGCCCTGGTGCTGTGCCTCGCCGCTCTCCGTGTGTCCTTCAAGACATCGAGAATGCCCGCCTGGCCAGTCTTCTATGGCGGGACATTATCGACAGCAGCTCGGAGTGGGCGCTGATTCGTCTGAGTAGGTGGGACCACTCCAACGAAGTGGGAGCTCTGTGGGAGACCTATGATGAATACATCATGAATCGGTTTTTTCAGTCGTGGGACCTCTTCTCTACCTTGTCGGAGATGGCAAACCCGGTTGCATGCCCTCGCCTGCGTAAAGATCCCCTCATGCCCTCGCCTGCGTTGGGGATGAGTGTGATAATGGTGCAATCAGATAGTTAACCTTGTCTTGACAACTAGTCAAACTGTTTGAGAGAGTATGACCTTGTTAATGTAGAAATATTTTGCACGTACTGTGAAGAGAGGATAGTAATTTTGTACAAGTTTTTTGGGAATGATCAATCTGTTAGTTCAAGATTAGCTGCCTGGTGAGGATCAGCCCCACACTGGTACCCTCGCGGGACGGAGTGTGGGGCGTCATCCCCTCCCCATCTACCTAACCGCAGTTCCCCCCTACCGTTCCCCTCCCCCCCCTCCCCCCCTCGTTCCCCATCGAAGTTCTATGTTCACCCCGCTCCCACTTCCCCCGCTCCCTTCCCGCCTGTCCGCGGCAGCGACCTCGTCGCCCTCCCTCCGTCGACCCCCTCCCTCGCTTCTCCCTCGCAGGTCGCAGCCTGCAGGCCCGCCTATCGCCATCGCCGTCGCCACCTCGCCGTCGCCACCTCGCCCTCCCGGGGAGCCATGTCCCTCTCGTCCTGCAGCAAGTCGCTGCAGTCGCCCTCGGGTACAGTGCTATTTTTTATTTTTTATTTTTTTATAATTGCTTCATTCCTTCTCATTGTTTGCTTTGTATCTAGTTTTGGTTGCTTTTGTGGCTTTCACCTTGGAATGAGAAGTTCTAGTTAGACATATTTTAGGTTTTTAAGTTGCATGTCTTTCATTTTTTATTGAGAATTATTTGTTATCTTTTTGTAGTTTGAAGTGTAAGTTTAAGAAGAAAGAAAGGAGTTAGAATTAGTATTAGGTTTTAGGGTATATAGAAGCCTCAACCTTGTAACAAATGATTTCTAATGTATGTTGATGCAAGCTATTTTCTACATTTGTCTTGATGTTTGATTGTGCTTTGGTTTAGAATCATTCAATTCTTGTATGTATGGATTGTCTTGAAGAAATGTATGGATTGTATTTACATTTGTTAAGCTTGTATTGTTTTTGGAGAGTTAGGGTTTAGTGTTTTAGCTACTTTGCTCATTGTATGAACTTCTTAAAGTGTAACATATATGAGGTTTAGTTGAATGTTGATTGTAGGCTTGTAATTTTGTATTACAAAGTACTAAATGTCCAATTGTATGTTCATTTGCAATTACATTCAATCTTGGAGTTTTTTTTTAAATGATTGCAATCCTTTTGGATTTAGAATCATGGAGTATTGAGTTTCGGGGTTTTAATGTTATTTGGAACTAATTGAATTTTAATTGTGATTTTTTGTAGCCATGGTGAAGAGGAAGAGGAGTAGGAATGGAGGTGAGACACTTAGAGTGGTGGACAACTTGGATCATGCAATTCAAAGAGAGCATTTGCCAAAAGGTAAAGCTAATTGTTTGGTGGCTTCTATTATGAAGTAGCACCGTGCGAAGAGTATGAAGAATATTTGAGTTTAAATTTTTTTTCTTCTTCTAAGTTTATGTTTATGTTTATGTTAAGAGTTTTACATTTTCATATACTTATATATTATTTTAATTTTTTTGTATATAGTCTCATCACTGGGGAGGATAAGTGGATTGCAAGATACTTATTTTTTAAGACCAAGTTCTATGAGATGGAGAATGTGTCAAGAATGGAGCGTGTGGAGGTTGCATGTGATTCCTATCGTGCAAAACATGGCCTACGTGATGATATCTTCAACAGTGAAGAAGAGGGAAGTGGAGAAGATGAGGTTGAAGAGGGGGTTTATGAAGAGATAGTTTCACAAACCGATGATGATGAAGATGAAGACAATCATGATGACGAAGATGAAGACAATCATGATGATGAAGAAGAGAAGAATCATGATGATGAAGAAGGGCATGAAGAGGATGGTGGAGCTAGTAGAGAAGGAGATGGAGAAAGAGAAAATAATGGAAGAGATGGTGGAGTTGAAGGAGATGGTGGAATTTGAGGAGAAGGAAGTGGAGTAAGAGAAGACCAAGGAGACGGAGAGGATGTTTACGATTTCTAATTACATTAGTGCTTTTGATTTTGTAGCCTTTTTTTTTCATTGACTTGTTTCTAACCTCATTGTGATGATTGAAAGAATATTGTGGAATATGAAGTATTCATTTTTGCATATCATTGTTTTACTTGGAATGTCAATCTTGTGGATTAATTGAAACATCTTTCTTTCATAAATCTTTTCCGTCATTTTTAAGAAAGAGATTTGCAAACGGATTTGTGAGTTCATTGTAAACCATCAAAATAAGTGTATTTCCAAGTTCAAGGTTGCCAAGGTTTTGCACTTTAGAGATTTAACTATTTGCTTCAAAATTGATTCGTGATGGGTATTTCCTTTGCCCCTAAGCTTTTGTGATATATCAAAGTTCTTCGAGATGGATATTGGAGAGATTATGAGCCTTAAGGCTTAAAAATCAGAGATATAATTATTGAGCCCACAATTATTTCGTGATAGGTATTACAGTCAAGTCATGTGATAGTTGAAAACAGCTTCGTGATGGGTATCGCACTTGTGTTATGTAATAGTTGAAAATATGTTTGAGATGGATATTGCTCTAAGCTCATGATATATTTGAAGATTCATTGAGATGGGTATTGCGAGGTCAAGGAGCTTGAAATTTAAAAACCAGAGATATAATTATTGTGCCCAAAACTATTTCGTGATGAGTATTCCTATGAAGCTCATGTATAATTTTATTTTTTTAAAAGATGGATATTGCAAAGCTCATATTTCCAAGCAATTACAAGACAATGATGGAATTTCTTTTTAAAATTAAAATTGTGATGGGTATGGACATGAAGTTATAATAAGAGTTTATAAATTATTGAAATTATGATTTGGATGGTTTCTTTTAAAATTTTACAAGACACACCACCTAGATATTTTGAATTTTATGCCATCATTAAAAGAAACATTTATAAATGTGCAATAATACTTCTTTATATTAACATATAATATCTTAAAAAATAAAACTTTTACAACCAAGATAAGTCTTCAATGAATTACTACAACGCTGTTTTTTTCCTTTTCTTCTGAGTGGACATCCTTGTCATAGCTATTTCTCGGTAATCCTTTTTTCGAACAATTGAAGAGCCCAAACCATCATCGACTACCTCGAATACAGTTTGAAGATGCAAACTCTCTGCATCTTGTTGTGCCCGAATCCGTCTGACGCTTGTGACGACTTTTGTCATCATGGCTTGGAAGTGTTGGACCAATTCTAAACCACCTTCAAGTGTTAATTCTCTATACTCTTCTACAATTTTATCAATTACTTGTAAGTGTCCTTTTATAGAAGCTTGAGTTTGACTAACACCATCAAACTGTCTAGACGAACTTGCTCTATCAAAGTCTTGTGGAGCAAAGTTGTCATGTATATTAGTAACATCCTCAATGTCATCTTCATCTTCATATCCTTTGATGTCTTCAAATGGGTCTATTGGAACACTATGCTCAAACATAGCCTGAAGCCCTCTACGTACCGAGCCATAATAAGTACCAAGGAACTCTAACATGTCATTCCAAGAAATATCGGTGGAAAACTTGATAATAAGAAGTTGATGTTTGCACATGTTCCCATGAATGGCCTACTCACAAAAACATGAAGCATATTTGATATAAGGATTGATAATGTCATACCATCGCCCAAGGGCACTTTGGGAATGCACTTGCTAGAGTCCTTCAATTGCATGATGTCTTCGAACATATTTGATATGTATAGCCTTAGCCTTGGCAATTCCGCTTGCCACAATCTTCTCAACGAGCTTATTTAATACAAAGCCGTTTAACTTCCTCCCATCGTTGTACATGTAATGTGTTCACCATACTAGAGAATCCATCCTCCTCCCTCGAAGCTGGTAATTGTCAATCTTCATCCATCTTTTAAGAGCAGCATGATATGACTCAATGCTAGCTTGTGTGTCTTGATTGGAGTGGGGATTCCTTCGATGACCAAGAAGATACATCTTTATAAAAAGAGTACAATACATAATGTTATTTTAGTATTCAGGTTCATACATAAAATGACAGACTTCCATGATCAATGCTTTCACTCTATAAACGAAAAAGAATCATAAGAATTGGAAATGGAAATATCAAATAGTTTTCGAAATGGTACAAAGAGAAACTCACCTTGATGGTCATAATGAACCTCAATGTACTCTTCCATGCTTTTGATATAGAAAAAGTTGAACATGCTTTTGCTCCGAACACGAGCACGCTTCAAGAAATCCTCCTCTGTTTTTTGGTACTCAATAGGCATGTAAAAAAAAGAATGCAATTGCCGATAAACAAGCTCTCTTAAAGAACTTAGGTTGGGTATTTTGGTCCAAATGTGGTTCTTCCAGTTCTTTAGAACATGGAAAGCACATAAATAAATAGGAACCTCTGATTCAAGCCAAGCCCATTTCAAAGCATTCTTTTGTTCTACAGCATCATCAACAATAAAGCACGATGGAAGAAAATCAGGTCTTGTACCTTCCAAATTTCTTCGAAGAGGTTCTAACCACATTACTAAATCTCCTCTGATCATCGACTACTTAATACTCATGCAACGGGAATGCCATATCTCCATTGATCAAAGAGAAGCAAAGAATAAAGAGGGTACTTGGGGACATTTGTACCGAAAGTTGCATCCATTGCAATGGCCCCATTATGTCCATATTTTAGCATCATCTCCTTTTGCCAAGGAGTTTGAATTCTAAGAATGAAAGGCGAATTGGTCACATCATCCTTTTCATGCCACATGAAGACATTCTCATGATGTTCCTTCATCCACATCTTCACGCTCTCGAAATCATTAGGGTGTCAGCGCCATACTCCTATCTTGAGTCTGCTCTCATAATAAGCAATGTCCCGTCTACAAAGTCATCGCGGATCTCAGGACATTTCATCTTCCTCCTCTCAATCCAATTCCGTCTATGCTCCTCATAAAATTGTTTAGCAGTGAATCCTTCACTTAAACATGTTTTGATCCAAGGGACATTCTTGGTTGATAAGCTGACTTTCTCCCTATAGAATCTTTGTCTTCTAATCCATGTGCAGGTGTCCCGTCTTCCCTATTGTGGGAAACCTGGTAATAAACAACCTCAGCCACATCTGGCCTAAGCAAGAGTTGCTTGATAAAGAATCTAGCTAGACATCCTCGTTTTTTGGAATGGGGATGAGCTGGGTCCCCTCTAAGATCTTTAGGACCAAAAGGACACTCATAATAAACATGCTCAATGTAAGAGTCTACTTGAGGCCTTAACACATGTGTTCCTTGAATCCTCTCAGCAACGTTCCATCCCACTTCTATTCCACCTTCACATGTTTGTCCCCTTAAGAAATCTCCCACTTTGTTGAACGGAATGTATGCATGCATGATGGTAGTCGTGTTTCTATAGCCTTTTCGTGCTTCTTGCTTCCATACAAGATCTTGAAAGGAAATTAGTCCCACGGGAGGACTTTGAGGTACAATGGGATCTTCTTTTCGTCAAGGCATTTTGTATTCTACACATGGTAATAATACATAGCACATCAAATAATTAATATCAAAAGTATAATCAAATAAGTCTAAGTTAATAAATTATTAAATTGCAAAATGAAAATAAAATAAAATGTATGCACACAAGAACAATCATGCCCACACAAAAGGATGCACCTTCATAATTGAGCAATACCCATCATGAAGCCCAAATAAGATTTATCACAAGAACTTGAAATTATCTTTAAAGCAAGCATACATAAACAACTCTCATAACTCTCTTCATAATACCCATCATCAAGACCTTCTGAATTGTATCACGACGTAGGGAAAATACCCATCATAAATCTACTTTGTATTATATCACAATCCTCCAAACAATACCCATCATGCCCAAGTTTTTTAGGAAAAAGATTTATCTCTGGTTGCCTTTTCATGGGTTAATGGCACACTAGAACATTGGGGCAATACCCATCATTGCCTTAATGGAGTTATATCACAAAACTTTGAAACAATCATCAAAATAAGCATACTCGGACATCCCTCCTAAGTCCTTTGACAATACCCATAATGAACATAATTTTAAATCCATCGCCATCTTTAGGGTTTACTTGTCTTGGTATTACCCATCATAGAGCAATTTTAAAATGTATCATGATCTCTAGGGAATACCCATAATAGAGATTTTGAAATGCATCTTGCTCTCTAGGAAATACCCATCATGGGCTACATATGAGATAAATCACAACTTCATGGAGGAAATATCCATCATAGAGAAACTTTAGAATACATCACAACTCTTTAAGCCATACCCATCATGATTGCATTTCTACAAATCAATTATATCTTTGCTTTGTGTAATTACTCAAAAACACCTATAAAACTAGGAAATAAAATATTATTAAATTGTTACAAAAACATGCTCTTAAAATATAAACCATACGAATGTGCATATATTTTTAATGCATGCAATTAGAAAAAAATAAAAATAAAACTAATGAGTTAAAGGTTTGAAACATACCCCATTCAAAACTTCAAAGGTGCTTGACTTACAAATCTCCTTTGAAACCACAAGTGATATCCACTCCAATTTATGTGCACAAAAATGTTTAGGTCCTCTCATTTCATTGGAAGGCAATTTTAAGTTGCAATTATTCCTTTAAATGGATGTCGATTCATAAGAATGAGTGCACAATAAGGCCAAAAAGCCCCCATTCATCCACATGTCAAGGTAACCATGGGTTCGAACCATGGGCTACCTACTTGGATCATGATGGATGAGATACCGAAGGGACCATCCATGGCATTCATCCGGTAAGGTACCAGTGTGAGGGTCAATTCACCCTGGCCAGATTAACTTGCCTTTAAGTTGTGCAAAGTGGTTTCGGCCAGTTTGAAAGAGACTTTCTTTGCTTTTACATCCACAATTGGAGACAGACATAAACCTGATTTGATATCAGTTACAGTTAAGTACCAACCCTTTCATGTCCTTCAATGATCAGTTAAATTGACAATGAACCTTAAACCCTTTACAATTCACTAAGGAAGTTCACAGAAGCAGTAAAATGGTTATCCGTAATTTCATACATTTTGGTATATTCAAAAACATTTACTATAACTGCTAGGTAAGTTCGCGGTGTAAATCTACTTACCTGCTGTGAACAAGCCATATGAAACCCATCGTAATTCTAACCAGCTGATAAGTACATCTACCGAGGTCCCGAAGCGTGTCCAACTCCGAACTTACTGTCGTCGGGTCCATCTTCATACAGTAAAACCTGAGGTGGGATCTACGTGGACAGCACTAATCCCCCTTCCATCCACGGTGGACTACCGTAGGGCAAAACTGCGATTGGTCACTACTGTACTGAACTCATTACGGGGGCCAGCGACCCCACAGTCCAGAACCAGGCAGAAACCGCGTCCGGCTAGTGACGGGCGACAAGTTCCTACGAATTCGCAATGGGGAATGACACCCTCGCTACTAGCGCGCGGCGGTGACTGCCAAAGCAAAGCTGGTGAGAGTCACTCAACGGAATATGCAACGCAACAGAGGTCGGGCAATCACGGGTGTCGAAGGGCGGACTGTCATATGCAAGAGGGGAATTTGCCTTCTCCACAAGCCAACTAGGTAGCCAACATTCTCAATTTGCCCCTCAACAAATTGCATTTCCAACCGTCTTCACCTCCACCTCAAGCACATCATCCATTTTTCTATGGGCCTCCATCCCCAATTTCACATTCCCTCACATTGACGTCTCTCTGGCATCTACATAGCAATCACTGTTTTAATTCCATCACCATACCAAACAAGTTGAAACAACCACTAAGTCCTACCCAAAATTTGTCTTTTTAGAGTGCAACAAACTAAGGAGGTGAAGAGTAGCCATTGACAAGAAAGCAAGGAGTTGCAAAACCAAACCTCGACAATCTTGCCAATTCAATAGTTCATTAATCACAGAAATGGGTCCAAATAAATAGATCTAGGTAGCACAAGGAGTGATGATTTCTACTGAAGTGTAGTGCAATAATTCCTTAGAGAGTATGAAACATGGATAAGTGAAAACATTTGTTCACGGTTTTTGATTCAACCACGTGTAGCGAGTAGGGATTTTCAATATGGACATAACATGCAATGCACATTAGGAATAGGGCTTGGTCAATTTTTCACTTCTAGAATTTTTTGAAATTTTTGGACATGAGTAAAAGTCTTGATTTTTTTTAATATTTAAAGAAAGTAAGTTCTCATAGTTCAAAAATATTCCTTTTTATTTTCACCAACTGGCCATATTGTATATAGCTTACGTTGGTGGTAATAGGACATTCTACCTTAAGCAGAATTTTCTTTGTTGGTCCAATTTCCAAGTGGTCTAGATGGATCAATTTGTATGAACTTTCTGATGCATCTACCTTGATTGTTGTTGTAATTGTGTTTACAATAATGAAGTTCTTTTCTAGGGGCGTGATTATGGTGTGATATGTTTTCTCCATAGGAAGAATGTATGCTTGATTGTGTATGTTTCCCTGTTCATTTCCACACCTGAATGCTTGTCCAAAATATAGTGGAATAAAGGTGATTTTTAAAATGATATGCTAGGAAAATGTCAAGTACCAAGAAGACTATGTGCTATGTAATTAACATAAGCAAAAAAAGTAGAAAAAAGAGGGCAAGCAAGGAAGTTATAAGAACACCATTCTAAATTATCATAGGAGACTTCAGTTAGGGAATTGAAGTCTTTGGAGACTTGAATATAATCCTCAATGCTTTCTTACTTGTGAAACAATCCACTACTAAAAACCTTGTTGCTTCTCATTCAAATCTGATCACTTTTAACCCCTAACTATCCTTAAAACCCAAAATGGGTTTTGGCTATTTCGGGCAGCCTAGATGGGGAGGTTAAAAGTAATATTTTTTTTCAAGATTTTTACTGGGAGCTCCTTTTACAGTAAAGTCTATGTAGTAAAAAATTTGAAGCCAAATTCCAATTTTAGAACCTTCATCTAGAAATTTTAGGTTTCAAGTCCAAAACGGGCAGTCTAAAATTAGGTCTTTTTATAAAAACAAAAATTGAAATATGTTCATAACCAAATCACTACTCAAATTCCATAGTGACCCAAGTCAAAAAGTTTACCAATTTTACAAGGGCAGCCTCCAAAACTTACAAAGACAAGCTTCAAAGTTTTTAGTAATTTTTGAATTTTTCCTTTAAAAATTTGTCAAAATTCAAGATTTTTGAATTTTTTAAAAATTATTTTTTTTGAAAATCAAAAATTTATAAAGGTACCTACTCACCGTTCACTTTTTCTTTAGCTTACAAATTGTTTTTGAAATGCATGTTTTACTATTTTGTCAAGTTTATACCTTCTTATAGAAAATAATTTTTATGAAGGTCTAAAAAGCGTTTTTTTGGCCTAAAATTTTGCATAAGCATACCTAACTTGCTTAGCTACATGAAAAAAAATGTGACCAAAATGTTTGAAGTAATAATCATCAAGTCTCCCTTTGGCCCATTTGCACCATGCCTCTCGGCCAAGGCCCAAAAAATCATCTGCTGAAACTTTGAACACTAAGATCTCACTAATGAAAAACATCCAACGGTTGAAATTAGGATTAGTTCTTCCAAGTAGGGTTAGGTACAAGATCTTACGGTTGAATTTCCAAAAAAGGTTTAAAAGTTTGTTTCATATCCACGGGAGGGCATAGTGGTAAAAAATAGCAGTTTTGAGGATTCAAGCTCTCCAAAACACAAGGAAATTTAGGGGTTAACGAAGTGAAAACATGGAAAAGTGAACTTTTTTTTGTCTGGTGTGACCCTTCTGACTCACCAAGTCTCTTTTTGATAAGTGAGAAACGACAGGTTACTAAGTAGCGAACCGTGCAAGCGGCTAAGTACAGACGTGTGAGAATCCACAATTGTTTCTTGATTCTTTGTCTGTAAATTTTTGCTTATCGATCTAAATAAAGACTGGTTATATCTCTCTTTACTGTGGATCGTTGGTTACATGCTCCATGTCAATTGTATGTTGACTTGTCCAATTTGATTCCAAATTTTCCGCACAAACCTAAATAGAAACCGTTAGCTAGTAGAAGAAGAGACTCTCCTCGTGAACTAGGTGAAGTTCTCACCAACACCTCACCAACAACCAATCATGCCCAATTAGGTTGGTTACGACTTTCTGCAGTAGAAGTCTACCGACTCACTCTACATAGGATCACTCATTGTCTCAAGAATTATTCAGCATTATCTCTCCAATAATGTTAGATAGCGAAGCAGTTATCCCATTAACGACAATTTTTCATCGATGTTTCTATGCTGGGAAAAACATGATTGTAGTTAGCCTCGGAGAAATACTTACTTGCCATGATTTATCTTTAGGCCTGGTTCGGATGTGTTTGAATGGAGCTATGACTAGACTATGGCTATAAGGATCTACGTGACTACAATGATAATGTTGTATGAGCGGAATTTATATACCTGAGAATTGAGCAGAGCAAGTATATGAGGATCCTCTATCATCATTCTTTTCACCGAGCAAGCGTTTGAGCTTCTTGAAGTATTACCTCTTCGTCCTATTCTGGCATTGAATCCACATATTCTCGCACGTAGATACAGAAGTAAGTACTTCCATATATCTGACCCATCCTTCCACACCACCTAAAGAATCTAAACAAAACTGCGAATAATCTGCTACAAGGTAAAAAATCTGTAAGTCGGACAACTAATATCCTGTGAGCACTTGAATCTACTTTGCAGTATTAACGAAAAAAGCTCACTAACACTAATGAATTGTTGCACATGCCAGGAACTAAACATGGAACCCGCTGTCTACCCACATTTGATGAAGGATCGTTGTCTTGTGCCTCCACATCCTGAGGTCAGAAAAAAGATTCTGAGTAGTTTCAAGGAACTAAAGGATATCATTGCCAAGAATGGTGACCACGCAATTCTCCAAAATCTACTACGACCTGTGGAGAGACGTCCTGCAGGCTACAACGACGGTCTCCTTCGTCCTCACAGCACCTTCAGACCCGGAACCACATTGTCCGCCGCTAGAGCTTCTCATCCAAAACCCAGAGGAGTCAATTACGTCGCAGTTGTCCTGGTCGACTTCCCCGACAGAAAATTCGACGCCACACAAGATACGAATTTCTACAACCGTCTGTGGTTTGGCATTGGGACCAACAGCGTGCGGGATTACTACCGTGATGTGTCACACGGCCTGGTGGACATCCAGGGCCAAGTTGTGGGACCTCTCAGAATGCCCCATTCAATAAAATTCTACTCCGATAATCAGAACGGTCTGGGAGACAATCCCCCAAATGCGAGAGTCATGGCAAAAGATGCAGCCAAACTTGCCAACAAGGTCATCACATTCACGAAGTATGACAACGATGGAGACGGTTATGTTGACGCATTTGTGATTGTACACGCTGGTCAAGGTGCCGAGCGTACAGGCTTGCCGACTGATATCTGGTCGCACAAGTATGTGCTCGACGGAGGACCTTACGCAGCTGACAGTACTTTGATTTATGCATACCTTACTGTCCCCGCCGACGGCAAGCTTGGGGTGTGCGCTCACGAAATCGGCCATCTTCTCTTCGGATGGCCGGACTTGTACGACGCTGACGCCAGTTCTGCCGGCATTGGCAGCTGGTGCCTCATGGCATCCGGCTCTTACAATGGCAATGGGGACAATCCCGCGGAGCCTTGCGCTTGGTGCAAAGTGGACCAAGGTTGGGTATCTGTTTTCAATATCACCCAAACAGCCAAGTGAGTCATCATCATCGCCAACTATCTCAAATTCTAACCCAACAATTCTGAGAACTAAGGTCTCATGCGTAAACCCACTTGAGAAGATATTGGCATAAATGATTGTATGCAGTATTTCATGTGACTGCACGAGAAAAATGAAATATTAAGTAACCAATGAAACAATTTGATTGGCAGGGTGGCATTAGCTGATGTGAAAGACAGCAACCAAGTGCTAAAGATGTGGAAAGATGGGGCACCCGATACGGAGTACTTCCTCGTTGAAAATCGGCAGATGAATCGTCGTGATGGGGACCTTCCAGGCGGTGGCCTCTGTTTATGGCACATTGATGAATCAAAACCCGACAACAACGACGAGACGCAAGGATACAAGGTAGCGCTTGTGCAGGCCGACGGGCTAAAGCAGCTTGAGCGCGATGACACAGAGCGAGGCGATAGTGGTGATCCTTTCCCTGGAGATAACAACGTGCGGTCATGCAACTGGAGCACTAACCCCAGCACGAACGCCAACAACGGCGCTCCTACCTGCGTCGCCATCACTGACATCAGCAATTCCGCGCCCGTCATGACCTTCACCGTGAACGTGTCTGACTACAGCGGAGTCCCGCCCGGTCTCTACAGTGGAGCCCCTCGTGGTCCTAAATCCATCCCAGCACCCATCCCGGTACCCATCCCACAGAAGTAGCGGAAGGTCGCATTCGACATGGACTTCAACGGAGTTTGAGCATTGCGTAGCTGTGCACTGTGCTCACACACATCTTGAAGCATCAACATTAGAGCATCTTTGCCGCCTTAAATTTGATGCTCATATAACAATAAGGACTTAACCAAGCTGACTAATTCACCACGCACTTAATCTGCTGTAAGGTTATCAGGTCTGACTTCGAAGAGTGTAACTGATGGGGAGCTTTCCAACACTCAAGACTGATATATAAATGCTTTGCTTCTTCAAATGGATTATTATCATCATACCAAACGTTTACATATGTATGGTTTCAAGAACACATTTTTGAATTCACGTTGTTTACCTGCAATCTGTTCTTACTGCGATAGACTTACATGACAAGTGCAAGCCTGGGGAGAATCAACCCCACACTCTTACCCTCGCGGATGGAATGTGGTGCTTCATCTAGGGGCCCTCCCCATTCCCGCCTTCCCGTTCCCTACTTTCCCTCCTCGTTCCCTACTTTCCCTCCCCGTTCCCTACTTTCCCTCCGTGTTCCCAACTTTCCTGCCCCGCCTCCCCGCCACCCCACATCCCCTTCCAATTCTCATCGTCGCCCTCGCCCTCGCCCCGCTCTCAGCTTGTCGCCCCGACGTCGACGTCGCCCTCGTAGGGAGTACCAAAAAGGCTATGCTTTGTCGAGCAAAAAATACGCCAGGCCACCTACGGTCCCGGGCAGGTCACCTGCGCTCGAGGGCAGGCCACCCACGGTGCCCATGAATGCTCGAAAAAAAGCCATCAGCCCGTTAATACTTCATTCATGCAGGCTACACTGGAAGAAAACCTGTTGTTCCTCACCGGCGTTAGAGGGGTTCAGGAGTGAGGTTCGCCACAACAGACAAAATAAATTAGTAAAATAATGGTTTAAATTAATAATTTATTTTGTCTGTTGTGGCGAACGTGACTCATGAGCCCCTCTCATGCCGGTCAGGAACGACACTTCTGCTACCAATGCTAATACTTCGAACATTTATTTGCGGCAATCAGCGCCCATCTCCTCTACACGGTAGACTCAATCCTGCACACTTGCATCGATTGCACACATTCAATCCCAACAATCAAAGCGAGAAAGGTCGAGTAGATCAAGTGCAATATACATTCGGCAGGATTCCTGTTAGTCAATTTGCTCAAGTCCATGCATTCCAGATGTTCGTGGAAGATATTGATATGAATAGATGCAATTGCAATAAAGAAATATGGTAGGCATCATTTACAGTGAGCTAGTCTGAAAGTGGTGTCTGAAAATCCAACGAAGCTAAACAATCCTCACAATTTCTTGCACATTTGAGTCAGCTTGAGTTAATAAACTCGGCTTCCACGAAAGAAGCTTCCATCTCAACGACATACTATCAGCAATCAGTGTCTACTTCAAGTTGTCCTTGCCATGAAACTGGCATCAGGTGAAGTTCAAAGTAATGGTCATAACAATTCGCACACAGAAGCGTTGCGATGCTACGATGTCAGCATGCCACAATATCATCATCTAAGAAGCATGCACAGAAATGTTTCAAATGCTGGACATGTGCATTGAAAGTTCTTTGCAAGAAGGAAGACTTGCACAGCCATTCTCTTCACGAAAGGACATGAGAAGTTACTATGACCTGTGGTGATAGGTCGATCGACATATCATATCAATTAGTACACAATATCTATAACGCTTTCAACTTAAGCTTTTCTCTTTCTACTCTGATGTACAAGTGCCATCTACAAGGCCCCATAAAATCAGCGGAATTTTTGCACAGCCAAGATGACATCATAGAAAACTCAAAACGTCTTACAATTGTTTGAATGACCCTCGTTGAACAATATGTTCTTATTTCAGAACTAGATCATTCCGTCACGCTCCTCATAAGCAAGGCTGATTTTTCACAAAGTCCCAACCCGCCATGTCCAAAAACCTTGAATTGAAAGGCAAGAAAAAATGGAACCTGTCCCAAAACCGGTAATCTCAAAACCAACCCGTCCATCCAAAGGTTAAAAAAAAACAACCCGTCCCAAAACTGGTCGAAAAAAATAGGACCTGTCCCATAGTATTTGAAAAAAATGTATAAAAAATTAAATAACAATTTAAGAGAAAAAAAAAAAAAAAAAAAAACCACTAGCTCGTAGCCAGAGCGTGGCTTCCTTGCCGGCCTGGCCCTCGCCTAGCTCAGGAGCCTGACCTGGCCCGACCCCATAGCCCGACCCGGCTCGGCCTTGAGGCCCGGCCCGGCCTGGCTGCTGAGCCCGGCCCAGATCAGAGCCAACACTGCAGCAGGCGAGGAGGCAAGCGCAGTAGTCAGGGAGCGGCAGAGACATGGAGCAGATAGCGAGCAGGGAGGCTGCTCAATAGTTTTTTAGTGCTGCGGTTTTGGACTTGAGTTCTTTTATTTGAGTTGGGTATACCTTGAGGAGGAGGTATGTTTGCACACCTTTTATTTATTTATCTTCTTTCAAGTGTTATACAAGTGATGTGTAGAAGAATTATCATAAAGTCTAGATTTAGGGTAAGTTACACATTTAGGGTTTCTATATTTCATGTGAGTGGTGATTGATGTGTTTTGAATTTGCATTGCAGTCATGTCTTTGCCAGTGTCTGGAGTACCCAGATAGAGGAGAGATGCCCGGCAACAAAGCATTCTCCATATGTTTAGGGCATCTTCTTCTTCTCAAACTTTGAGTGATGGGAGGAATGAAGTGCCTGAGTTGTCAGAATCCTCTATTAGGGGTTCTCCACGTGGTATTCCTAATGTTGACGTAGAGTAGGGTGGCATTCAAGATCATGATCACATTGAGGAGGACACTGAGATGGAGGGGGGGGGGGGACAATGATTTGGATGATAGTGCAAATGATGCGGATAGTGTAGGAGTATAGGTTCCAGCTCATGGTGGTGGAGGGCGGCCTCCAAGTAGGAAGAAGTTTATGCTGGCCTGGCTTCAGGGAAGGCCCTAATTGATGTACATTGCTCACCCTAGATAGAAGCCCTACATGAAGTGTGCAACATGTACAACAGCTGGTCAAAACTCACGATGGAGGACTAGAGGAGAAGGTTGTGAGTCATTGCTACTTTGAGCTGTGAAGGAGCACGAAGGATCAACCCTTCATGCTCATGCCATGCTCAGATGGAGACCGGTGAGAAAATACCCTGAGGCATTTGCCATGGCTAGACATGTGGTAAATGCCATTGATGCAGAGAGTGCCACAATTGTATGTTGTATGAAGATTTTATACCATTTGGTAGTTAATGATAGAGCTATCAACCAGTATGAGGATATGTGTCAGATAATTAGACACCTCAGGGCTCGAGACATGCCTGTCAATGATGAGTACGGTGCTTGCACTAACAGACAATCTGCATATGATTTTTTGTGAGCCATTTCACAGCATTTGAGGGATGTTGATTTGTGGATATTCTTACTGAGTTGAATAAACTCAATAAGCTATTTCAGAGTGACCATGTGGATCTTACTCAGATTGAAGGTCATTTATACATTTGTATCAATATATTGAGCAGACGTTTCCTAACAGCTAGAGGTGCAACATTTGGAAGAGGTTCAAGGGCATTGTGGCCATTTTTGGAGACCTGTGCAACTACTATGGAGATGGAGTATCCAGTTGCAGATGGTGGCATGAGAACTTATCCAATGCATTTGGAGAGTGTTACTGGGAGAGATGGCACTATTGAGGAGTGCAAACTTATTGAGGCAGAGTATGTGCAGAGGGTCGTGGATGCATTGAATAACAGGTTTCCAGACTTGGGCATCTTCAATGCATGCAAGCTCTTCAGCCCCAATCTCTATCCTGCAGATGATGAGGAGAGGACTCGTATTACTGAGGAATGGTTGGAGAGGTTATTTGTGAAGTTCCAGAGTTCTGAAGCAGAAAAAGATCGCTGTCGAGGTGAGTGCTTGGAGATGGTAGAGACTATGAGAGAGATGATCTCAAATAAGTCTTTATTTGAAGCATGGGAGTTTGCAGGTACAACTCCAGAGTGGTCAATCAATTGGCCTGGTTTGAGTAACTTGTGGAGGAGAGTTATGGTGATTCCTTTGAGCACGGCAATATGTGAGAGGGGTTTTTCTAAACAAAACGTAATCAAGAGTCATCTCCGTACTAGCTTGAAGTTGGAGACTTTGGATGCTTTGATGCGCATATCATGTGCAAATATTCTTGTTGAAAACATCAATTGGAATGCAGTGATGCTTGTTCGGAGAAACATGAAGGATAGGAGAATTCATCCACTTGTTTAAATGGTAAGTTCTTCTTTTTTTGGTAAAAATTGAACATGTTTATATAAACTTTATTTTAATACAATTGATTAGTTAACCTTCTTTTTAAATCTCTCCCATTGTGTTTGAAAGGTTCTAAATATTGTGTTTGATGAATCAATGTATGCAAGTGAATCAAGCTTTTGAAGATTGGTATTTTGATTAGGTGTTAGTGATTTGAGTACATTATGTTCACATTCACATGTCATATATGAGATGATGTAATTGATATTTGCATTATTCATTTTTTTGGGAAAATTGTCAAAAAAATGAATAAATTTTAGAACCCGTTGAAAGTGAATTTGACACGTCCCAAAATTGGTTCATTTTTTGGAGGACCCGTCCACTGGAAATGTTTTTTTTTTTTTTTTTTCAGAACATGTCCCTTGACATGTTGGGGACCTTGTGAAAAATCACCACTGCTCATAAGGAAATGGACGAGCTTTCAACAGCAAGAATGCAGATAAGGTCTTGAATAACGATCGCTATGTTGACAACACATGGAAGAGATTCTCCGGAAATCGATATTTCGGAATGCGTTACGCCAGGAACAGAGATCGGTTGAGATCACCGACTGTCTAGGAGGGAAGATGTTCTTCGGCGGAGGAGGAGGTCCACCGTCATCAGCCTCGTCTTGTGGAGCAAATGGCAAAACAAACTCAACAATAGGCGCCCTCTCCGCAATGCTTTGCAAAACTAGCTTCCACCCAACCTTACTCGCTCGCCGAAGATAAATCTTCTTTGATTGTTGGGATTGAATGTGTGTAGTCAATGCGAGTGTGCAGGATTGAGTCTACCATGTAGAGGAGATTGGCGCCAATTGCCGCAAATAGATGTTTGAAGTATTCACCTGGATGAATGAAGTATTAACGGGCGAATGGCTTTTCTTCAAGCATTCCTGGGCACTGTGGGTGGCCTGCCCTGGAGCACGGGTGGTCTGCCGTAGAGCGCATGTGACCTGCTCGGGATTGTAGATGGCCTTGCGTATTTGTTGCTCGACAGAGCATAGACTATTTGGTACTCCATTAGGTGCAAAAACAGGTCTAGAAAAGGCAGTGTAAGCGGCACGTGAGGGAAAAAAATGGGGCCTACCCGCGTACTTTCTGACGTGGTCGCACTCATGCCACTGTGGTGCCACCAAACCGCCAAGGGGATCGTACCAATGACCTTCCCGCAAGGCGTGTGAAGGCGTTGCTACAGTGGCAAGCTGACAACGATCTGGCGGAGCTCGGACCGGATCCTCAGCCGGCCTGCTCGTGTCAGCAAACTTTCTGCAAGCACTTTGAACGTGAAATTATAAATTCGCCCACCTACCTCCTCCACCGACGACGAGTGAGTGCCAAAGTTTTTTGAACGCGTAGGAAGAGTGAGTGCAGCCAACAAGGGTTAGCGCTACGGGAGAAGCGTGGCATTTGGGAAATTTTTTGCAGCCAGTGGGAGTTGGGGCTGGGAGAATTCCAGCTGATTTGGGAGAGTGGATGCGGGTTAGTGCGAAAGGAGAAACACGTGATTGTGGGAATCTGGTGCCGGCAGCAAGAGTTGGCACTTGCTGCGAGTTGTCCAGGTGATTTGGGGTATTGCGTGTTGTATATGGAGCGAATTGTGCTTGAGTAGGATATCTTGAATCAAGGTGGAAGTGCAGTTTTCTTCGCTGTGAACTGAATGTGCCGTTCGCTGCCAACGAGCTACAAAACTAGGTAACTTTTATTTCATATCGATCAATTCCCTGTCTTGACATGATCCAGGCTTTTTTGCCTCCTGGGGGAAACGTTGTAACTAGGCAAGATTATGGAAAACTTCATCTTTGATTACCAACTCACGATTTTGCTGTCGTCAAGTGCTCAAACTATGCAAACATGATTTTCCCTGTGCTGGCAGCATGTTCCCTCGCCTTCGTTGGTACGAAAGGAAGATGTTCTAGTTCATTACTGTGTCTCCCAATACCTTGGGGTTTAGGGAAGCATGGCTAGACGGCCAAAATCGCTAGTTCAGAGTGTAATTCTGCACAATGATTAAGATGTCCATGGCAATTGGATCCCACTGAGGCTGGACCGAGATTCCTGGGTTTTGTTGCAACCAAAGCCGGAAGGGCCTTGGGGTAGAGAGGCAAGGCGGCATGGTGGAGATAATTTTTGAGGGGCCTTCAAGGCTCAGATCATGACTTTTTCATGGACACCTGGTGTGCGTGGAGCAAGCAACCTAGATAAGGTGCTTGTGTGGCATGCGTATCAGCCTCGCAAATTAAGCTTGGATCCCGCTGTGGCAGCGAGTAGGCAATGCACGGCCAAGTACCTATACTCCTCGCACTTTGATGATTGGGTGCACCCCACATCTATCATCAGTACCATTCTTGTGCTCCATGCAGAGATTGGGGAGGCGGCGCGGGATGGTCGAAGCTTTACAGACTTGTTGGACACGGGTACATTCTTCCTTGGTGGCGTATATTTTCCTCCAGTAGAGCCTACGTTGTACGGGAGGATAGAACCAATCCCGCTTCCTGGTTTCAATGACGTGGAGGGGCCTTTGCCAGACATGCACACCTCTGAAGCCTTCAGGACGAAGCTGACAGCAGATTTTTCCAATGCAATGAAAGCGTCCACTGGTAGTAGTTTCGCCCATGACCAATGGTTTATGCCTATCCACGTTATGGTGGACTTGTTTGCGGTCTCATGTGACAGCATTCGGCGGACTCCTACACTCTTCGTTCTACACTCCCCGTCTGAGGCACTCCTAAGTAGTCTGATGAATCTTGGATGGGCTGAGAAGTTTCACATTGGCCAGGATGTTATCAAGTGTGTTGTGAATAGGTCCAGCATTGTCTTCAGGTATCATGTGGGCAGGCAAGCACTATACACCAGGTTCCAGTGTACAAGGTTTAGGGGTGCTGCCAACAACAGATGGGATGCGATTGACAATCTACCAGAGGTGGAGATGGTAGAAGTCTGTTGTACATATAGAGGGAGGGGTGTTGGCAAGCTACACTGGGTACACTTTGGGCAAATTTAAGAAGTACTTCCCGTGTACATTTCTACCCCAATGTACTTGATGTACTTTTTTCGGATAATCTGAGCCGTCCATATCATCGCCGCGTGCCACTGGCAGCCAAGCTCAGATCGACCAATGAGAAAGCATCAGACCGGTGGTTGTAGGTACTTGGATTGGGTGGTACCTGCCGTAGCCGGTAGTCTTCGTCTCTCACTTCCAACGTCACTCTGGTCTCGTTCACTGGTCGGTGTTTGCTGGTCTCGGTGTTGTTGTCTCTCTCGTTGGTGAGTTGTGGTTTTGCATCATAGTTAAAACTTTGGAGTTTGGAGAGGAGACAATGTGTTATTTGTTTTACATTGGTTCAGATAGAGGGTTAGAGTTTTTAGGGTGAGATAGAGAGATAGAGAGTTAGAGGGTTTGTGTGTGAGATACTTGTAATGAGCTTGTAGTTTGCTGTCGTAGTTTTTGGTATTTTTTATATCGTTTCGCTAGTTCGGATGGGGATTGAGGACTTTGCTTCAAAGGGTTAGAGAGTAATGTGGCTCCGAGGTTTCAGATTGTAGCGACTGTTTCCGATATGGTTTCTCTGCTGCTCTAGGTTTTAAGTTGGGTTTTTCTTTTCAAGGTTTTGCTTCAAGTAGGTTTTAGTTGCGGTTCAGTTTGTTTAGGGTGTCCTTCGCCATGTCTAGGAGGTCTAAGTTCGGGGGGGGGGGGGGGGGGGGGGGGGGGGGGGGGAGAAGGACTAAAAGCAAGTTCTCGGGATGGAAAGGTTAAGTCGGGAGTTGATGGTGGATCTGGAATGGGAGTTAAAATCGGGAAGACTAAGTCGGGTGGGAGCGAGGTGGTAGGGGTTTTGGTGAAGGAGGAGGAGCATTTCCTGGAGGTCAGTGATTTGGAGGAGTTAATAGCGAGCTTGAAATCCCCTCCAGATTTGCAAACCTGGGAGGACTTCCGCGATAGATATGCTTTGGAGTACAACCCTAATTCTATCAACCCGCATCGCTGTCGCAAAGATAAGGATATCTCGGACAAGCAGATGCAAGAGTTAGGGTTTAGGCCGGAGGGGGTTAAGGGTCGTGGCGGGTACTCTTGGAGCGACTGCAAGGTGCGGGAAATTGTCAACCGTATCAAATACGTGCACCCAATTGTGTACAAGCATGGACCAGACGAGATCCCAAGGTGTGTGATGAAGCAGTTCGCAGTCGGAGTCGTTTTGGAGTACCAGAAGAATGTGGTGAATTAGGCCTTGTATGGTCAAGAGACCAACAATCACCAGAGAAGGAAGTATGAGCAGGATCTGTCGAAGCTCCAGTTTGCAATCAACACAGGGGCCAGGGTGACGAAGCGCACTTGGAGGAGTTTGAAGGTTGACGTTGCAGTGAAGTTGGAGCCAAATGTTGGAGTCGATGCTGCAACGCCGACACAGGTACGTACTCTACCTAGTTTTTTGTAAACTGTTTCTTTATTTGATTAGAGTTGTTTGTATTGTTGATTATAGTTGTTTGTGTTATTGATTACTGTTTCGCTAATTTCTTTGTTTGTATACTTAGCATTGCAAATCTGAACGGTACTTTTAGACCTAGCACTGTAAATTAGTTGTATTGCATTGCATTGTTTTGTGATATACTTTTGTTATTGCTTTCAGTTTAAGTCTAGATGTAACATATTCTCCGTATGCTCTGTTTAGTGTTAACAATTTGCTATTACTTAATGTCATTGTCGTTTTAGAATTAGAGAGATAGAGAGTTAGAGGGATACAGAGTTTAGAGAGATACAGAGTTAGGTGTAGTATTATTGCATTCAGTTTATCTCTAGATGTGATTTATTTTCTGAAAGATTTGTTTGGTTTTAACAATGTTGTACAATGTAATGTTATTGTACTTGTAGAGGAGGGGTGTGCCGCCACCGAACACTGCGCAGACGAATTGGAAGGTGGGACTGAAGGGTGAATTGGCAGTAAATTTGATGAAGGTCGAAGATCGCCGAATAGCATCGATGTCGAAACTAGAATAATTACAGACAATGCACACGATACTCTTGATGGAGATAGAAGGTTTGAAGCTGGACGAGGAGATGGCGGTGAAGGCGAAGGACTCAGCTGCGCAAGATAAACGACTTGCCCTTTTAATGGTGGAGAGCTACGAGGCTAATGTGGCTTCACTATAGAGTAGTGACGGGGAGCAATGTGGAAACGAAGGGAAGCGAAATGTTTTAGCAGAGCTCCTGGAGGATCAAAGGCGCACTCTAGCAACTAAGGAAACCGAGGCGCTAGCGAAAGACTTAGGAGCAGCAGAATGTTGAAGGCTAAGGGAGCAAAAGATTTGGATGTGCGAAGGGGTTAGGGTGGAGATAGAACGCATCAAGTATGGAAGAAACAGCGCATGTCTCAACCCAGTTCCACTTGTGTACCCTGACAGTGCCTTTGGAGAGGATGATTCTCCCGAGAAGAGGTTCCTAAAAATTACTAAGTGTGCCCTTTGCGGTTTTAACTTTCCTAAGTGTGACATTGTCATTGCATCTTGTAAGCATATGTACCACCCTTTCTGCGCTAAGGTGACATACGAGAGTGGTTATAAATGTGCCGCAGGGAATTGTTCAGATAAACTTGTAGATCCACATTGACACCGTAGCTTCGGGTGGGGAGGTCCAGGGAGCGTTGTCGTTGAAGATGTAGTTGCCCAGATGACGATATGTGATGAGGAGGTGGCGCGTTTACTTTTGGAGCGAGCTGAACGAGCACGTCTACGATGTCTGAACACGGGTGAGTACATAGCGGTGCTTAAAATCTATTCTCATCGTGGCTTGTTGTTTCGTGATACTCCTGATAGTACTTGATCTACTTGGAGTCGTTCAGCTTAGTATACTTTCTGCAATTTATGTGTAAGTGGGATTAACATAGATGTACTTCTTAGTGAACTTGGTACTTTTTTGTTCAATCCAGAGTCACTAATCAGTACTACTTGTCTTGCAGAGGATCAAGGAAGAATACATTCCCCTCTACCATTTGTACTTTTTGTGACTGGAATCGTTTTTTGTTTCTACGTTTTCTGTACTTATTGTATTCGTTTCGAAATTATGTGTACTTTCATATACTTGTTGGTTTTATCAGATTGTTGGTGTACATTGAATACTACTGTAATATGCAGGGTTGTCATAACGGACGGACATGGGCAAAATTTCCGGACACGAACGGACGGTCGGACGGACGGACGGACGGACCGGTCGGTCCCGAGTGAAAATCGGACACATTCTATGAATATTCTATGAATATTCCTATTTTTTTCTCAAATATGCTTGAATATGCTTGAATATGCTCGAATATTCTCTTATAGACCGGACATGACCCCTAACGGACGGACGAGCGGACCAGACAGTTTTTCGGACGGGGAGGTCCTATGAACAACCATGGTAATATGTATATTCTGATTTACACACTGTATATGAAGTACATTGTGTATTCACTTACATATTGTAGCCAGATCCGACTTAGTACTTTTTTGTAAATGTATTCTGTTAGTACTAAAAGTATGGCATACTTAGATCGTTCAGTACTAATAGTACTTACGTAGTTCAGTACTAATAGTACTTAGGTCACATAGTAGTACTATACGGTACTCAAAAAGTATACTGTTGCAGTTTGTAGTGGGCAATTTTTGAGTTTTACTTCATAATAATGTACTATTACCAACTCTCGCAAGATTAGAAGTACTTATAGTATATTGATGTACTTTTAGATTCTCTTTTAAATCAGTTTGTTTGTTGTGATTGCAGACTCGTCGTTGAAGCCCATGTCTACCCTTTCTCACGGAGTTGCGAGTTTTGGAGAACAGAGCCAAGCGGTTTGCTCGACGCGGTTATAGGACTCAACTGCTGGAGAAACTTTTACTAGCAGCCTATTTCAGATCAGAGAGGAGGAGAAGAGGAAAATGGTGGTGGACAGTCCACAAAAAATACACGTGACAACAACAAAGTCAGGGGGAAGTTTGGGAGAGTTGAAGGAAGAAAACACGAGGCACAAGCACAGCTACCTCCACAGACAGTTTACGAATGTCTTGTGGAGGATTCACGTGGGAAGTCAAAGGCGATGGAGCCGGAGTTGAATGATGAGTCGGACGAGGAAGAATCTGAATCCGAAGGTATGCCATTCGAATCTAGTGTCTAAATTATGGTAGCTTAATATTCATGATTATAGTCGAAATAGAACATACATGACCATATTCGTTATTTTGAGACAATTTCAGAACTTTGAGACTTTTTGCCTACAATTTCAGCAATTGTTTTTAGGCAATTTCAACTTTTTTTTGACTTTCTAATTATAGATTATCCTTGACTCGAGGATAATCTTTCCATATATAGTCAAATTTTTTTTGACAAATATAGAATCAATCAAGAAATCAATGAAAAAGCTATAGTCAAGCATTAAATTGAGACTATGAAAAGTCTCAATATAATGAATATGGTGTTATACGCTTTAGAAGGGTTAGACAGTGCATGACCACTCTATAATGTAGTCGAATGACTCATGTGATGGTGTGGATTGGGCTAATTGGGATGGCGTGATTAGGCTAATTGTGATAGTGGGATTGTTGCAGGTAATGTCCCAGATTTTAAATCGAGCTCGGGGACAAGTGTTAGTGACAGTGGCAGTGGCAGTGGTAGCGACAACGAGGAGAGTCAGGATGAAGAAGACGAGGGCAACAGTGGCCAGAGTTGCAAATTGGAGGACAGAGTACAACAAGAAGGTAAGGGGGAGAACAGTAGAAAATTAGAGGTGGAGAAGAGGTTTAGGGAAGGAGGTTTAGTGAATCCTCCGGTTCAGCAGTTAAAACCTCAAGAGCTAGAGTGCGTGGATATCCCACATGTGTTTGTGCCCTCAGTGGATGTAGATGTAGTGCGAGGGGCGGGATGTCAGGAAGTTAGAGGGCCGGGTGGAGAAAAGAGGGAGAGAGATATGGAGTTAGATAGTGAAATTGAAGGGGAGGGGGAAACTAAGGGGAAGGCAGGGGGGGTTGTTGAGGTAGTGAAGCTTCAAGGCATAGAAGAGGGATTAGATGAAGGGCTAGAATAGGAGAGCTTGGAGATATGGGGTAGGCCATGGACAGCGCTAGTCCAGTCCAACATGGCTACGGAATTGAGCGCCGACCAGGGCAAGGACTGCCCACCACAGGGGAAGACATTGACTTCCGAGAGTCAGCATACACGGGGAGGACTTGAAGGTTTATCACCGAAGAAGAAGCGAGAGGGAGATGAAGGGGCCACAACAGTCGAGGTGAACCGTGATGTGAAACATCATCAAGGGAAGAGGAAGTCCGAGGAGGGGAGAAGGCTCCAGGAGGAGTTGGAAGGACAGAATATGGCAAAAGAAGTTGCCACGGATCAAGGGCCAGCTTAGAGGACTCGGGGATGTAGAAGATCAACTGAGGGCGGAGATAATCAGCACTTAGGGGAAGGTGTAGAGCAGGCATCCCACCGTGCACACAAGACCAGGAAGTAGAAGGAGAATGCGATGGAGAGGGTTGGGGAAAAAAATCAAGCAAGAGGAAGAAGAAAGAGACCCCTACTCTACGTAGCGTCCCCGAGGTTGCAAGTCCAGGAGGGAGCCCTAGTAGTAAGAAGCAAAAATCGGTGAAGTTTTTGTTGGAGTCCTCTAACTAACTGATGTAGTGCGAATTTGCAGGGTTGTGTAAGATTGTGTAGGCAGATTAGAGTGGCTGTAAGAAAACTTTGTACACTCTGTTTTGTATCGTGAAACATTCATACGTGGGCTCCTTTGGGTCTATGGTTCATTTATTGTAGAATACATTTTTGTATGTATCCCATCACTTGCAAAAACATTTGAGCTCGCACACTAGTCTTTCATTTGAATTGCTGATTTCATGTGCCTTGTCAAAACAGGATAATATATTGGTTCAAGATCTGTCGTATGGTTTGGAGCGGAATCTTGTGCAAGTGGTCTGTCCTATTGGATCTCACATCCATCCTCCTAATTTCTGGTACACTAAAGAGAGCATGGTGCTTGTTGAAGAGCCTATTGGTGGCGACTTGTGGAAGAGTGTAAGAAGGTCGTTCAGACCGAGGGCAGGTTGTTCAAGATGCGGTATGAATTGCCTACGGTCTGGAAAGTCTAGTTGCGCTTGCGCCCTACAATCGGGGGATTTTGCGTACAACACAGCTGGTCTCCTTTGGACTGACGTCATAAAGAATTTGGATGACAAAACTGCTTTGGAATTTTGTAATAAAGGAACAAGCTGTTACTGTGCGAGTCTCCCCACTGAAGATAGTAGTAGCGCTGACGATGGAGTTTGTCATGGACACCAACCGCGGACCTTTATGACAGAATGTAACTCCATGTCTGCTTGCCACTTAAAGTGTGGCAACAACATTATAGAGCATGGCATGACGGTAAGGCTTGTCCAGAATTAGAGAGATGTCATTTTAGTTATCACTTTTTATATTTACTATTCCCATTTTTAACATGTAATTTTGATTGCATAGGTTTTCATGACTCCTACTCATGGCTATGGTGTCCGGAAAGTGGAGCACATCAAGGCAGTTAAGTTTCTATTTGAGCTCGCCGGGGAGATTGTGACTAACGGTGAACTCATTGAGCGGAACTAGCTCGTGCACAAGCTACTTGGTTTTCGTCAAATCTACACTCTACAACTCGATGCTTCTTGGCGGTCTGAAGTTATGGCCAATGACAACATCTCACTCTGTATCGATGTCACCCACTATGGAAATGTTGCGAGATTCCTAAATCACAGGCATGGACCGTCCTAGCTCTAATTAATTTATGTAAAATCAATTACAGTGCCTAAGGCCCAGTTGTGAATCTTACTACGAAATTTGTGACTGCTCCTGTTTGAGGTGTGAGGGAGCTAACATCGTCGACATGCCTGCGCAAGTGCACTCCGGAGATGAGCGTATCTACCATGTGGCATTCTTTGCCAGTTGTGACATCAAACGAGGAGAAGAATTGACTTGGCTTAAGACCCTGAATCGAACATGAGGCGCTGGCTCTCTTTGGACCAACCTTGAATTTATGGATCTGCAATTTCTAAACTTAAGGAAAAAAATTCTATGACTAACTCATTGAATCGGGTGCGGTAGGACTATGGCGAGGACTTCAAGTCTGATGATGGAGATATACCTGGCTTTAGATGCACTTGCGGGAGTAGCAAGTGTCGAGACAAGGGAAAGCAGTCATCGCTACAATCACAACGGGAGAAGAAAAATAAATCTACACAAGGGAAGCTAAGCAGGTCTCTAAGAAGGAGCAACAGAACTAAAACGCAGAGAGAAGCATGTAAGAAACCAGTCAAGCACCGCTAGTAAGCCTGAACAAATTGTACTTTAGAATTTCTGAATCTGAATACATTGAACACTAATTTCTAATCTACTGAGCTCGACTCTGGAGAGACTTTACCTCTATTAACTTGCACTCCATTCATCACGGTATTCTTAAAGTCAAAGAGTATACCACATACAATCCACTGATCCTGGAAATAAAACTTAAATGAACACGGAATCTGCAAAACCGAGGCCTCATTCAGTTGAGTCCCTCAATAAACACAGAACACTGTAGAGGAACAAGCACAAGTAAAGAAGCAGCTGAAATCAAAGAATAATAAGAGTGAAGCGTACCTAGGCTAGGACCAAGTTCTGGTTCTGAGGCAATTGTCAAAGTTGGAACACAAAGAGTCTGTAATTGCCAAGGTATAGTCTCGATGTCTCCCTATCTTCGTCTTTTGTCTCCAAACGGACACATTTAAGGGGGAACTTGGTCGCCCTTGATCCCGTCCCGCTCGGACCTTTCACTCTAAAACGAAAAATTTCCCTCCACTATGAAGACTTCCCGCTCCTGATTCTCCCGCCACATGTAGCCGTTAACAATTTATCCATCTATTCAGGCTCAACAGCATAGGGTATGAATGCAGCAGTTATGGTACTGGATTCAAGTTTTGGTAGGATCGACATCTAATTTAATTTCTCACGGCCATTTGTCTACTGTATTGGAGAACTAGCTTGCATAGAATTGGTTGGTTTTAGAAACGGGGGAGAGCACAATAAAGTGGACCACAAAGTGCAAAATGTGACCACCAACAAGTGAATATGAAGTGTGTTGTTTTTTAAGGCTCAAAGCTGATTTTGAGCATTTTGGTGTAATTTTTGAACATTTTAGTCACTTTCTGGGGTGTCAGAAGGTATCTTATATACATCTTCATAAAAAGAACATCTTCAATTGAAACTTAATTTGACCACTAGTTCTAATTCATGAAAATGAACTTTTCCAAAGTCTGAATTTCTTCATTTGGAGCCATCTATTGTCTTTAGAGGATGTTTTTTTCAATTTAAAAAACAATGTTCGGTGAAAAAAAACGCACAAAAAGTACCATGGAAGCAGGGTTGTCACAAACGTCCGGGACGCTCGGGACGTCCGCGGACGTCCACCAGCGCCCAAGAATGTCCTGTGACTTAGGAAAAAAAAATCACCCGAACAAATTTCACCCCGGGGTGAAACCAGACCTTGTACGCGGGGGAGGGGATGCGGGGGGAGGGAGCAGCCGTCGCTGCGGGGGGGGGGGGGGCGTCGGCTGCGACGGGAAGGGGCCGCCCTCGGCGACGGCCCCTTACGGTAGCCAAGGAGGGGGGCCGTCGGCGGTGACGGTGGTGCCGTAGCCGCGGACGGGGGAGGCCTTCAGCGGCCACGTGGGGGAGGGGGTCGTCGTCGGCGACGGCCGTGACGGCCAATGATCCGACGGCCCTCCGCTTGACTTACAGCCGCGAGGGCCGTCCTCCCTTGATGTTTAGGGCCTACCGTCTGCCATTTCTTGAGACGGGTATAAAAGACCCTTCCTGGAAGTTGGCACCACATTTCTGAATTGTACTCCATGTGCTACAAGTTGCACCAACATACGTGTGTATCTGTTGCATGGTGAACGGCGGCGTTCAGAAGTGTGTTGAATTGGAGCTATTTTAGAGGCTCTACTTCTCTTGAGGACTTGTACCCCGATTTTTTGAAGTTTTTTCCGGGCGATCTATCAAGTGCAGCAATGGCGTCTAGAAGTTACTCACCATGGTATACCAAAGTTCATGTGATCGATGTGGAGAAGAAGAAGACTGAGATGGTTCAGTGTATGCTATGCAAGAACAATTTTGCAAAGATGATGGAACGAATGCTCAGTCATTTAGGCTATGACAAAGTTGTAGGGGTACGGACTAGTGTTGTAGGTCGTTGCATCAATCTGTCACCTACTATACAGTCCTTGTTCATGAATTGTTGTGGCAAATTCCCCAACGACTCCAGAATATTCATGCCGGAGCAGAGTAGTTCCCTTGTGACTCGTGGCAATATATCCTCGCGAGTGAACACTTCCATGTCCATGGATGTGGACTCATGCGCTGGATCTACCATGGCAACTCCGAAGAATGAACCCGTCTTGCTTGGTGAGGGTGTACCTTCCATTTCCACTCTTTCGGGAGAAGGTAGTGGACAGTTTCCTTCATTGAAGGCAAAGAGGCAATCTACCCTTCATGAGGGCTTCGAAGAGACTCAGAGGCCGGAATGGTACAAAGCTTGGGCCACGCATTTTCACGAGAATAGTATTCCGTTTAACGTGGCTCGGAGTGCCTCTTTCAAGGACGCGGTGTTGAAGATGTCCAACATGAAGAGATCATACACACCTCCATCTTTCCACCATCTCTGAACAAATTTACTAACCCAAGCAAGGACTGATTTGGAGACTTCCTTGAATGATAGGATTTTTTCAAGTGTTAGGAAGTACATGGGAACGATGGCCCTCGATGGATGGACTTCTATGAGCAGTCGCCCTCTAATAAATGCAATGTTGGTATCTCCCGCTAGTGAGCTATTCTTGGGAGCTGTTGACACGAGTGGGAAAGAGAAAGATGCCGTCTACGTGGCGACCGTCATTGAGAAGTTTATCCAACAAGTTGGAGAACATAACATCATTCAAGAATGCTATGATAATGCTCCGGTGATGCTTAATGCCGGAAAGTTGGTCCAAGCACTCTATCCATCCATATTCGTCCAAGGATGTGCTGCCCATGCGATGGACCTTTTGCTAGAGGACTGGGGTAAGATGAAGTGGGTCAAGGAGCTCCTAGATCGGGCTAAGAACTTGGTTAAGTTCATAAAGATAAGGCAAATGCCACTCTCGGTATTTCGAAAGCACGAGGCAAAACTTAGCATGCTCATGCCTGGTTAGACTAGGTTTGCATCGCACTACATTATGATTTCGCGTCTACTGAAGGTTCGAGGAGCATTGGAGCAGAGCGTTGTGGATGCTAACTGGAGAAACTACAAAACGAAGAAGACCTTATCTACCCGTGACAAAGCGAAGATCTCACGCGATGTTAAGAGGGTTGTCTTGGATGACATTTTATGGGAGCAATGTACAAACTTCAAGTGGATAACGAGTCCCGTTGTATACGCCCTACGAGAGTTTGATGCAAAGGAATCGGCATTGAATAAAGCGTACGTCGTTCTCCGCAACCTTCAGAAGCATGTTCCCTCTTTACGCCTCGAGCCCTTCAAACTAGACCCTGACAATGCCGATTTAAGCGAGGACTCATTCTATGAGCGTAAAGGCATGGTCACATCACCCTTACAGTGTGCTGCTGCGCTTCTTAACCCTTATCTGATTGACGATGAGGACCTTCACAATGATACTGATGCGATGGCATCGGCGAAGGAGTTCTTATTGTCGATGGCTCCTCCTACATTGAAGGAAGTGGTCACTGAAGAGTTCTTTGCATTTTGTGAAGGTTATCCTCCGTTTCATGATGTCCGTGACTCATCTAAGTCACAATTGCCGCCTTCTCGTTGGTAGGATATATACGGATTTGCTGGTAAAATCATTTCCCCAATTGCAAAGAGGATTTTAGCTTAGCCGTTGTCTTCTTCTTCATGCAAGCGGAATTGGAGTAGCTACTCCTTTGTCCACGACAAGAACCGGAACCGTTTGCTTCCGGAAAGAGCTAATGACCTAGTGTTTGTGTATACAAATTCCAAGATGATTTCCCAGTCCAAGTTGAGTGGTTTAGGGAGGTTCTATGGGGAGTTGGAGGGGAAGGAGGATCCAAAGGCCGTGGACACCAACGACGTTGACTACTCTAGTGAGTCTAATGTTGATATACCGTTTGACGTTCTATCAATTGACCTCCCTATTGATAACCTAGTTACTGACCTCGAGGTTTCACCGAAAGGGAAATCCCGTTGTTCTCCTGCGCCGATGGAGCGTGTTTTCGAGTATGATGATGTCGAACAAGAAGGTACCAACGAGGAGGATACGATTCCTTTTGCTTCTCTTCTGAATGGAGACGGTTTACTAAACAATGATAAGATTCTGCGGGGAGGATCATCTCATACTACACGGGGTTTGGTCGTACCAAAGAAAGAGGAAGACCCCACCCTTGATACTTCTAAGGTTGTTTCTCCAAACTTCAACCGCATAAAGAAGGAAATGCTTCCACCCTCTGCAAAGGAGGAGGTGCCCGTACCCGTATCTGGTGCGTCTCGGACATTGTTTGGAACCGCAAAGACTAGGGTCCAAGTTGGTGGCTTCGAATCGTCCACGAGGTTGGTTGCATTGTCTAAAAAAATGAAGGAAGATGCTAAGGATGCTGAAGTAGCAGAGTAATGTAAGAAGAGATTGGCCCGAACCCGACAAGCGGACCCGGACATTCTCTCTACTGATGAAGGACTTCCAATTGGGCAGCTCTTTGGCCCGAAGTTGGCTTTGGGAAAACCGGACATATTTCCTGAAAAACCCCCTGCTAGAGCCATGTCCAAGTGGAAGGCTGAAGATAAGACTCAGAAGGTGTTGGCTTTCAATTCTAGGAGGTCAAAAACTCCTCTGGATGTTGCGAATGGCCCAAAGAAATTTCTGAACCCATTTGACTCAAAGAAGAAGACTAAGAGGAGGGTGAAGAAGGTACGCAAGAGCGATGAAGATGACAAAGACGATTGGCCCTAGTGGGACAGAAGTACAGGTAGATAGTGATTATGTGGCATGATTGCGCACAATAGTTAGAAAGAAGCATTTCCAGTACATCACCCTAGAATGCCACTCTTTTATGAATGTCCATTTCTAGAAACCATGATCATAATATATCTCATTTAAGCGGTGGTGCTTGCCTCTTCAATATTGTCCTCCATGTTGTGTTCTTATTCTTACTTTGATGGTACTTCACGCAATTTTCTTCTCGTAATGAATGTACAAAATCTACATATGTAGTTTGATGCATCTAAGTACTAACAAATCTTTCAACACAAATGAAATTGTATTAAAACCAGAAGGATTTTTTGCAAGTACATTGAGAGGTAGAATAAAGTCCATACATCCGGTTACGCAACCAATATATATACTGCTCCAAATACGACTATCACCCAATGTATTATCACATTAATCGAAGTAATGCGTGTATGATGTCCGACGTATATACCCTACTCAACGTTCATTGTTTGCAATTGACCTCCGATTTTGGCGTCGCTGGCTTGGATGTGTAATCGTACCCCATGATCGATATTCTTCCTCCATTGCTACCACTTTTCGACGATTATCTTCCCCCCATTCAGGGTCATCTTCATAGGGGCCATCCCGATTGCGCTTCTTGGAATTCTTTCCGTCCCACAACTCCTTTACCTTCTCAATCTTGGCTACTGTTTCTTGCACAATCTTCTCAAAACTAGCGCGTGACCAATGAGACAAATTACCCTCATCACGAAGTGCCCTTCTCCAGTCGGAAACTATTTTCTAAAGAGCATCGTCAGACGTCTTAATGATGACCATGTAGTCTAGGTCCAAATATTTGAAGGATTCCTCTGTAAAAGTGCGACGATGGCGAACGGCTTCTTCTAGTTTGCTCAATACAAGTGCCCTCCCTACCGGGGTTCTGTCGTACATCTTGTACTCATCAAGTTGCCCATACTCTCGCTCTACTTCTCTTCTTGTCCCGTCGGCATCTACCACAACTTCTCGTTTTGGAAATCGGAAGAAGCGATTGCCATGTACACTCCAATGTCCACCGAAGTTCCTACAAAAAAATTCTTGATCCTTAGCATCCGGAATTTCACGTGCCCTCATCTCCACCTCATAGCCGTGTGTCATCCATGAAAGATTGTCCAATTCGGCATTGCCCGCCGTAGATAGTTGGTGAGTCATTGTCACCGGGTTCCAAGCAAGTGATTTGCCCCAATCAAAAAAATTCACCTCTTTCTTAGGTAGTTGGTCTAGTGGTAAATTCCACCGATCAAACTCATGGCCAGGCGGCATTAGGTGTAGTCCCAGCATCTCGTAAAAACGTGAACTAATTGGAGAGCGGCACATAACACATTGTTTGTTGATTAAAGCAGCCTTCGCGATGCAGGTTATGTGGAACTTGTGATTACAATGTCCCGTCTCAAAGGCCCCTTCCGGTCCAAAATATTGTTGACAAATGGAACACGTCTCCTTTGAATATTCCTCAGACGGTTTGCGAATATGGATAACCACTCCTTTCGATTCATCCAAATGGGATGATAGAACATCGTATGGCATCCACCCCTCCTCGACCTCTAGTGCTCAGTCAATGACCCCTCCCCTATTTTTTGAACTATGTAATGTGCGCTCCATCATTTCTCCTACATCGCGCCATATCGTGATTTTTGTTGCATCATCGCCGCCCTTGGCTGCTGCCTTGTTATACTTCTGTAAAGATGATTGGATAGCTTCTTCGACATCCATGGAAGTAATTGCACATTTCTTCATGTGTTGTTGTGCTTTAGACACTGTTGTCTCCTTGTCTCGCTGTTTGTGGATCCAACCAAGCCACGATAATGCCTTTGTGGAACATGGTGTATCATCTACCATCTGTATAGTGGTCTTCAGCTTCTCCAGTTCTGTACGGGCCTCGTCTCTTTCCCTTCTAGGCACCTCCAAATCCCGTAAAAGAATGTCTACTTCTTATGAATCATCTATTGGCCCCTTTCCTCTATCCTCATGTCTTGGCGTTGCTTGGCTAGAGCCAATGTCTAATGAACTGGACCAGATGTCGTTTTAGACTTTTGAGACTCCCTCCCTTGTGTGGCCCCATCTCCACTTTTATTTGAGAATTTAGAAAGGCCGAGGTCAACGGAATCCTCATCATCGCTCCGTACTTCAATGACACGATCCTTTCCTTCCACCTTCACCGCTTCCTTCTTCACCCTAGGCCCCACTTCTTCTAGTTTGCTTTTCTCCTTCTCTTTGGGGTGGTACTTCTCGCACTCTTCCAATTGTACACTCCAATTCTTCTTCACATTGTCCAACCTTTTTGTCAAACTCTTGATTTGTTGCGTTGCCTCCATTAAATCCTTACTCAGGGCCACGTTCTCTTCGCCTCATTGCACACGGTCTTCCAGAAGAGGCTTAATGGAAGATGCCAAAGTCTCAAAGCCGAGGGCACCATGTATCATGCCTGGAGTGATACTTCCAAATGCATGAGCCATGTTTATGAGTTTTGGTGCCATAGCGCCTAATACAAAAGCCCCTTCTTTCAGGGTTTCTGCAATCTTCAACACATTATGAATTTGTTGCACTTCCTCCGTGGTTTTTCCTGCAACGCCTCCCTCAGTGGAATTGTCTAAGCCCCCACGCCATTCATCGGAGCACACCTCTGTCCACTTGTTGCTAAAATCTAGTAACTTCTTCAATGATTCGTTGTTCGGCATCGACTTCAGCATCCCGATAATGTCTGAAATGGAATGAACTGCATCCTTTGGACTATCCTCTTCGGTAGGCAGTT
Organism: Ceratodon purpureus; assembly: GCA_014871385.1. Classification (NCBI taxonomy): domain Eukaryota; kingdom Viridiplantae; phylum Streptophyta; class Bryopsida; order Pseudoditrichales; family Ditrichaceae; genus Ceratodon; species Ceratodon purpureus. The sequence continues at coordinate 101,654,400 of CM026426.1, forward strand.
GTACTATTGCCAAGGAACTCAGACCATCGTCCACTGAACGAGGGACGGAGCATCCAGCTACCGCAGCCGTAAGATGTGTTGAACAGTCATTTTCCACCTCAACTTCCACCTCATCCACGACTGCCTTGCCCTTTGTATCATTGGAAGATTTCACCGTGATTCCCAAGTCTGCTCTAGGAATAACAGGGACATTGGTTTCCGTGGCAGTTGGGAACATCGTTGCGATCACATTGGCAATGGCAATGGGCTTCCTTTCCTCTGGACGGTGTGAAATTTCATTCTCTAAATTCCGGACTTCATTCTTCGGGAAACTCTTCAGAGGTGGCCACTGCCCCGGCTTCTTTCTGAACTCCGCTATGACATTCTTCGCTTGCAAACGATCGATCAGATATAAATCCGGAATATCTCTTATCATCCATCCAATTTGCAGCGACCTGTCTTTCGTAGTGGGATACGTACACCAACTAACCGACCGCTTCAATATCAGCTCGGCATATACCATACTCAAAATGGTATAATTGAAATGGACTTTGCTAGGCTTACGTTGCCCAAACAGAGTAGTCCACCTCATATGCGCAATGCAAGAAATGGTCATCCATGCATGACCAGGGCTTGCAGCTAAAACTCCGTGTGTTCAAATCGTATTGTTCTCGGGGCCATAACTTATCAATGTGATACATCTTCACATACGTCTTGCACTCCTTCTGCGTCCAGTACATCTCCCACACGGATTCCCAGCCTTCTTCCGCTAAGATGTTTTTGTTGTCTAGGATATCTCATAAAAAGTTGTGGCATGCTCCCTACAGCTTGTTCCTCTTCCCGGTTCCTCCAATCTCATCATGTTGCGGATCCGCCATAGTAACCTCGTTTTAAACAAAAACGTTATGGTTTTGTTTTTAAGGAAAACAAGGAGTTGATAAATGACGGTTTACAAAATAAACGAATACAGAAAATTCAAACCCCCCCCCCCCCCCCCCCCCCTCCCCCCACCAATGAAAATGGACCCCCATCTCCTCACCCCCTAGGCCCAACAAGCTCCCAAGTAATTTGGGAAACTCTAGCAAGCATAGGGGGACTATTGAGGAGAGTGAAGTGAGGCAAAGGAGGACGGCCGTTGCCATATATGGCGACGGACCCCAACCCTACGGCCGTCCCCCCGAGCCTACGCCCGTCGACCTCCGACCCTACGGCCAAGGCTAATGGCCGTTGTCCCGAACCTGACGTTGGCCGTTTGGGGCCTAGGGTTGGGGGACATGGGAATGGCCGCGGAGGTCCGTGCCTCCACGGCCGTCCGATCGGGCCGTCGCCGAGAGGATGGCCGCGGAGACGGCCTCCCATGGGGCGGCCAGCGCCGTCCGATCGGGGCTGATCCGCGACCATCGTCGTCCAATGGCGGCCGTCCGCGCGGCGACGGCCCACGGCCGTCCAATCGGGGCCGTCTCCGCGGCGACGACCGTTCGATGACGACCGTGGGCGAGGGGCCGGCTCCGCGGACGGCCCCTCGCGAAGACGGCCCCTCGTGAAGACGGCCCCTCGTGAAGTCGGCCCCTCGTGAAGACGGCCCCTCGTGAAGACGGCCCCTCGTGAAGACGGCCCCTCGCGAAGACGGCGGGAACGGGTCCGTCGCGGCCGTGGGAAATTCTCCCCCCTCTTTTTTTAAAACAATTTGAAAAATTAAATAATGCTACAACTTCCCACCACATATTCAACTGAAACTGTTAATTTCTTCGACCATTTCAAATCACAAAGGCAGTTAATGTTAACATGAATTTAAAGATGTCATGGTATGCTAACCGTCGAATTTCTTCAATAAGTCATTATTTCGTACACTCCCACCGGCTTAATCTATGTGTAATTTATTGGAATCATTTGTTTGGTTATTTTTTTTCTTAAATTTCTAACAATCTACCATCCCACTCCATAACTTCTCCCCTGAAATCCAACCCACTTAAACATGTTTTAGAATTTTTAATCTTCATTGTCCTCCATCTTCTTATTCTCTGCTTTGATTCGTTTTTTTTTTAAAACAGAATTACTTCTACTACTCTTTCACTATACCGCTTCATCTTCTCAATTTAATTCGGGTTACCTTCTTTTTCTGTATTTTTAACGTTCCTCTATCACTACACTTTCCACTATCGAACCCGTTTTTCATTTAGTTATTCTTTACATTCCTCTATGATTTTTATCCTCTATTTTATGTCTTTTTTTTATACGTCTAATTCTAGTACTCTACCACTGTACCCCTTGAAGTTTCTGAAATGTTAATGTCGAATTCCTTTCTTTTCTTTCATTTCAAACGTTCTTATTTCAATTTATTTCCTCCATGACCCATGTTTAATTATATTGTATTTAATTCCAGCACTCTTCCACCATATCCATTCTCCATGTATTGAAATTCCTTAGATCTTAAATATGTATTTATATTTGGTTCTTTCACATGCTCCTCCATTATTTGAGCTTGTTTTTTCTTGTTTCTTTTTCCTTCCTTTACCTATTCCACTACTCTCCTATCTTAATTTTTATTTTTTTTAAGGTGATATTCATCCCCCTCGTTACGTTCATGGCCTTTCAAACATTTCATTATAATTATATTTAAATCCGATCATTATTTCATTTTAAACCTCTACTTCTCCCACTCTTTCAATATACTCCTTCAGTTACCTATAAAATTCTAACCCTCAAGAAACCACTCTTTATTTTGGTATTTCAACATTCCTTTACAATTTGTTGCACTCCTACATTTGTTAAATTTTATACTTCCAATTCCACCACACTATTATCCTACTCCTTTAGTTTTTATTGACCATCATACCCCTCTTTAATATATATATTTTAAACTTCCATGTATCACTACATCATGGCCGTCATCTCTTTATTTTAATAATTATAATTTCGCTAATTTCCCTCTCTACCTCTATTTTTCTCTTATAATATTTCAATGGTTCCCTCATTTGTTTGCTTATGAATATACTTCTACTTCACACTCTCCCCCATTGTAGCCAAATGTACTTTTTTAATATTACTCCCGTCGTCGTTATATTTCTTAAATTGATATCGAGCCTCAACCTTCTTATTCCCTCTTTTGTTAATTAATTTATGTACTTACAATCTCAAAACAATACCACCCCACCAAACATTTTTCATCAGTATTCTTACTATCTTAATAATATATTTATTCCTAAAACTATGCTCTATCACTAAACGTTCTCGTGTAATTATTTCATTTTCATCCTTGTAGTTCCAAGTATTTCACATCGTACCTCTTCGATTTTTCCTTGGTACACATATGTCTCTATGACTTCTCGTATTTGTTTAATTTTCTCATTGAGTACTAGTATGTGATTACTCTTGTACATATATACTATACAAGTTGTAATCCAATTTTATATTTCCATTTTCCTCTAGTGTATATGTAAAAACATATCTTTCAACAGTATACGTCTATTTTAATTTTTTTATAGTTCATATAACTCTTAACTGGGCGTGAGAAATTAGAATTGGTTATAAAAACAATGATTTGAATTTTATTCTTTCCCAAATTTCCATTATTCCAAGACAATTGAATGTTTTTTTTTTTTTTTTTTTTTTTTTTTTTTTTTTTTTTTTTTTAATTATCTCCCTTTTATCTCATAATCTGAACTACTATTTGTGTTTTTTTGATTTTATCAACATACTAAAGTATGGGAGTATGTAAAATAAAAGAAATAAAAGTGCGAAAAAACATTCCATAAAAAATTAGAGTACAAGAAACCTATGTATAAATTTTAAATGTGTACCACTGATTGAGAATAAGCTTTAAATATTTTTCTCTTACTTTTACAAAAACGGTAAAATATAAATGCAAAACTCTTAACTACGTAAAGATAGTTTGCACCGCAAGAAAAAATATTAAGTGTGTACATGAATTTATGTCGTGAATTACATTTAATGCATTTTGACCTCGAGATTCCTTTTTTCATTTTATTGTTGGCATTTACTCTTCCGATTAGTTATTATAAAATGTTAATTTATTACCATATGCTAAAACATGGGTACGTGTGTTTCTTTATAGGAATGTCGCTACAAAATATATTCGTAGGCCCACAATACTTACGGTTCTTTACATTCAATAAAATATATTCTTCTTCATAAACGTGTTCACATTATTTGTAAATCCTAGGGGTTTATCAACCCCTTAAGAACCAAAATATCTCAAAGTTGATTAGATCCCAATTTTAAACTCTGACCCCACCTCTCTGATCACAGGATCTTCACGACATTCTCCACAATATCCAAGATATGTCTAAATTTTCCTTTTTGGGCCTCATACCTTGTCCAAACAATCCCAAGTCGGATTGTTTGGGAGAAGAAGGAGGAGGGGGGAGTAGGGAGGAGAGGAGGGGAGGAGAGGAGATGAGGAGAGGAGGAGAGGAGAGGAGGGGAGGAGAGGAGAGAAAACCCAAGGGGAGAGGAGTTCCTTGGAGCCCCCCTCCCTCCCCAAGGCCGTCCGCGTGGTCGGCCGTAGCCGTCCACGCGGACGGGGGGCGATGGCCACGGCCGTCGGATCTTCTCCGCTAAGGAGATCCTACGCCTGCGGCCGACGCCCTCCGACAGCGGGGTCGACCATGGCTGTCCCCGCGGTTGGGGGGGCCGTCCGCGTGGACGGCCGTGGTCGACCACGCGGTCGCAGTGACTCGCCTCGAGGTCGGCCACGGCCGTTCCCGCGGTACTTGCCCCTTGCCTCGGGGTCAACCGCGGCCGACCACGCGGTCAGGGGGGGGCGTCCACGCGGACGGCCAACCGCGGGGCGGCGGTTCACCGCCGCACTTGCGGACTTCTGATTGCGGTCGCACGACCGGTGGCGACCGTGCTCCCCAACGGCGACCGGTCCCGCGACGGACCACTTACGGCCGTTGGATTCTCCATTGGCCGAGATCCAGCGGCCAATGGAGGCCCGCCGTTTGACCTAAGTGGCCGTCTAGGGGTTCGGGTCAGCATAAAAGGCTGGCCCTGCATTCGGTTTTTTCACTTGGGTGCTCGTGCTACATGTGCTGGATTTACTTCAGCTCAGTTGCGTTCCTCGAAGCTTTTTCTACTCCCCCACATGGTATCGTGGGATTGTTTTCAAGGTTATTAGCACGGTTTGTTGGTTATTATGAAACCAACAAAGTAGTGCTTCATACCTACGGTTTCTATGTAGCCGTTGGGGGTTTTGATTTGTTCCATATGCATTAGATTTATATGAGTTTAAATCATATTTTGTACAGTGGAGAGAAGTTACAGCCGTTCTTACAAAGTTGGTATAGTACATGATTCTTACAGATACTCGCTTACCCGACTTAAGCTATGCCTTGTAACGTCCACGGAGGATCGTCGACTCCAAAAAAGAAACACAACTTGGATCCATACGCTACGAATGATCCTGATTGCGTAGGAGAGTTTGGATGGGAACACGAACCATCACCATGGAGGATGGTTGCTTGCAGGGAATATGTGAAGATGAAGCACCTCCTATAGTTGGTCCGAGTACATCTACGTTCCGAGGCTGCGGAGAAACAGGCAAAACAGGGTGAGATCAGGGTCGAGAAAAGTGGAAGTGATCATTTCCCTATTAGACATAACGAGATATTTCGAGCAGCACAAATCTAAAACTCCCGACCCCTGATTATGTTGTATTCGAATATGGCAATGGTGTGGGCGGAGATAGTCATACACAAGAGGGTCGACTGGCGTTCAACCTCGGGCCTGAAGACAGATAGTATGAACATAGAACACATGGATATTGACACAACGTGGATTGGACGTAGCGATTGTCCTCCACTTCATATTTTAAACCGTCGAAGTCCACCACCACAAGATGCTGGAATACAAACTCTACCTATCAAATATAATGTTGAAGAACAGCAGAGACGTCGTTTAAGCAATGATAATGATGACAACTATTGAGGACGTCGCTTGAACAAAAATCCCAGGTTTCGAGGTGGTCATCGTGGCAAAGAGTTATCACGTACCAACCATCAGGAGTATGGACAATATTCTGCCCACGTGGAACACCGTGCGCGAGATCGTCAAGACGTGGGACCCCACGAACGAGGCCATGGCTACGGGGAACCCGAAGGAGCGCCCATAACCTTCGACTTTACGTTGGATGTGTATGGCCTGTATGGAGGACGACCTTGGCCAGATTATGCAACGGGATCAAGATCCTATACAGACGGCTGGTCGGAAATACCAAGTCCTCCAAGGAGTGCTAGTCCGCGCCATTGAACACCTGCGAGAGAGGTACCTCACGGTAATTCCCCAGATCGCGAAGAAGTTACGCAAAGACTGGGACCTGATGATTACAAAACTCCCCCTCCATACCAAGGATATGGTGGTCATGCTACCTTGCCATTTGCCCTTTTTGCAGAAGATGATTACAGATGATCTTCTCAGACTCCGCCTTGAATATTTACTTCACCTCTAGGTTATCACGATGACACTACTCATCTCAATAGCGGAAAAAATCACAACGTACTTCATCCCGATGATAGAGTACCACCTTCCCCTTTTGGATACCCTCCAAGTCGAATTGTAAGAGATTGCTATTTTGAGGAAGAATCAGAGTTGGAGCGGACAAGGCAAAATTAGTTACAACAGATGGAGAATCATGTGTTTCACCTTAGACGGGAGAATCAAAGATTGATGGAGGAGAGAGATAGACTTTTGAGAGCCTCGACAAATTCTACAGGGCACGGGCCACAAGAAACCTACGATCGAGGAGGTCCAAGCGAACTCCCCAATGATGGGAACTGGGTTCATCCATATGACTACAATGGACTAGGGTGGACGGGAGACTATTAGAATGGGGTGGATGGTAGTACATTCAACAGTATCGGAGCGAACCGAGTCATTAATGTGAACATCACATAGTACAGCCTAAGGTTACGGTTACAAGCATAATGTGTACCTAGTTTCGTAGGTTGTGGTATAAGATGTATGGACTTAAGTAAATTGGCACGTGCCACATATTTCAAATGAAATAGATAGAATTAGTGCAATAGAGTGTAGTTGTGTTGTCTTCTATATTGTAGTTGTTTCGAGATTTTAAATGAATGTCTTTTTAATCTTCTTTTGACAGTCCTCTAACTGTACGTTGTTATCAATATCACTAATTTTTAAATGACAACTTACCATTGACATGGGTTACAACTAGTTGAATATTCTAAATCTCAAGACACGTAAGCACAATAATTTTCAAGTATATATTTTCTAAAATAATAAGAATATCGTGAATGATCCTTTTTTAGGGATGCATATATATGAAAGAAGCTATTAGTTTGTACCGAGGATTATGAGCAATCATGTTATGCGGCCTGTATGGTCAAGTCTTCATAAAAATAACTTTAGTATAGTTTTGCCAATACTTCTAAGACTTAAATCTACAAAGCATATTGGTTACAACTTACATATCACATCATTTTCATAATTAGAATTGAGACTATCGGCTTTTAGGTGGATGTGTAGAGGAAATTATTTTTTAAAAGAATATAAGAGGTAGAAATAGATCAATCTCGGTATACGAGGCCAGATTTGAACCAAATACAAATAAACTTTATAAACAAAATATTACCCGATTTACAAAAATAGAGATTTCAACATCTTATCACAGTTTAGAATCTAGATATAACTATTCACTACTGTGATCCAGGTCCGGTAAGAAAATAAACATTATGAAATTATAGAAATTCGGAAAGGTAGATATGCCTTTCCATATCAGTACCCCACGCGGTAGTGCTTGTTCGAAGTGGGCCAGTTGTGTGTATCTCTGAAACGGTTAATAAGATGTCCGAGTCCACCCACCATTCCCCTGTTGTTCTGGCAAACTCTGTCAAAATAACCTTTGAAAATTGTACCGAGGTCTCCGACCTTCTCGAAATGGCGTGTTTCTAGTGCCTCCGCTTTGTGGTATGCCGTGCACATGTTGCCGCGGTTGATCTTTGCCGCAATCTTCGCAGTTGCAAAATCCTCCGATGCAGCATTCAAATCTGGAATGATTTTAATATCTAGGCTTTCCCTGTGTACGTATACCACACGAGGATGCACCAAGTATTGCCTTCTCAAAGTCTCCTCCATCTGATGGGCACTCTCAAAAACCCAAGGCGACCTTCTGTTCTCATCTATCTTTGTCATCAACCTCCAATCACAAATCCCAATGTAGATCTTGGACTCATCTTCCGGAAAGTGAAGTAGGATGTTGTCCGGTAACAAGTCATTGTGGAGATAACCATATTTGTGCACAACATCTATGATGTTACACAGTGCCCAAGCAAGCTCTGGACGCTTACTTCGGAAATGTCGGAGACGCCTTCTTAGAATCACTCTGTCTTCTGGATTCATATTGAAGGTGTAGTGGATGTGGAGGTTATCCGGGGCCTCATTGTCCCTCTGTAGCCTGGCTCGAAGGGTCCCTCCGTTCCACCAGTACATGTATCTGACATGTTCCCTCTGATGAATGGCCATGAAGCGGATGACACCAGGATGGGGAATCCTTATTGCAAGAGATTCGTTGTTCTGGTCCACACGTGCCAAATCTGGCCTCATAGACCAATTGAGCGGCCGTTTCTCAGCAAACTCCCAGAATGGTGGGATTTCCAGGTTTCGCTCGATACGAACCCTACGTATGGTAGCATAACCACCTCTCTGAACTTCCTTGTCCAAGTAATGGACAATTACGTAGTCTGACAAGATAGTCAAATGCCGTCTACGTAAGTCGGCCGCCATCTCCATCCCAATTGGAGAATTCCACCATTTAACAGAGCAACGTCGATGCTTTCTTGAGCTCAGGGGCGCCATTAGTCTTTGGAAGCAATCTGCCTTTGAAATAACATCCTTGAAGGCTTCGTCTCCCACCCTATGCTCTCTTTCATACTTAAGCACAACTTCACGAGCATTTTTTAACGCATCATGTGCACGCTGTGTCACAAAATGAAGGTAAGCGGGCTTTTGTCTCTCTGAATCCCATTGCGGATGCATCAAGAGATCCATAATCTTTTGTTCCATCTCTGACTTGAATTTCTTGGGCCCCTCTTCCTCATACCAAACGTATTAACTGTTCAAGGAAGCAAGGGTGTTCTGCTGGTAAAAATCCACAATGAATGCCGTAACAAAATCCTTGCAACGTAAATTTGATTTGTCATCATATTTGTCCGCCCATTCCTCTACATTCTTCTGCTTCTTGTTCTTCGGCATCGTAGAAGGCCTTCAAGGCTTCAAGCAATCGAATACGCAACTCCAAATGAACCGTGAATTCCCACAAAAAATAATCAGAGCAATTGAATTCCAAAAGGTTTTGAAAAAAACCGTTTAAAAATTCGAAAAGTCCCCCCCCCCCCCCCCCCCCCCCCCCCCCCCCCGCACAGATAAACTAATCCCTTTCCTCCTGGTGAGAATACCCAACGGAGAAGGAGCGATTCCCCGACCAGTAGCAAGCACCCTCACGCACAATTGAGAGAAGAAAGGTAAAAAATGAGGAGGGCGGCTTCCCCTTACATAGGAGAAGCCGACCTCGCGGTCGTCCCCACTGCCGTCCCCGCGGCCCTCGGATCTACGGCCCCTAGGGCCGTGGGATCGGATGTCCCGTGGTCGGCCGCGGCGATCGGGCCATCCGCGATGGCCCACGGCGAAAGCGATACGGGCCGTCCTATCCCGCGGTCGGCAGCGGGGACGGCTGCGGGATCGGACGGCCAACGCAGGCCGCCCACATCCGACGGCCCGCGATGGGCTCAAACGGCCGCATCGTGGCTGTCGGATCGATGGGCCGCCGTCGCCGGCAACCCCGCGGCCGTCTCTGCGGCCGTCCCCGCGACCTGACGACCGAGATACGGCCGCGTGGCGGGATCGGCCCGATCGGATGGTTGGAAATTTTTTTACCCCCCCCCCCCCCCCCCGGCAGTCGAAAACTTATTACCGCGACATAATTCTGGAGCGTCGGGGACGCCACGTCCGGGACGGGGGACGTCCGGACGTTAGGAACCGAGTCGGACGTCTATTTTGAAAACCTTGGCAGTCAATATTTTGTCTCACTTCATTAAGTGTATTTTCTAACACTATTCTATTTGCTTTGGTTTAAAGAAAAAACATTCTTCACATGCATGGGCCTTTGCCGCCAACATCCACACAGTTTGACAGAGCTGGTCTATCAAGTACTTGCGATGCATGTATGCTCTTGAATTTGTTACTCTTTAAACTCTGCCACTAATTTGAAATAGGATATGGATGTTGATCTCGTCGTTGATTATTAAACTAAATATTTGTGACTTAGTCTTGTGTATGCATTCAAGAGTGTCACCCAGTGAAATAGCGTCGTCTGCAATACATTCAGAAGTCTGCTAGCTAATTGGTGTCAAGCAGGTATAATTTTCCTCCTCCTTTTATCTCGTTCGACTAAGTTAGTGAATACAAAGGTGCCTAGTTGATTACTAGTTGTGTACATGTTGACACATCATATAGCAAGGTCGTGAAGTCAAGATTAAATGTTGCAGTTCATTCATCTCTTGTCTAAGCGTAGTGATGAATGTGTACGTAGTGAGCACAATTTCTTTTTCATGCACAGGTCGTTGGTGTGGCCCCTCTCTCCTTTGTCCCTTCTGTTTGTGTCCGGCAGTCATAAACATAACGTTTCTTCTGCTCCAAGTGCTCTGAGTAAAAGGACATATTATGTGACTGATAGTGCAGAAGCAGTTTTCTACACTGCTTTGGCGACCTAATAGTCTCTCTTGTTAGATCCACTGCAAAACCCAACGCCATCATACTTCTATACATGGTATTTTGGAGTCACTCCATATTCGTTAAATTGAAAGTTTTCTTAGTCTCAGTTTAATGCTTGACTTTAGATTCTTCATTGATTTCTTGATTGATTCTATATTTATCAAAAACGTTTTTACTATATATATAAAGAATATCCATAAGTTGAGAATAATCTGTAATTAGAAAGTCCAAAAAAGTTCAAATTGTCTCAAAAAAATTGATGAAACTGTAGTAAAAAATTCTCAAAGTTCTGAAATTGTCTCAAAATAACAAATATGGTCATTGTGGCTAACATTTAAGATGTAAACTGTGAATGCCTAATGCAAAGCCGGAAGTTGAGGACCGTGCAACTTGTGATGTCTAAGCTGCGCAGCCGATGGGAGCGCAATATGAGTAAGGAGATCATGGCTCATTGGTTATATCTTCTCAACATTGATGGTTGAATTCCTCTTGAACAGATTTGTGAAGACGAAGATCCGAGGTATGTATAATGCAGCATAGCTATAGCATGGTTTATACTTCATATCCTCATGGCTTGATAGGTTTGTTTGTTATGAAAGCAGTGAGTAATTTTTGATTGCAGTGAGCTCCAAGTTCCTGATGGAAGAGATAATAGCATAACATAACCATTCTACACTGTTGTGAATGGTTTGGATTGTATTGCCGATGGAATTATTCTAAAGTTTTGCAGCTTCACCACGATGGAGAGGGTAGGCGTCCTACGACTTCGAACTTCATACTAAAGAGGTATGTTGTATGTTCATCTCCAAAAAGTGATCTTGATTGAGTTTCAAATAACCTAAATGTCAGATTTTAGATTTGCGCAATTGACTTCGTACAGGTGAAACTGCAACAAAGGAATATCGTTTGTCCACAGACAGGCTACAGGGAGTCAAGAAATGGAACATGTCATATTGAAACCTACATTGCTTGAATGGGTCCCACACTATGGTCATAACAACCTCTTCCTTATGGTCATGGACATCCTACCTTTAGTAAGTCATTGCTATTTGATCAAATCTCTCATTAAAGTGTCTTATCGTCTATGGAACGAATTTTAAGCACTCTTTTGTTTTCAAACAATAGAAGCATAGACTCCTCAAAAGCTTTTACTTTTTGTAAAGGTTCTCTATAATCACGATTCTTTGTGCTCATGCAGGACTGGGTACTGTTTCAAAATCATGTTCAACTCCTTCATAATGATTCCGATTTGTGGACCAACTTTGGAATTTGTTTGCTTGCTAGACCAAGGTGATATCAATAATCCTAATCATTCCTGATGTAGAGTCATCCACAACCGTTAAAATCCCTCTACTAGTGGTTAAAGTCACCTTTATTTTAGCTTGCTTTCCATGGAGTGGAATAGCAATTACGATGCACCATATTGGCGATAACCGATCATCTCTAGATTTTTGAACCTTCTAGAAGGAGGGTACGATATGGCTAATGAGAGTTACCGTACCAAATGTTTAGAGCATTATACCCAGGGCCGTACATTAGAGTGGTAGGATTGGTTTCATACCCATTCTAATTATCGGGAATTCTCAATTATGCTTTTCCTTATTCTTTTTGACTTGGACTGCTTGGGCTTTGCCATGTTGATTGTTTCGTTTTCTTTTTTTTTCTTTTTTTTTCTTTTTCCCTTCCTCCTTACGTAATGTTGTGGCAATAAGGTCACTCTTTCACCTTAGGACGTTAGGGTTGTCTCTCTAAACAGAACAGAAGTTCCATTCTCTCTAACGCTGATTGTGGAAGGTGTGTTTCGCAATCAAGCGACAAATTGTTGTATGTGGATCATGGAGCAATGTGGTGTTTTGGGGAAGATTTCTAATTGTTACCTGAATACGCTAAACGATCATTTACCTTTCCCCCACAAACAGCTTTGTCATGTGAGTGAACACTCCTAGGATGTGAATTCCTTCTACCAGTTCCTCAAATGAGGGGTTCATTTCTTGCCAAATGACGCAAACGTCCCGCTCAGTTGAAATTGAACATTGATTTTACCCTATCTGATTTGGACCCTGGTAGGAATACTTCGATGATTACCTAGTTTGCTCTGATGGAATGTCTTGAGTGCAATAATAGCAACTCGCATCGATTGATGAGACAGTGAAGCTCCACGTGAATCAAGCCACGTAACACCTACTCGCATCAAATCAGCCGAGTGGGCCTTGATAATCGAGTGCTCTAATCCCTAAAACATCGCCCACGATGTTGTCCCAAAGAACGTCTTCCTTTTCCCAGATGCCACTATTCTGAAAACTACAAAGGACCCCCTTGCGCATAGGAGTTGCCTTCATTTTTTGAGTTCATTCTTGTGACGATGGCTTTCGGAGCAGCTCTTGCAACTGCATAGACGCGCATTGGAAACTGCTGCTGCCACACCTCCGTTCACCCTTCCGAGCTGTGCCTCTCGAGTTTTAGACACTAGAGAGAAGTACACTTCAAGCACGGGTATGTTCTTATCATCCCCGATCCATTTGTGACTTTCCCCCCTCTCATCGGTGTTAACCTAATTCTCCAAGTCTAGCTTCGCGTCTAGGTACAAGCCCTTATTTACGTGACTGCCCCTTCTTTCTGTAATTGGCGTTGATGTTTTGAATTTCATGTCTGTGCAGCGCTTGGTGAAGAGAGACGTTGGCGGTGTAAAGAGGCTGATGCATGGGAGATAAAACTTTGCCCTAAACCGGACGCAAACCTGTCATTCAGCAGGAGCTCCGTAAATATAGAGCTCAGTTCTTTGCCGAACTTGTCTCAAGCCCCTATCTAAACTCTACTTCATTGCACTCCGTTGATTACTACCGAGGCAGAAATTGACAAACCCCCTCTGCCAAACCAAACACTGAATTTGTTATCCATTTGTATTTCACCTGTACAATTACTATAAGGGACCCGTTTTTTTGGTGACATCTAAAATCATGTCAAAAAAACAAGTGGATGTTCAAAAGGATGTTGTGCTGACATGAGAACATCTAAGACTCAACAAAATCATATGCAACTATCTCAAAAAATATGCAGACACCTTCGTCGCACGCGACTCTGCAAATGATAGTGGAGGATAGTGAAGTGTGCAACATAGAGACCCCGTCAACGACATATCAACAGATTTTTTTCAGTGGCACATAGGTTAGGATATCATTGCTGCCAAAGGTGATGTGCCACATCACTTAAACCGGTTTCTGGCGTGGCAATCTGAAATCTGACATGTCAGCCGCAAAAGAGTGACATTGCAATCCATGTTAGCACAATTTTCAATGATTTTGAATCGGACTTGCATTACTGTCGGCATCTCCCGGTCACCACCATCATTTCCAAGGCATACCTATGGTGACAGAATAATGTCCACACCAATGTCTATGGGAGCATGAATTATAACCAGCATTTATTTCAGTGAACATGACCATGCGTTAAAAATTTCGGATGGTTGCCATGGCCATGTCAATGTGTTCCTCAATGCCAACATTAGGGATGACAAGTCTCTGTCTATGTTTTATTGAAGATGACGTTATGGATGTCAGGGTTTATAAGTTTACTGGTGTATGTGCAACAATGCTAACATCTTCGATGTGTGGTAGGGTGTTTCTGCAGAGATGAGGATGTGTTTGCAGACATGAAGTTGTTCCAAAAATTCGTGTGTGAGGAGGACATCAACATTGGCATGCAGAAGAGGAGACTGATACAGGTAGTACGGCAATCGACAGAAGCGAAGCAGCAGCCTAGAGATTGATATTCGGACCTTGGGTCCTTCTCAGCAAAGGTTGCGAGGTCAGCAGGCATGGCGGTCGCAAAAGGAAATCCGATACCCCCAACCATGGAGAGAGAGGCATCTTGGACGCAAGAAGCCTTGAAGAAGCGCATGGCAAGTCTGCTAGACCAGATCATTTTCACTAACCCGGACGTGGAAGCTTGATACCGCCACCGTGCCATGGAGTTGATCTCGGGCAACCTCGACAGTGCCACTGCGGAATGGAACCTCACCGACGGCATCAAAACACCTCTCCTTCCGCAGCTTTAGAAGAGAGTCGTTCCACTGTCATTATAGGTTTGTACCATCAGACTCCTTCACTGACGGATTGACCCCTAAGAAATTCTTTGCACCAGAACCGCAAGGCATTGTAATCAGAACAACTGTCGTACGACACAAGATTAGTAATAACAAGTATGAATGATTGTGTGCCACTTGGAGTAACTCCTGCTGGTCCACTTCTTGATCTTGTGGGGACCTTAATAGGGAGAGCCATGGGCACTGATGGCCACCGTGCCATGGACCTTAACGTGGTAGCTCCGTATTTCCTGGTGAGGGCACCCAAGTGTTAGCCGCTGGAGCGTGTGGATGTGGCCAGAGAGAGGGCTGAACTCACTGGAGCCCCCCACACCCACCTTATCCTGTGCCGTGACGCTGCTTGAGAGACTTGTGTTGGAGGGGCGCGGCGTGAAGCTGGTTCAGATCTGGGAGTAGAGCCTCCTTGTGAGGTCGAAGGGTCCTAACTGTGTTCTTGAGCGAGCTGCACAACTGTTGGAAGTTACCACCCTTCCCCTCCATGTCTGCTTTCTCACAGACTCTATCAGTATTACACCGGTTGGGGAAGCAACGTTTCTAGGATTGTAGTTCACGAAACACTTGAGTAGCCAGATCTAGGTCCATTCGCATTTCACAATAGATTCAACTTCTACTCTGAAGCCCTCCTGGCTTCATGTCCTCTTCTGTGTCCACCTTACTAGTCTGCTCGTAGCTACACCAACCAGCAGCAGTCTTCAGCACAGCTCAACTCGATTCTATATCAAGACCCCGACTGATCTCCCACTCGCAAGCCTCCATCAACACAAGCAGCCTCCCAACCCCGTCAGCGCAAGCGCACTCACGAGGCAGCACACTTCGCAACAACCTCCACCTCCGTTTTTTACGGATCTTTAAGTATCGGCTCCAACACCGCATGCATCACCCAACTTAGTCCACACCAGTCAGACCGAGGATGCTTGCCGCTTTGTGAGCCAACTAAAGCAACGCTGCCTCCCCGCGTTGTCTGGAAACATCAGCAAGTACCACAAGGTAAGTATATCCTACCTTCTCCTCTTTTCAACACACACAAATCTCATTACACATTGCTTTCTTGGTGCAGTATTTCCAAACGCGGAAGCCTACTGCTGGTGCCTTCTCAACTCTATAGGAGGCAGAGTGTATCTCACCACCACTTCAACCAACGGTCTTCTACACAAGCGGCCCACAGCAACGCCTCTGCATAGTGGACGACACAGATAGCTCCGACCGTTGACACTGAGGCAGCCCACCGTCGGAGCCCTGGCAACCTTCTCACCAAAAGGAGCTATCTGCACAACAACAACGCTGCTGCCGAGAGCTCCCGCCGCAACCACTCCGTCACCGTTCTCTGCAAACGCTACGAACTTTGCCGCACCTACACCAGACCAACGAGCGGTTCAGGAGCCAGCAGCGAGAACTTTGAGCTGTCAACAAAATCCAAGGGAGCTATCATTTCCGCCAAGCCACACCACCCTGGAGTACCGAAGCGCCACAATCTCACCTCACGTCTGCAACAACCTGGAGCGAGCTGCTGCACCAAGCAACAGCTAGTTTCTTTTACTCGTCTCCTTCCATGCTAACGCACATCAACATCAACAACCTAGACCCTGAGCCACTAGCTTCACCGACCCTCACCCGGCAACAACAAAACTCGGAACGAGCTCCCCACGGAGAGCAACCCGTGACTGCTTCGGTCGCCACATCGCCTGCAGCGCCTCCTCAGCCTGCGCACGAATTCCCCCAGGTCAGTCTCCTTCCCTCCCTCCAATTTCATTGTTTCATATCTAACAAAACGTATAAATAACGAGGTACAATCTGCTTGTTCAACCTCTATTCACCAAAAGAAACAATCAACACTAACTCTCAATCAACACACATAATCAGTCCACATAAAAATTCAGTTCAAATTCTTTTGCATCCCAAAAGCAGTAGGGGGTTGGGAGGTTGGATTGTGTGCAGAAACGTCGTGCCTACCAAGAGCAACATCCTGCTGTTGGGAAACAAACCCTGCCCCTGCCGAAGTTGCACCTGCCGAATCCTGCTGCCGCATACGCAAGCGCCACCATAGCTGCATCCTGCTGCCTACACAGGAGCCTCCACTCCCCCAGGGGCCGACGGTGAAGCGCTGCAGAGCAGATGCACCTTGCCTCCACAACTCGCACCCTTACAAACCCCCGGCAGCAACCCCAACCACATACAAGTAAGTTTGTTCCAATCAAAACCAAAATCAATTCTGAAAAACCTAATTAACACAAATCATTATAATTTCTCCTTGTTCTACGTCAAAACATCTAACCTAAATCATATAAAACAGTAGGTGGCCATAGATTGCAGCATGCATGCTTGGGGAAGTGGAAGGGGCATGTAACTCACAGGGACCACAACGAAGCTAAAAGAAGGAGCAGGAGCTTCACCGGGAGCAGCAGCAAGAGCTTCACCGGGAGCAGGAGTTACGCCAAGAGAAGGAGCGGCAGGAGGCTGAAGAATCAGCACCAGCAGGGAATCAAGGGAAGACCCCCACCTCCCGCATGCCGTAACACCGCAATCGGGGCCCGCAACCCCGCACCCACCAACGAGGGCCGCAACACCGCCTCCCCTTCTCGACCTCACCCCGTGCCGGTGAGCTCACACTACCGAGCACCGCACTCGGAGAGACAGCAGCGCCATCAGGGAGACGAGCATAACAGCCCACAACAGCGCCCACAGCAGCGTCCTAATCGGGCGCAGCACCCGACCTTCTTTTCTCCGCCCCGACGTCCTCGACACACATGGTCTCGCCTGGCATCTAACGAAAGCAGATTTACACCCTGTAAGTGAAGGCTCTACACCCTGTAAGTGAAGGCACATTGAGGCAAACGGGCTCAGTTCGCAACCTAACCCACGTCCAACGGGGCTGGGTTTGCAGTCTGCCGTCCCGACGTGTAACTACACACTCTAGGAGAAGGCTAAATGCCATGTAGTGAAGGATAGGGCGGGAGCCCCGTGGCGGGCCACTTCAAATGCCCGTTTTACACCGGAACCGATCGTCGTGGTAATTTTCGGCCAGCGTGAATTCTTCGTTTTGTGACACAGCGCTTGTGGCTCTGATCCTTGTGACACAACCATTTCCTCGTGACACCGCCCTCAAGACACTGGTTTCTATAACACTACCCGAAAAAAAAACAATGTGACGCTGACATGACGTTAGCCGTCCTCTCCGTTGCTTCCCCTCCAGCAACCCTGTTTGGAGTTTCGAACATTCAGTGTTTTGGAGGGTCACCTCCGAAGGTCCGCTCTGTCTTCAGGTAAGGATTGTTGGTCGATATATTTAGCGCAGGGGGCTATAGCGTTTTGTTGTTTCGCACCAATAATGAATAGGGTTTGTGGCCAACTCAATCACATTATTGGGAAATTTATTGTATGTAATGATGGTTGTTTAGTTGTAATTGACACCTTGTATCTCCAGAGTCGTAGTAATTGTGCAATGAAGGTGAGGCGGGCGAGGACTTGACAATTCGGGATTTAGGGTTGTGATGGTTCATTCAAGATACGATGGCGTAGACGACTACAATATGAAGGGGGTTACGTGATGAGCACAATGCGGGTAATTATACAAAGCCTTTCTGTCTTCTCTTTGGTTGATAGGAATTTTATCGGTGATGGGGATTGAGACACGCTCTCGCAATAAAAGGCGCTGTCTACACACGGTTGAGCTTGTGACGCCGCGTAACACCCGAGTGTTTTTCTGGAGTATTCCGAGGTTCTACAACGGATATTGTTTTATCGACCCATTTCGATTCCAAAATTGTGAATGTTCCTTTCATTTCTTCTGTCGCTTTCTTTCAAATTATTCTATTCCATGAACCACATCAATGAGCATTTCGTGTCAATGTTTTTCCAGGGACCAAGTGTTCTATGAGGAAGCCGATTGGTACTACAGTTCCGTGAGCTCTCTAGGAGGCTGTGGGCGTGTAGTCGGGCTTTGGAACATATTCAGGTACATTAGGTTTACTTCTGGAGACTGCCCTACTTGTGGAGAGATGAAGAACCCTTGCAGTCCTGAAGAAATGCCGCCTGAACCAGTGACATTGAGGGTGAAGATATACACTCAGACCATCAATCTCACGTATCCTAGCAAGAACCGTGTGGAGGATCTCAAGCGAGAGTACGCTACGCAGGCGCGCGGCGACCTGAAAGCTTGTGGCAGGCGTAAGTTTTTCCTATGCATATACTTTGGGAAGAATCACTATCCTAACAAGATGATGCTAAATAAGCACAGGTTTATAGAAGGCTGTGACTAGGCTAAGTATCCGGATGGGAAGAGAGCTCTATTTCTTCCATATCCTAACGTCAGGACAGGGGAGGGGAAGAAAGTCGAGGTTTTGGTGAAGCAGTCAACTGCGGCTCCCAAAATATAGGATAAGTAGGATGTGGATTCGGAAGATGAAGGAGAGGACGATCTAGGAGTGGACGGGGATGACGCGGACGATTTCGAAACTAAATTGGTGAGTCGTGGGGGTGGTGAAAATGCTGGAGAGGCAAAAGGGAGTTTCAAGGGCGAGCAACATGGTTTAGGGGTGCGGAAGGGGCTATTCCTGAGGATTTTTTATGCAAGGGGCCAACAGCGGGAGTCCGGATTCAGAAGCCCACCATCGTGAAGACCGTCACCGACGAAGCACAGAAAAAGAAGAAGAGTACAGGGAAAAAAAACAAAGGCGCTAGGGGGAAGGAGTCTGCGAATAGGGCGTCCCCGTCACGTAACCAGGCCACTGGACAGAATACCTCTTTCAACAACAGTACGGTCGAGATTCGAAGGAGTCCTAGGGTTTCTTCGGCAGAGGAGAAGAGGAGTTCAAGGGATGTCTCACCGCAGATCCGGGCAGTGGAGAAAATGGTGCTTCCGGATTTGGCAGAGGAAGAAGAGGGAGAGATTCTGATGACAGGAGACACCGGTAGCCCCATGTTCTGCAACACTAACTTGGCAGAGGAGCCAGACGTGAGCGAGGATGGAGCGCAGGCAGTGGGAAGAGATATACTGAAGCAAAAGGCTCCTACTAACGATGATTTCGAAACTTTCAAGGTATTCGTCCGGGATCCTTTGGTGCATAGGAAACTGAAACTACTGAGGGCGACTACGACTTTTGCCTCCGAAGTAAGTGGGCTTTTAAACTCTAGTGTAATAGTTTTAATACTTTTTGCAATACTTATGTATCAAAAGCCCTCCCAATAACCTGTGAATTCCGTTCGTGGATCATAGGTGGCCATGCTCGCAGCGACGGTGCCTCTCGTGGCAGAGTCACAGTGTCACAGGGATAGCTACAATGTCGCAAGAATATTGCCTGGTGGTGTCACCGTGTTTCCACCGGCCCCATGTACACCTGCAATATCTGAGGACACGTCCTACGTTACGACTCCCAACAGTGACGGCTAGACTAACAATGTTGACCTCCGTCAATTTTGGGCAGATGGGATGGGCACGCCTCACCCCCTTTCATACCATCCGGATGTCGAAGTGGCGCACCAAACAGGGCTTGCTGACTTCAAGAGTGCAGAAGACTAGTACCTCGTTAATAATTGTCCATCGGAGGAGTGTTTGGAGGTCCAGTTTCCCCCTCCCGTTTGTCCTTCGAAACCTTGCATTCCTAGTCTGTACCATTTGAAGGACATTGGCGGGGACGTTGAGTTGCCATGAACGTGGGAACGCACAAGTGGAGAGCAGTTTGTACAGAATTGGGAGGTTGCCCCCAAGTGTCCAGATTTCAAGCTGAAGCTGATGCGTTGCGTGTATTGGTGGACTTGTAGGAAGGTGAGTACTCGTTCCTTGCATGAGGGATTTAGGGTTTATGTTCTTGTCGGAAAAGTTCACTGACATGTGACACTGCTCCCCGAGTTCTCTACAATTCTAACAGGATAGGTTGTTGTTCAGGGGGACAGGAAGGCGCCTTTATCTGTGGAAGTAATTGATGCGGTGTCCATAGCTATTGATGGATTAGTTCTGTGCGTGGAAGAAGGCATTGTTTATAAAGAACTCAAGGGTCGCCGCCAATACATTCAGTGGACACTGGATTATTCCGCTTACGAATAGGCTCTTGCTACATACCGGATCGACATTACAAGAAAACGCAACGATATATTGGAGTCTGCGATTTGCGAATTTGGGACAAAAAATGGGAAGTTCAGAGAGACCTCTGTCTGGCATTGGTGTCCCTTCTGGCAGATCATTGCATCTAATGACGGACTACTCCAGAAGTTGCCACAGTTGCCATGGAGACACGAATGTAAGGACCAGTCGAGCCATTCTATTGTACAGTTTTTAAATTCTCCCGGTTACTCATTGACTATACTAGCTTGGTAGCTGTTAGGATATGAAATTACTGTTTTACTGATAGTTTGCGACGTGTTCTATGGATTATTGCGCATTATCCTTGAAACGCGGGTCAACCCACCAGCTCCTTCGCACTTTGTATACATTATGCGGATTCTATTTAGGAACAAGTACGGGATGTTTAGACAACTCTCTTGTCTCGCTTATGGAATTACACAAGAGATATTCCAAAGTGAGTGCCGCAAGCGAGAGGATGTGGAGAAGGCCCTGTCCATGCTAATTTCAGAGATACCTGCACTGTTTGCGAAGTTGTCAATGGAGGTGAAAGATACCGCGTTTAGGGAATCTGTTAGTACGGGTATCGAACAGATAAACTCTGGATTGGGGGATGAAGTGGTGAGCAATCTCATTGCTTGGATGAAACAGGTGCAACTGAGGGCTTTACAGGATTTTGTGATATGGCAGCCAAGGCAGTTCGAAGAATCTTGGACTACAACAAACCCTACTCTCTAGGCTGAACACTTCACTAATTAGCGATCTGCACTAAGGGTTTGGGAGGAGCGGGATGTAGGATGGGTTTTGCAGGGTACTGTTAGCAGCATAAACCCGGCGATGTCGGAGCTACGACTCAAACTCCAAGACACTATTCTCAATATGAGTAAGCTTATTCGCGAGAAGGATGAGAAGCATTGGGAGGAGTTATCTCGTGAAATGCGTTCTGGAGATACTGCGAATGCGACCAAAGTCTTACCTAGTGATTCAAGACCTGCTCCACGTTATGCCGTTGAGGTGATGTCCAAAGCCATATCTTCTGGTTGTGATTCTGGTCACAAGCAAAGTGTAGCACACACTACTGATGGAAGTACTGAGGAGGAGCTCCGGAGATTGTGTGGTGAGAATGTAGGAAAGAGCGACTTCGAAATCATGGGCACAGAGGAACCGGGACTCAGTGTCATAGGCTGTGTGACATTGACTGATGACAATGTCACAGTCAAAGTCACGGACTTAGATAGTATCACGGGCACCGTAGTAACAAGTTCAGTAGGCCTTGTTGGAAGGGTTGACTTGGATGACGGCATAGATACTATGGTTTGTAATATTAACGTGCAGGAGGTAGCACCGGCGAGTCCTCATCCTGATACGACAGTTGTGGAAATTTCTAGGCTCACCGAAAACGATGTTCCAGAAGCTGCTGACGACGGACATGGTACGGTGCCAGAGTCTACGCTAAGTGAGAAGGACATGGATGACTTCAATTCTGTAAAAGGTAAAGTCATTACCCCCGTCAAAGCTGACTTACATTCCAGCGGCGTGAATTCAACCCAGGCGGTGTTTCCGGAGATCGATTCCATTCTACACGAAGACGTCATGTCCCAAGGTGCAGCACCGTTGCTTACATTAAGTCAGTTTAATAACAGTGCCCATGCAGGTCAAGACGTGGTAGTTGAGAATGTCACATTCTCACAAGATCCTAGCTTTCATCAGTGGGTAAGAGATCCTATCCAGAAACATGTTCAAACTTCCTATGAAGGGGTGTCCATTGTTGCGGGGCAAGACAGTGGGCATGCAGGATTTGCTAATGAAGCTACAACTTGCAGGAACCTTGCCTAGAGCTTCGAAGAGCAAGAAGACCTTGAAGCGGTATCTCAGCTGGTGAACCTGTCCCAGGCCGCCAAGCTTGACACTGCAGTGGGCCTGCAGAAGAAACCAGCCACCCGATCTAGACATTTGGCGAAGGATGCAGATCCGAAAAGGGGGGTTGAATCATGGCCAGATTTGTGTCTCAATCACGTTGGGGAGATTGGGGTGATGACTTTGGTGCAATCTTACACGTATCTTGGTATTGAGGACTTGCTCCGAAAATTACCCGGTAGGGAAGGAAAGAAGGACCTCGCAGATGGAGTGGTTTTTTACAACGAGCACCGGAAGGAGATAGAAGTGAAATTTTGCAACATTCGCGACTTGAAGCATGTTCGCACTCGTCTCGGCAACGACGTTGTTGATTTTATAATGTCACGGATGTATTATCAGTACCCGGCTCGAACTAGGCATGAAATACAATTTTTAACCTCTTGGATATCTAGCTGCTTTATGACGGTGGCGAAAGGCAGAACGTTGTTGAAGAAATGGGCGTCCATTTTCCTTCGACCTCCATCACTTGTGCAAATACATCAAGTGAAAGAGATACTGCTTCCTTGGGTCACGGCCAATCACTGGTCTCTCCTAGTGTTTCAGTACGATAGAGTTCTTCACTTTGACTCATTTCCGGATAGTGAGTTGCATGATCCAGGTGGAAGTCATGCTGTTTTTGTAAATGCCATCAGTCACTCCTGGCAGACTATTAGGGGGGTGGAGCTGTACGACGTTCCCGTTGTCTCACAAACAGTTTTCCATCAGAAAGGGAATTACGAATGCGGTCATCATACTCTGCGCAATGCAATACTCTATCTGAAGGTACTTGACAATATTTCTTTTCCACATTTCTATAATACCATATAGGACTTAGTTGAATATTGAGGTGCAAACGTTTTCCTATGCAAGATCTCAGTCACTGTTGACCTTGTGTTCAGTTTCGAGGGCAGCTGTGCACGGACATGGAGGACCGGTTGGCCTCGGCACCTGGGGAGCCATCCAAATCTAAAGATACAAGTCTGGAGATTCTAACGCTCTTGGCTAGAGAGCTTGACTTGAACAGGTGAGACACAAGATATAAAGCACCCTTTTGTACAGTCGCGAGTCTCTCACACACGGAAGTAGAGGCTGACAAGAATGCGGTGCTCTTAGATTCCCACGGTTAGATTGAGGTGTACATACTGTCTCTGTTGTGTATCACAGACATTCACCATTTCAGTACCAATTCATGGTCTTTACTCTTGAAGCTTCTTATTTTACGCATTGTACGAATCTCTTGTTTCATATTTGGTCCTAATTAGATGTCATCTCCCTTCAATGCTTCTTGTGACACTGGCCGAGACCCCCTTATTTTAACATGCTTGGTTCAGTCTAACAGTGTTACATAGGTATTCCATCTGCGTTGTAACACTGCTGATACTATGTTTTAACAAATTTGTACGTTAAATTCGAATGTCACCAACGTAGCAAATGCTCTCCTCCCTCAATGCAAAACTTTGCTGGATGACGTATTCGTGGGGCTGCATGAAGCGGTGAAATAAATGATTTTTTCTCCTGCTTTATCATCAAGAGAACATATTTTGTCTAATGGCTTTTGTCAGTCAATAGAGCACAACGAAACTCCGCCAACGTTACCCCGAGCAGTTCCCTTCACTATACTGTACAGATCAATGGTTAATATGGAAATTCATAATTCGATTCATATATTTGCACTCGTATTGACATCCAACGATGCAGTGCGTTATCGCAAGTCTTCAACTTAGTTAATTTGACCTACAAGACCCTGACATTTTTTCTAAGTGTAACTTTGTTCTCTTACTACGTAAAATGAAGCTTTTCCACCTAGGCCTTAAAACCATATTTTAAACATTAGGTAAATCCTTTACTACGTTCACCGTTCTCACCAATATCATTGAGGAGAATCCTAAATTTGTACTATACGTCATAAACAATAAATATGGAGGATAAATTATTTTCCAAAAGTACTTTAATCAATTATACTGTCTTACGTTTCTTATAAAAAAAAAACCATGTACATTTAGCCGCTAACACATTTCGAAAAAAGGTTTTTACTTATAAAGGATATAAATACATATACATATATGCGAGCTTGTATATATAAAAACATATTTACATATATATAGAGACAGAGATAAATAAATATATATTTGTGTTCTTAATATTTAATTTGTGATTATAAATTAATAATAATTGTGAATATTTACTTCAACATGTTTTTAAACAAAATTGACGAAATGATGTGTATTGTGTTTTTTTTTTTTTTTTTCCTTTACGTATGTCGGTTTCTTATTATCGTCTTCATTATTATACAATCTTGCCGTGAATTGATTTATGGCTACCATATTCTATTATCTTCATTGATTCGTGTTACAATTTAATAACATTCTCCTCGGACGTTTAGCATAAAATGTATCATGGATCATAATCTAAGGCGTACTTATGATTTATTTTAATAGATACCCTAGAGGAAAGAGGACTTAAGTTCATAGTATGAAATCGTACGCACATGGTTTATGTGAGAAAACATGAAGGCACATGTGAGTAAATAGAATTTGTATAAAAAGCAGATGTCTTAATGCTTTTTCTAGGTATGGAGAGAACAAGGCATTCCTGATTACAACCATTTACAAGAGGTACATATTCCTTTGTGTTGATAATTATTATTTTAAGAAGAATCGTAGCATTTAAGTTGAACAATCGATTTTTTTTAATCTGGTAGTCGTGGTATGATATGAATGTTGGGATCGAGTTTTTAAAAAAAAATACACGTTCGTTGACAAGTGGAAATACATATATATATATATATATATATATATATATATATATATATATATATATATATATATACACATATATACATACATATACATCTATATATTAACATATATATAAACATATATATTAATACATCTAAGTATATAATATAGGTATATTTTAATTTAGACATATTTACATATGTATATATGCACATAATTTTAAAATTCTTTAATGGTTTAAAATAATTCGTAAATCTTGAAAATATACGGACATGTTGCCCTATATAGATTTATATTGCAATAATTTTTCAAGTGTACATTCCTGTGTTTCTTTATAGATTATTGTTGTGTAGAAGATACCAAAAGAATTGAATAATTAGTTAATGTGTGATTCAATATTTTGTCTCGTACCTAATATTTACAATATGCTTATATATATGTAGGTCAATGTTTTTTACATTGTCTTTATTTTAGAAAAGTTTTTACTTAAAACTATTAATGTATGTGCCCTTGTTATAATTTAATTCTTATATTTTTTAAATACCCTTGTAATAATTATTCATTCTATATTTTTACAAAATGGGCAATTATAAATTTGATGCTCGTAAGTACATACATTAGTTCCTTCATAGTAAATACTTATAACAATTAAGTCTATTATGGTTTATGATTAAAACAATTTCAGACGTGAGGAGGTTCCCACATGAGGAGAACATGAACCGTTCTGAGCTCTTTGTTCCTGAATGTCTGTATATAAGGGAGAACTACTTTGCGTTAGACCCTCTCTTGTAGACTCTCTTTTAAACTTCCATTTCTTACTCTGTGATCCAACTGCGGGTTGTTATCCTTTCTCAAATTGGAACTTAAGTATGGAAGGGCTAGAATCGGAGGTATCGGAGTTCCTAGCAACAATGGCCGTCTTTGTTGAGGTATCCGTCCCAAGAATGCGTCTGTCCACTCCGTCTCTCAGTGTCACGGTTGTGCCTGTGCATAACATCCGAGGATACCTTCCGGCCTTGACGTTTGGACCTGCCAAGTTTAAGGGGAAAGGGACACTCCCGTTGGGGCTTAATTCTAAGGCTCCGGATAGAAAGAAGGTCGTACTCTTCCCCGGAAGTGAACAATTCAAGGGAGTATGGCATCCCACTTCTTACGTGTCACTATTGCAAGGGCAGTCTAAGTGGAAGACAATGGCCTCTGACACGATGACAGTTGAATGTGGTTGCAGTTCTATGGTATCGTGTACTCACAGTACTTGATTAGGTCAAATATTATGCAAATAGTTATGCGTTTTCTGAAACACATTCATGTACGTTCTTCCGAGAATAAATCTTGCAATGACAAGAGTAGTAATAAAATACCAACCTTGTTATGATCGTGCCTCTTGTCACGCACTTATATATCGTGACGTCATGTGAAGTTACCTATGCTTCTAATACTGTGACACTAGCCGTGACGTGTTACACTGTGACATTAGGACTCTGCCTGGATAATATGCTCAACTGAATTATACCTTCCATGTCCATATTGTAATGGAACGATTTGGATTACACTGTTCTTTGTTCCAACCATCACTTGTTCTGCATTACAGAAATTATCGTTCTCCATATCAAATTATATAATTTCATTATGATTTCGCACTTTCATAAGTACCGAGTTTACCAACATGTACGCTAGATCTACCGACATCTACGAGGTTTCCGGTTCAAAGTATAAAATAGCACGCATATGGTTTATATGACACAGTGTCACAAGGTCATTGTGACATTGCTATTCCGTCTTGCATAGCGACATTGCGTTCAAAACCCATTACACGACAGGGGTCATTAATGTGAGCATTTTCAACCGGTTTGAAATCCATACAGTAGTAAAGCATAGGAAAGACGATTTCATTGGTTGACAAACAAAGTACACATCCTATAACAAAGCACTGTTACAGAAACAACAGGTACAAAGGAATGATAAGAAGGAAACCCATAAACCTACAAAGTCAATATGGGCACTTCCGAGCCGCACATTACATCTAACGGTAGATTATGACGACAAACATACAAATTCTGTAATAGCCTAGGCTGCACTGAAGTTACTCAAATTCTGGAATTCCTTGTCTGCCATCCCTCCGTAATACTGTTCTAACACCCATGCTGTGTTGACATCTCTCACAGCAGATCGATCGCTAGACAGTTCCTCGTCCTTCGGTGGAGAAGCGTCCGAGACCCCAGCTTCGCCAAATGTCTTCCTACGCATAACTTGGGAACACGTCGGTCTCCTTCGCCGCCTTCCCATAGCGCGGCAATGTAGGCTTTCACGAAAAGTCCTACAACATTCTCAAGTTCCCGTGTGTACCGTGCGTCGCCTGTAGAAGACGTAGAGTAGGGTTGCCATTCCTAACCAAACCACCCACTCAGGTAGTTCCAAGCACTAGATGAAACCCGCCCTAAACATTGCAAAGACAACCTCCAGATCACGAAAAGTAACAAAAACCTGTGAACTGTGAAAGACCCAGCGAGCTATATACAACGATACACAGAATATGGAACCTTTGGGGAGGTCGACTTTAATGACGATGTCATACTGACTTGTGGAAGAAGATTCCCCTATGGAACCACTGTTCCAAAACGCCGTCGAAATATTAAAGACGACGTGACACTGGATTAAACGACCTCTCTAGGAAGTCCTTGTTCTGACGTAGCTTGAATCCTTGACCATCGTCTACAACCTATAACACTGGTGACTCAGCAAGCGGATGTAGAGAACCATATTTAATCTCGGCCTTTAACTTCCGAAGACGACCCAATGTTTGATTCAACTCATCTATTAGGTGCTCCATCATTACGGGATCACCGTCTACTTCCTCATGTAATTCAATCACCTGAAGTCGCAAGGTCTCAGCGGGGTCCTCATCTTTCCTCCTTTGTGGGGTGGGTCTTGCTGCAGAGAAAGATGTGTTTGACTCTGACGTAGATGGCATTTGAACCTTCTGAGGCGTAAGTAGCTCATGCAGTCCTCCTGTGACACTGCCGGCTAACCTCCTGCAGAACCTTGCAATTGTCCCTTCCGCAACATTCGGGTTCATCATCATAACCACTTTCACATGGTGTTTACACATGTTCCGACGCTGCGCCCATACGCACTTACAGACTGCCCATTCTGAACTAAGATTATGGACAGTGTAACGAAGATGGCAATTCTCAGTTGATGTCACAAGCGAAGTGTCACCATCATTTTCTGGCACTATCACATCTTCGTCTGGAATTTTCCTAGCTCGCAGGATGGATGAGACCATGATATCCTAACCTTTCTTATTGTCCACGAAGCCCTTTTCTCTACGCAACGCCTTGTACCACTAATGAAATACAACATCTTTTGTTAGAGCCGTTATGCACCAATCAACCCTCCTACCTATCATTCTACTCTTCTCACACTTGAGTATGGACTTTGCGAACTTGTGGTAACCCTCTATGGCCGCATTGGTGTCTTATCCACAGTATGATAAATTTCGAAATCCAACTACCCACATGTGCACCTTATCAAGCCATTGGAATTTCATTATTCCCAGAATTCCACTTCCTTCGGATACTTCTTTTCCAGGTCTAGAATTTTATTATTAGCCCATTTCCTACCTTCCGGTCCAGGTGGAGCACTCCTATCATACATCAACATACTGAGTTCCTTCATTATGACGGCTCTCATCTTCAAATCAAAAATCTTGTAACATGCATTTTTCTGCCACGCTCTACGTACGTGCCATAGGCATAAAAATATCTCTGTCTTAGGCCATGTTTTACTGCACGCACATAATAAAATAATTTTTTCGTTAGGACACATTCTCGGTAAGACAATCAGTCTAGACAGATACATTGGAATAAATTGTATTGAAAGAATAACACGTACTTGATGGCGTTGATTTTGCCCTGCGTACAGTCTACAATGAAGGCTGCAGGTTTCCAGTCTGGTTTTCTCTCCACCATCTTCGTGTTCAAGGCGGCCATCCACGGAGTTAAATCAGCTTCAGCACATCTAGAGGTGAGAATGAATGCAGCTGGAATTCCGTTATGCCACTCGTCGAAAACCATTAGCGTGTACAATGGGAAATGCACAGACACAGTACATTCGAGAAGAACAGTTAGGACAGTTCTGGTCAGTGTCACAGTGTCACGACAAAAATGTAAAAAATAAATCAAACTAATCAGATTCCAAATCTACTAAGTACCTTCTTTTCATTTGTGCTAAATATTGCGTCAACCAAAATACCACCCGAGTGACCATGCTTAAGCATCATTAGACGTTGCCATGGTATTTGGATCCCAATCGTAAATGGCATATTTTCCCCTGTCAGTTCACCTTGAACTGGTTCGTCCTTCTCCTTATTTGATTTAGAGTAATAGAAATTTTTTTTCTGGATTTCTTTGCACCCACATCCTAATACTTTGGGCATCATTTTTGTGTAACATGTATGTCTCCTCGGCCAGATTCCCCGAGATATTACGGATATCTTTCGTAGTGAGGAGTAAATCTTTGGTTAGATCTCTACCCTTTGACTACCATTCCTTCAGCAAGTCCAGATGTTTCCTCATGATCTGGTTCAGGGTGTCCTTCCGTCTCAAGCATTCCTCCACGAACTTCCTGATTTTCGGAGACAAATGAGCTGAAAAGGCACTTTGATCTCCAATTTTCATTCCCCCGTGAACCACTAGACCGTTGCAATTCACATGTTTCTCCTGAATGATACAAATTTCGGACACATCAAGAAGGTACAGAAGCGTCTTCACTGTAAACTGCGCCAAGCAGCCCCTCTTAATGGACGAACCCCATTTCTTCTTTGAATCCCGTGATAGTCGAGGTGGCTTCTTGACATTCTTTGGATTCGAAGTTTCCCCAGTGTTGTGCATCTCTACTTTGAGGGTCACAATATCAACGACCTCTCCGTCACAAGAAGGTCCACTCTCAATCTCTGGTAAATCCATAGAGGTGTCAATAATGTCACAGAGCGCGGACAACAGATCCAATAATTCATCACTGTCGCCATTGGTCACGGACTTCGGTGCAGGATCTTCAATTGTAGATGCACAACCGGAACTCGTCCTCGTATTGTCCGTCACCTCTGAACATGAAATCCCGCTCGCAATAGAGTTGTCCGCAATCGATGTCGCTATAGTGTGACACTGGACCACTTTGGTGTCGCAGCCCTTCTTCTTGCGTGGACCAGACTTTCGTCTCGTTGGTGTTTTTTTCTTTGCTGCATGTGTAGTACCAGCTGTAGAAGAAGACTGGGTCGCGTCCACTATAGTGGGCTTAGCCGGTATGATACCCGGTGCTTCGAGAGAAGTGTTCTGTTCGGAAGAGGCATCGGTTTTTTTCTTTTGAGGCTGTCGCTTCTTCTTCTCCTTTACGGGAGGTTCGAACGCGTGCTCTAACGTAGATCCGTCAGAGTCGACGGGAACTTTCTTCTTCCTAGGAGCTCTTTTTCTAACAACAGACATCAAATTCACAATCATATCATCACTAGCGGGAACCTCGTTCAGTTCCAGAAGGCACACTCTACAAGCATGGATAGGAACATGTGCTGTGTCACCGCCCTCCACAACTTCCTTCTTCTTCTGACTCCCTCGCTTTTTAGGAGGCACTATTGGATCCTGTAGCATCTAGTCCATGGTGTCGACATCATTTCCTTGAGATTTCGGCTTAAACTTCCGTGGAGGCTTTCGTGATTGACTCTTGGGTGCCCGTTTTGCCCTAGCCTTCTAGTCGGAGCCAATACGTTCCCTTCTGGAATCAAATCTGGAACACGCTGCTTCTTCCTCTCTTTAGGGAGAAGGTCCTCAGTAATTGGTTTCACAATGGGGGAGTAGTCCTTCGGACCATATTCGCATTTGTATCTACGCACAAGCTGAGAAGCATTTCAGAGAGGCAAAAAATTGATATGACTCTTATCTTAAACCAAGAAAAACAGAACATGCCATTGTAGAGCCGTCGCACTTCATGTCGAAACTACTTCCTGTGATACTGTACATAAGATTATCTTGGAACACAGACGTCACATTACACCACTGCTGACATTACAACCGAATTGAGTACAACGTACCTAGTAAAGCATAGAGGCGTCCGAGGTCCATCCCATCGTAGATTTGGTTTGCGGTTCTCTTTATTCAGCGTGAACTTACACTGTGTCCCTTCTCGCCCACATTGCATACCTTCTACGAAATCTACAACTCGGCCTGTAGGAATGTAACACTGCTGAACCAGGTGTGACTTTTTGTGTTCTCCTCGGGAAGGCCGATACTCTAGGTCCCATCTTAGGTCACGAGCACCGAAAACACCAAGGGGTGGATCCTGAACTAAGAACTGAATCTATTGCAGATGGAGCACATGAATATCAAATTGAGAGAGATCCACATCAACACCCATATCCTCGTGAAGGACGGGTTTCTGTTTGGGTTCGCCATTGCAGAATTGGTCCATATTAACCTAATGAGTTGGTGCAAATGGGAGTGCAAACAGAAGGTAAGAAGAAGTAGCAAACGCCACATCAGAACTTTACTCTTTAAAAGTCGATGGTACTCCATACACGAAAATTTTCGAGAACCCTAAAGCCTGAACGCATGCAACTTTTGCAGGTGACATTGCTCATATTGAGGTCAAAACAGGAGAAGATTGAAACAACAACAGATCTCAGACGTAAACTGGTAGAAGAAAGAGCAGAAAGTTCTAGGGGAGATACAGAACCCTAAACCAACAATCCCTTCCTGAAGACGGAGCGGACCTTCGGAGGTGACCCTCCGAAACACTGAATGTTTGAAACCCTAAACAGGGTTGCTGGAGGGGAAGCAACGGAGACGACGACTGACGTCATGCCAGCGTCACAATGTTTTTTTTTTGGGCAGTGTTACAGAAACCACTGTCTGGAGGGCGGTGTCACGAGGAAATGGTTGTGTCACAAGGATCAGAGTCACAAGCGCTGTGTCACAAAACGAAGAATTCATGCTGGCCGAAAATTACCGCGACGACTGGTTCCGATGTAAAATGGGCATTTGACGAGGCCCGCCACAGAGGCGCGCAGGGCGCGCCGCTCCTGCCTTATCCTTCACTACATGGCATTTAGCCATCTCCCACACTCTATTAGGTTCGCAGCCCAAAGCTTTGGGTGTTGCAAATTTCTACCGCAAAAACTTACCCCCAACGGTGAAAGACACTGCAAAAAACTGCGGTGAAGTGAACATATCCACCGAGCACCACCGCCCCCACCCACCACCACCACCCCTCTCCCTCTGCCTTTTCCTCCCCCGTGCGCCCCAGCAACTCTCTTTGGCACAGTGACTTCTCTTGGAGTGTGTGCCTGACAACTCTCTTAGGCACAGTGGGTGTGTGCATGACAACTCTCTTTGGCAGAGTGACTTCTCTTGGGGTGTGTGCCTGCTACAATTAGGTTTTGGGTTTGTGCATCATGGCATTTCCTGTAGGTGGGCTCCTAGACTTGATGCTCTCTAATGGTAGAGGGCCTTCTCAGGTGACTCAAGAGGAGAGGCTTGTGAAGAAGAAGGTCACTAGAGAGTGGTCAGAGGGCAGTACAAAATTTTTCCTCACAGTGTGTGCAGACAAGTATTGGAAGTATAATCGTAAACTATTCAGAGAGAGAAATTGGGTAGACTTTGTATGGACTTTGAATGTGGAGTTCCCCCAAGAGCCTCAGAGGACTTGGCAGCAGTGCAGAGACAAGTGGTTGAGGATGAGGGAGAAGTACTTAGAAGAGAAGGAGAAGCAGGGACAGACCGGAGCTGCACCTACGAGATGGCTTTGGTACGAGATATTTGACAACATGCTTGGTGGTAACGCTAAGATTCGAGGAGTGCCACATGAGGAGATCCACGACTTGAGCGATGACGATGAGGAGGAGTCTACACCAAACGCCACTCCTACGAAGGCCAACTCCACTGCACCAATTTCACCACGCACGAGGGCGGCGAAGCAACCACATTGTGTTGGTCAGTTGAACAAGAGTGCAGAGAAGCGGAGGAGGAAGTTGAGTGTAGGTGACTATGCGATTGCTAGTGCCATCACTGATTTCTCTAATGGCATCATAGAGATTGAGAAGATGAAACTACAGGTGACAGAGAAGATTATAGAGAATGGGAAACAGGGGAGAGAGATGGTCTTGCAGGGACAGTTGCAGATGGCAACATTGTTTGCAACATTGTTTGCAGAGGTCTTGAAGGCCAAAAGGCAATCTTGAGGTTTTCTCTGGCTAGCTTCAGTTGGTTTAAGTGAGCTTATACTCGTTTCTTTTGAGTTTTCTGCACTAGGTTTTTTCCCTAAGTGTTGTGAGGAGTTCACATTTGATTGGATTTGAATTAGATTTTTTTTCTACAAACTTCTCAATTGTACAACACAGAATTGAATTTTTCATTTATGTATTTGCCACTGTGCATTAATTTGCCTATCATTTTGCATGTCAATTTAAGTTTGCCATTTTTCTTTGAAATTTTCCGTTATGTGAAGCCACATTTATTTGCCCATCAATAATTTGCATGCCAATTTAAGTTTTCAATTTTATTTTGCCATTATGTCGAGCCACATTTATTTGCCCATCAATTTGCATGTCAATTTTAGTTTTCATAATTTTGTATATTAGCCACATTTAAGCTGCGTAGTAATTGCATTTAAGCCATATTTAATACTTGTGTATACAAAGTTATTGCACCTAGGTTAAATTTTGGAATTCAAATCCATACATGGTTACGATAGAAGTATTTAAATTTAAATTTTATTATTATTGATATTGGGAAAGTTTTATCCAACATTAAATTTCAATTCATTCATGTATATGCATTTTGATTTATAATCTCATGAAGTCCTTTCAATTTCAAACTACAAAACAAAAGGGTACGCAAATAGTTATGTTATTGTGATGATTGTCTCCATCGCATTCAAGCTGCATGTGTTAAATGTGAAGTTGACTATTTTAATGAATATAATGTTTTATTTTTCTAAGTTTGTAGGACAATGATTTTTCATTTTATTTATGCTTATGCATTTCGTTTTAAATTTGAAGTTCTAGAAATTTAGGTTCAGGACTAATTCTGTAACTGTTTTTTTTTTCCATGGCCTATAATAGTTTTAGGGTTTAATTTTGTTAAGAATAATTCTTCTTCTATTCAAACTTTTTTATATGAATAAAATTAAAAAATCCTTATGTCTGTCCATATATGACTCAATATAGATAGGATTTTAGGAAGCCGGAATTACATTTCTGTTTTAAAAATAATAATTTAGAAAAATTCTTTCATTCGATTAAAGGGAATTACAGAAAAATTCATTATATTGTTCAGGCTTATGAGCGGGTTTGATTTGGTGTTCTCTATGGAGAATTCTAAATGAACGTGTCATAATCCTTAGAGACCATTCACATTCTTCCTACCAAAATTTTATATTTGAAGCTACAATTTTAGAGAAATCATTTCTTCGAATGTCTTTTCTGGAATATTATTCTTATATTCATAACTTTTACTTAGGAGGCGTTGTTTACATTTGATATTTACATAAATCCTTTTAATAGACTACTTTGATAAATTTCACATAAGAAAATTTAACCAAGTAGAAGAGAATATTCAAATCAAAGTATGCACTTGTCAATTTCCACTTTATAGAAATGAAATTTAAGCCTACACAATAAAAGTAGTTGTATAGTGAACCCTTCTTAACAAAATTCATACTTTACTAGGATAATTTTTTACACATTTTATTGAATCACATATTTCAATGCCACCATCTTCGATCACTCACCCACTTTCTACAACTTTAGGAATTTTTACATTTGCAGAGTATATAACTGAACTACTTATGAATCTTAATTTCGAATAATCACTTTAATGTTTACTAAAATTAGATGTCTTCTTGTATCCTAAATTTTACAAATCAAATTTATTCAAAATTTACCCCAATTTATGTTTGAATTGTATTTCCTTGAAATCCTCTTTACATAATTAAAAAAAAATTATTTGTATTGTGCTATAACTCAATGATTATGGAATCATTGTCAATTTCACATTTTCACTGCAAACTATGCTTTGATAATAAAAATCAGTAATTGCAGAAGGTCTATGCAATTCACTTGAGTTACTTATTTTTTAAACTTGAATATGATTTTTATTATTTTTATATATCTAAATAGTTTACATTGAATTAAACCACATGTATTTATTATCAAAATAAAATTTGTTAGGCAATAGCAAGCCGTTTTAAAAAAATGCATTGACGAATTTCAAACAAAAATAAAAAATCCCATGGCATTCCATTATCCTCACTTATTCCCTAGAATTTAAAAACAATGGAGAAAGAATTAGAGTAACCACTAAGAGGGAATGCAAACAGTGCAATTTCATCTAAATATAATCTACCAATATACTCGCATACAAAAATGGAAGCCCTACAAGATTTCAAGCATAATATTCTTGATTAATCAAGATAACATTAGAAACCCAAACTTTAATTAATAGGATTTTCAAGAATCCATTGCTCAAAAAACTTCTCTGTCAAACTCTCACCCTCTGCTTTGGCACCCTCCCCTTCACAAATAACAGGAAGCCTAACATTTCCAAAATCTCGAATTGAGGCCTAACAGGATTTATGGATTGCAACTTCAAATACATTGTCAACATTTGAACCAAGTAGTCAAATGCCTTTGGACTCATTCTATAAAACTTTATGTACTTCCTATAGTGCATCTCCTCTGTTGCTCTCCGAACAATGGGTTCAACATAATCCCAATGCGTCGTTTGCCTAGGTTCCACCCAAAAGATCCTTGGAACACAATTCTTTCTTGTGGCAATCAACCATAGAAGAGGTACAAAGTAGAACCCATTCATGGAATCAAGTACCTCAAAAGCTCTTGACTTGTAAGTAGCACAGTTGTCTAATGTCATGGACATGAGCATCCACACAAGCACAACCATACCATGGAAAGAGGAGTCCATGGTTGCAAACAATGCACCTAAATCCAAAGAAATGACAAAGAAATTTGATTCAACAACTTAAACATGAAAAAATATTAAAAAAATCACCAAAACTATGCAGAAAAATTCACCTAAAATATTCAATATATTCTTCACAACATGTACTACAACATCAAAAAAAAAAAAAAACAACGGAAGAAGGACATAGCCAAGTCAAGATATCCCCTCCCAAAGTTGCTCCCCCCCCCCCACCCCCCCGCAGCCTTTGTCGGAACACGAAAACGCAACTAACATCCGGATAGCACTCCAATTGAGCGTAAACTTCCGTATTGTCACTAGGTTCCGAGTATCGTCCAGGGACTCAATAGTTTTTCACCAAGTAATTACTCTTAATAGTTCCGAGCCTTGCCACTGCTCGGATAGTGTCTCCGGAACGTAATTCCTCGACTACCTCTCTCTCTCTCTCTCTCTCTCTCTCTCTCTCTCTCTCTCTCTCTCTCTCTCTTTCTCGTCAGGTGTTTCGTCCACAAACCCCAACGTCTCGGGACGGCTACCGTCTCACAACTGTCCTAGAGTACTCTGGCCAGCAGGTCACGCAGACGACCACTTCCGATCCGTGAAACTACAACGACAAACCAATCCGGATCTGGGAGAACCAGGATCCGATTATCCCTAGGCGACCCGTGCCACGTTCCGAATCCCCCTCTCACAGTGTACGGAACCTCTTCAGAAGTTCAGGGAGCCCGATCAAGTACCACTTGATCCGCTTCGACCCTAGCGACGGCTATTCCGCGTGAGGTTGGGTTGGGGACGGAATAGTGAGGCTTCACTCCTACGACAATCCACTAAATCTTTCCGCTCAATCCCATTACCTTTCCGGTTCGGGTCTCGTCACAACTCCCATCACCTTCTTATCCGAGCTACAGCGGAACTCTCATATCCTTCCCGGATCATTCACACTTAACTGGAAACCACGCACAGTACTTGCAAAACACGAATACTTTACTGATAAGGAATATATGGAGAAAACATGCAAAACGAAGACCCGGACTGCATCGCCTTCCCGTTTAAGTAAGCAAGGGCTTTCACAAAAGCGGCGGCCCCGGCAGTTCAATCAAAAACCCTAATCCCTAGTTATCTACCTAGAATCCTACTTTACGACTAAACCGGATCTCCCGATCCGAAACCTACTCCTATAAATCCGGAAAGTGACGGCCAGTTGCAGTGAGAGGAATCTACCTTGTCTTCGTCTTCTTGTGGCTCTCCTGCCCGCGGTCCTTCTCCTTCGACCTTGTCATCCGTGGCTCGGATCCTTCTGCCCTCGCTGCCCGTTCCGCCTGACGCCTAGCACTCTGTTCCGCCTTTGACTCCTT
This sequence comes from Ceratodon purpureus, assembly GCA_014871385.1. Lineage (NCBI taxonomy): Eukaryota > Viridiplantae > Streptophyta > Bryopsida > Pseudoditrichales > Ditrichaceae > Ceratodon > Ceratodon purpureus. The sequence goes on from CM026426.1 coordinate 101,692,244, forward strand.
CGTCTTGGTCTCCAAGGAAAGCCGGGTAACGACTCGGTTCTTTGGAGATTTGGGAGACTTATCTGAGTCATGATGACTTCCGCGTCGTTTCGGATCCTAGACGCGGTTACAGTAACGGTCAGTTCTCGGAACTTTGACCCGTTCCGAGTTTTCTCTCGCATTCCTCGAGCAAAACTTCAAACACCAGAGCCGCAAATCGCAGGACGGAGGGCATTGAACTGGCTATCAAATATTCCTGACGCGTTCACACCGAGCTGGGTTCAAGATATTTCACAATATGTTTATCCCCCCAGACCCCCAACGGAGCCCTGCGCACTGGCGTCAGCACGCAGGTGCGCACTAGGGGCCTCTGCGTGAGTCGTCGGGGTGGGGGCCCGCCGAAATTCCTTTGCATGCACATGGAGCCCCCATGCGCATCCATGTGCGTCTGGCTAAAGGCATGCGGCAAGTGGAAGTGATGGAGCTAGAGGACGTTATGTTGGCCTTCCCTCGCAATTATGGGCGGGACAGTTTGGGGGGACAACAAAGGCTGCCCCGCTCCCTCCCTGCCCGCCTTGCCTCGCCACTAAGGGCGGGATGGAAACGGGGGAGCGCGGAGGCTGCCCCACCTTTCCATCTGCCCGACGCCCAAGGCCCAGCCTCGGCTCCCCTCCCCGACCAGGACCGCCCCCGTTTGCTCTCCGCCAGTAAAAATTTAGTTGGCAAAAAATTGCCAGTAACTTACTCATTTTTGATGATGGCAAAATTGACACATGAAATTTCCGCGGATTTGGGGGGGCCTCGCGCCACCCATCCCCTTAGGGTTCCATACTCATCGCCTGTTACTCTGAGTCCCCTCAGCCTGCAGTCGCCAAATGAGCACCAAGTTGTCACACTTGCTTCGCCCCCCCACGATCTTCTCCTCCTGCTGTGGGCCAAAACTTAGCCTCCTTATATTGCGCTCGCCAGGGTCTCGGATTAGTTTCCATCTGCATTATCGCCATTTCTTGACCCTGTAAGGGCGACTGGTGCCAACCTTGTTGTGCACTTTGCTTTGTTTCGCAAATTTTGGAATGTTGAGACTTAGCGCACTTGCAGAAGCATGAGGAATTCGGTTTCATTGAAATTGCGCCCGAGCAGGGAGCTTCTCTTCATGCTTTTTATTGCTTTCAATTCTACTACATTCTGTCTCTCTCATTGTGCGTGGGGACGTCGCTAAAGTGCGAGCGGTGAGCGGTGAGCGGAGAGCGGAGAGCGGTAACTTTTCGGATATTTTGATGAAAATGTGAATTAGAGCGGTAAGATTACGGTATTTTATGGAGTAACATTATTTTGCTTTTTGAAAATTCTAAATATAGTTCGGAATGTGACCTATGGCCGTGGACAATTTCAGTGAAATGACTAGAGGACGTAGATCTATGACCGTGGAAATCTTGGTGTTAGGGTCAGTGGACAGTACGGGCCAATACTCGTGGAATGCTGTCATAAGAACTGTTCGGTGAGTACTTATTTTGCAAACATTGGTCCGAAGTGCAGAATGTATCACTCTTTTATGACAGTTGGGAATTTGTGCCTTTCTAAACATGCTAAAGTGACCTTTCATATGTCAAGAACCTTTCAACGGGTCACCTCCTCAAATGCCTCTGACGATTCAAAACATCGAACTTCATTTATTGATCACTTCTTGCCTAGATTCAACCGAGTGAATGACTGCTTGAATTTGAGTTGAATACATCGTAATCCTTTTTGAACACAATATCTGTGTGCCAGTAATTCCTCTGTTACAATTTCCAGGCAAAATCAAAAAATAACATTGTTGCACATAGTAATAGTTCTCGCCCATTTGTAGATATGCGAAACTAGGTCTCTAAGAATCAACTTTGTTCTCTGATTTTTTTAATGTTCTTAGATTTTTATTGCGTACATGCTTCGCGACCGAATACACATAGTCCCCTTCAGATTCAAAACGCATCTCCTCATCCGGTTATAGTGAATTGTGCCGAAAAGAAAGACGCCGATGGACTAGTTAGAATGGAATACAGTTTCTCTAAAAATCTTAGTCCGAATTCGGTAGCTCTTCTTGGATCTCCGCTTCAACAACGTATGAATTAGGAAATATTCACAAACAATCTGTTCTGCAGATTTACATACAAAACCAGGAGTTGGAATTGCGTGGAATCCTATATTGTTGAACCTGTCTCCGTTTATGAAAATCCAAAAGTGCTGAGCAAGCGAAACAAAATGGCAGGATACTCGGACGATGATTGTCCAATATGTGATGAATGGCCGCATACTGAGGAACCTCAATGTCGTTGGAGAATTCAGGCCGATGGAGTATATGTCTCTCAATTCAGTCCTCCTCGAGGTAGTAAGCACTTCCTTAAGAAGGGCCAGTTCGGGAGAAATCCATACACCTGGGGATTGATTGATAGACTTGGCGACTACTTTGTTTCAATACTTAATGACCTCGACCACGAATTGATGGTGGTTTACGGGCCAGTAAATGGTGCAACGACAGTCAGAACACTGCCATCCCGTCTTCAGAGAGAATCTGAGAATGAACGTACCACAGGAGTTATCTTAAGAAGAGCTACACATCCACATTTTATTACAAAATGGATATGCAACTTCATTCTAATAGCAACAAGGAAATCCCGCAATGACGTGTTCCTATGGATACCACCTGATGACCCCGATCAGCCCATGTTGTGTATTGATTGCGCTTGGAAAGCAAATGACAGTGGTATTTTCCTGGATACCAGAACCTGTCACCAGAACGGCCCTAAGTGGGTGAAACAATTTGATTGGATTGGACGTCGTGAGGCAGTAGCTGATGTCGAGGACCGTCACTCAACAGCCGATGTGGACGATGAAAATCCAAGCAAGCGCCCAAAACTGGAACACAACGAATTATGACTACAGTGTGCGTGTGAGAGGTGATTGAAACATAGATATGCAACATAACATACACACATACGCACGTACAACAATCAACGACAGAAAGAGCAGTTCTCAGGAGGATATAAATTACTGTAGAGGACCTTGATTTCAAAACGGTGTATAGTCTCAATGGTCATGCATAAATCTAGTGGTGGGGTTAATACGGTCAGAAGCTTCTACCTTACTAAATATATTCTGACAAAGCTGGGCCGCTGGTATATCGCTCTTTGAAACAAAGTTCGCCGTGTTCTAGGAGTCTGAGAAGGGATTGGGAATGCCCAAGCACTTATGTGACCCACTCCTAAACCCTGAAAAACGTTTGCTCGGTCCCGAGCACACTTACGTGACCCCCTCCTTAACCTTGAAAAATGTTTGCTCGGTCCCGAGCACACTTACGTGATCCCCTCCTTAACCCTGGAGAACATTTGCTCAGTCCCGAGCACACTTACGTGACCCCCTCCTAAACCTTGAAAAATGTTTGCTCGGTCCCGAGCACACTTACGTGATCCCCTCCTTAACCCTGGAGAACGTTTGCTCAGTCCCGAGCACACTTACGTGACCCCCTCCTAAACCCTGAAAAACGTTTGCTCGGTCCCGAGCACACTTACGTGACCCCCTCCTAAACCTTGAAAAATGTTTGCTCGGTCCCGAGCACACTTACGTGACCCCCTCCTAAACCCTGAAAAATGTTTGCTCGGTCCCGAACACACTTACGTGACTCCATTCTATTGGGGATTACACAGTTCCTTACATTGCTTAGTAGTAAATACTTCTTTACAGAGCCTATGTATATTCAGAGCGAGACTCACACGAATTTGAGGAAATGGAATCCAGTGCTACTGTAAATTTTTGGTAGTGGCCCTTTTAGTCTCACTACTTCACCATTAAAATAAATACAGGCTACACATGTGCGAACACCAACTCAGATATCACTAGGTCTCCAAGAATTTCAGAAGGCCACTCTCCAGGACTCGCTTCACTTCGTTGAAGCTAAAACTAGCTGCATGAATGAAAGTATCCGACTCTGATTCAAGACCGCAGACTACACTGAATAGGTAATACAAATGCTTACAATTAGCCCATTGACCCCGCTTCCCAAGTGCCGTAATTGCCATCTCCTTGAAATCGGGCAAGTGCAGGCAGGGTGTTGCGATATGGTCAGGTAATATTGCTGTACCTTTGGAGGCTTCCCAGAATCCAATGTGACGATGCATCCGAGGGCTAGGGCAGGCAGCATGCACAACTTGCTCACCTTCGCTTGCAACGATAAGGCGGAGGCACAATTATTGCTGTGCTTGGTCGACGGAGCCTTCTTGTTCCGTCGGATGAGCTTTCCTGATCGCCGGGTAGGGAACTCGTCCGGGTATGCCGGCGTAGGGTAGGCCGAGAAGTCCACTACCGCTGCCCGGTCTTGAAAGAGTCTTCTCGGTGACATCTCCTTCTGCTGCGGGAGTCTGAACCCGGCATTTTCTAGAGAAAGTATCTCTTTCTTCGTCAACTTTGTCCCAAGTTTCACGGGCCACACCTCAGGTACCTTTGGCACCGACAGGACCCACTTCCGTTTGCTACCCTTGACGCACCTGTCAATGTCGTCATTGCAGAAAAAGAACTGATGAGTCTCTATTCTGTCTTTCCTGTAGTTCTTCATGGGGCCCGTGTATGTCGGCGCCGCAGTGCTCTTCCCGTGCTGCACGATCCGTGCCACGCATTTCTTCTTAGTCACAGCATGTTGGGCGAAGCACGCCTTGGCGGATGTCTTAGGAAGTCGTGCAATGTGCCACTCAGAAGGGTTGCAGGCGGTCTCCTCAACTGAAGTGACGTGATGGTAGTCCACTCGAGGTGGAGACTGGTCAGGTTGAAGGTCGGCTTGGTCCTCTTCGCTGCTTGTAGGAGAGTCCGTTATTACCACCGTCGGAGGATAGTCGCTCTCCCGGCTTGCAGCTCTAGTTTGGACACGAGGTCTTGACACGCTGATCTTGTCTGGCCTATGAGACTCCCGTTCATCTCCAAAGGCAACATCAGGTTTTCGTTTTAGAGAGACACAGACCTCTTCCCCTTGAAGATGCGGGTCCCTGGTGCACCATTCGTTCGCTCCTCGCATGTTCATAATCGCTTCGTGAAGGACTTTCGGGTTTCCTGTCCTTGTTGCAGATCTTTGTGCACGTCGGAGCTTCAGCTCCTCTTTGGACGGACCTTTCCCGGGACGCTCCCCCTTCAAGAACTGGAAGTAGGCAACGCATTGCATGAAGGCCCTTACAAAGTCGTCCACAGCTGCAACATACAAGTCGCTACCACGATCTCCGGACTGCTGCTTCCACCGGTTGTGGATTGATTCAGCAAGGTTGCAGGACGGCATCTCTGCGAGCTCATCTTCGCTGTGATTCTGCACACAGTGGAGGTTAGGTTAGGTATCTGAGTGTCCAATACCTAACTGTAGGGCACCAAACTTCAGATGCGACAGAGATTTAAAGGATAGGGTTTAATTACCAATTCCATGAAACCTCCCCATTGGCGATACCGGTAGTGCCAGAACAAAAGCCACGTTTCCAGATCTGAGAGCCCTTTTTCTGTTGCAGCGCCGGATGACATCCACCATGCTCGGATTGCCAAGAACATTGTTTCAGCTTCCGCCATAGTCGTGGCGTTCTTGTACTGCTGGCAGAGTTTGATGTGCTGCGCTCGGAGGTCCGGACGAATGTGAGCCTTTGTATGTTGCTCTAGAGACTGCCTCCAATGGAATAGGCATGTCCTCTCCCTATCAATCATCATCTCGGAGGCGTTACCGCTTCCATAGATAATGCGAACTGCATTGAAGTTCGCTTGGGCACCATCCGCCATGAAGCCCTTAAAGTTAACTCTCTCGACCCCGTGAGTCTGCATGATAGCATTCAGATTCTTCCAGAGGACGGACTGGGCAGCCGTGTCCTCCGACTGCATATCGCACGATGCGATTGTCATTATCCGACAATAGGTGGGGTCATAGACGTGGCAAGCCATCGTAACCCAATCCCTGACTCGCCTCACGTGGTCAAACATGATCCACGCATTCTCCAAGTCACCGCCTGTCTGCATACGCTTAACTAAATTGACTCCACTACCCGGCCCTACCTCAGACATCTTGAAGACATACACCTTCGCAACATCATCGCCTTGCCCCGGAAACAAGTTGTTTTGGATAAACTTCCAGTTGCTGAAGCCTCGCAGCATTCTGATGCTGTCCATGGTCCCAAAGCGTCTAACAGCCTTGAACGAGGTAATGCAATTTCTGATGTTTGGGGAAGAAAGGTGCTTACAGCGGTCGAAGATTGGTTCGAGCTCCTCCAATTCCAGAATCTTCTGCGGTTCACCTTCCTTGGCCAGAAGTAATGGGCCCAGCAGCTCCTTCGCAGTTTCGAGGACGATGGCGGAATTGGTGGCGGATGGAGTACGCTCCACTTGCTCCCTGATCAAGTTCTCCGTATGTTCGACAAAATCGCGGTTCTCGCCGGACTTCACTGGATGGTCATGAATTCCCAGATGAACGCATGCTCTCGTCATGTGAGGTCCAGCACTGACGTAGTATATCCTTGCAGGGCAAAGTGCAACGCAGGTCGGTGGTGTATTGCAAGACTTACAGACCACACTAGAACTCTGCGGCGGGTTAGATCCGACTTCAAACAGTCTCTCAGATATCCCATCCCATTCAGTCTCGTTCACTACCGAAGTCCTGTTTCCACGTGTCAGATACTCACATTTGACATTGTCACAACGGAGATGGCCAAGGCACGACGAAGAACGGAAGACCAACTTCAGGTCGTTCTGAATATTTGAAGTCACTGTGCAAGTCCAAGGGTGTTCATCGTATTTTCTATCCATTCCCCGTAGCTGCTTTGCAGCGGAATGATGACCGTGAGCACCTAGGGGTGGGAACTTGAAAATGACATCGCCGTTGTACTGAGGTGGAAGGTACTGAACTTCCTGCATTCTAATTGCATTAAAATTGATGCGCGACAGAACACTCTTTGACCTCTTACGAGCGCTAAGCTTCATGAGGCATTGAACAACACTTTCTGAAGGGGAGACTGCAACAGTAGATGGAACCGAGGACTTCGCAGGGACAACCACCTCCTCACAATTATCATCTGCAACACTAGAAGGAACCGAGGACTCCACAGGGACAACCACCTCCTCACAATTATCATCTGCAACTGGCAGTGTCTTCTCCTTGCTCTCATGGGTCACCGGAATCTCGTCTGCGTTTTCACCATCAGAGCCATCACTGACCTCATAGATGGTCTGAAGACCTGGCTCGGTCTTGACCTTCCTCAACAACGGCTGAGACTCAAGGCACACTGTTGTGGACGATCGGGGAGTAAGCAATTCAGTAGAGGCAGCTAGTAGAGACTCGGTAACTCCGTAAACTCTATACTTTCCAGGTTTGAGAATCCAGAACGTTCCAAACGCATTCTGAGTTGACAACTGACCAACGGCATGCGAGAGAGCACCGGTGATATCGTCAAAGAACTCCTCTTCTACATGCAGTGATTCCTCACGAAACCGAAATCGAAGACTCAGAGTGGTGGAACTGATCATAGCGCGGCCATCTACACCTAGAGGAAAGGTAATAGGAACGGAATGCGAATCCGCACAAAGATAGGCCATCGTGTTCAGATTAAGGGGCACCTGCAACAATGAGAACTCTAAAGAGGAATAAAAAACAGAGAGGTGAAGACGCATAAGAATTCTCCAATGGTTAAGTATGACGCCAAATTCAATCATCGAGTGCATATCTACGAGTGCTGGAATAGGAAGGAACCCGAATTTGCATGCTTTAGCATTGTAATCTTAATGAGACGCTTTGTACGTACTTAGTTTGGCAACTGTAATTTATTACATAGGGATTAGTACACGTACCCGCCCTAATCAGCAGAATTAATCCAGAGGCTGGGATACGATTGTCATGACTTAATCACAGCAACTTCCTAAAATATTATCCTGAAAAATCGACGGAAATAGTTTAGTGTTACATTGGAACCACTCAATTCATAATGGGCTAGATGTAACCAATAAACGCGACTCCTGGGACCTATTTCAAATTTGACGACTGCGTTTCATAGATCTCTGAGCGGCAACGGAATCATTATTACTATCTTCTTCTCGTTCTTCTGTGCTATGAACTGCTTGGCATCCTCTACTCTGTAGCTTACGCCCTTTGGGCCGAGGGATACTTCTTAAAAGAAGTCTGGAATATGTTCCAGGCTTGATGACCCCGACATTTGCGTAGGCATGGGAAGCATTACTAGAATTGCCCTTGGACTCATGAACTTCAACAGTGGCTGCTGGCAACGAGCGATCACACGCCTTTGCGTCCAAAGTCATCACATCCGAGTGTATGATGGGTGCCTTGCTCTGGCTGCAATCAAGCAAAGTCTTGGACTCCTGAATTGGTTCAAAAGGCCCGTCAAAATTTACTAAGGACAAGCTATCCTCTCTCTCCTGCTGTGTAACCGGAACTGAAGGAGTACGGGACTGATGCGAGTCCATTACGTCAGGAGTGAAAAAATCATGTGAGAAGTCCGATACTGAATGTGGCGTTCGCATGTCTTATATACAGATTGACACAACTTGATATTGGAATAAGCGGGTATAAATAAAGGGGTTATTGTAAATGCAAGCGGCATATCAAAGACGACGGCCTTGATGATATTCTTCTTAACATGCAGTAAACAGCTGACAGTATGAAAGTTGAACTAACTTTGTCTGTACAACAGTAATTATGACTTGGTTACCGGATCTTAACCATGATATGCGTCGAAGTGTTATCAAGCAGTCGAGTACATATGAACATTTAGTCTGTTCATAGATTATTCAAGCACAGCAATGTCATGGATAAAAGAGCAAGTCTTTTTTTAGCATACAAGCAGAGATGATAACCAGATCGGGTGCAAAAGCTAAGCTAGAATCTAGAAGAGAGCGACGTCTAGAGAGGTTACAGAAGTTAGCGCTTAGAGACGGCATAACTACTCCATACAATTTGCGTTCAACCATGGGGAGGAAGGGAGGAAACTCTAGTAAGGTTGTTACTCGGGGAGAAGGGGGTGACGGGGATGCGTTTGATGAAGCCGAGGTCCAGCCAAAGAAACTTCAGTTTCTTGCCGACGGCGGTTGTTCAACTTTAATAGAGACTACGAAGGTAAGTTATTTTGATATGTAGTTCACATTCCTGTCACGTAGTTGATTTCATACATTAATCATTGATTACTAGTTCACGTTAAAAAGAGACCTCTTAGCTAGAATGATTACCGCTGCCCATATTCCAGTCACTACATGCATTTTATTCCGAGTAGACTCAAGAGTACTTAACCAGTACGTAGTACTTTAATAACATCATTTCGGGCAACCGGACCTTAGGCAGTCGGTACACAAGGCAGATGAGCCCATGGAGGCTGTCCTTTGAAACCCTGGTTCACTAGGTAATGCTTGGCCTCGAGGCATCCACCCCCTGCAAGATCTGCAAAGTGTTAGCTCTGAAAATGCAATCACCAAACCTGTTCTGAGCTAGTGGAATTGTTTCGCAGGAAGGGGATTCGCAGGAAGTGGATTCGCAGGAAGGGGATTCGCAGGAAGGGGCTTCGCAGGAAAGGGCTTTGCAAGTTCAACAGAGGCGCGGTCGACCCCAGCTTCAGAAGTCGGATTCACATTCCTTCTGCCCTGAGCCATCTCAAAGGATGGTGGAATTAGGCGCCTCAAGCGCTGGACGTGAAGAGATCGAAGTCGATGGAGACCAGGTAATGTGACCAGCAGGGATTTATTTGCTGCTTTCTCTCCACGGGGCTCCTTGATCATGTATAGATAGAACCCATCATGCGATGGTTACAGGTGGTCGAGTGGGTATTCTTCACAAGCGCAGTACTAGAAAATGAGATAGGGATTCGGTGAGGTCGGCGAGGAACAGAGTGGTTATCATGGGTATGTGATCATGGATATCATGTAAACAGAGTGGTTACCATGGGTATCAGACTCACAGCAAGCACTAGAAGGTATGTGATCTCGGTAGAGTAACCAGCTGGAAGGGCCCGAGCAGACTCGCAGTAGGCTCTAATGAATTTGGAATTCGGTAGTATTACCTGGGAGAAGGGCCCGAGCAGACTTGAAGCAGGCACTTGAAGGCATGTGACCTCGGTAGTGTAACCAGCTGGAAGGGCCCGAGCAGACTCACAGCAAGCACTAGAAGGTATGTGATCTTGGTAGTGTAACCAGCTGGAAGGGCCCGAGCAGACTCGCAGTAGGCTCTAATGAATTTGGAATTCGGTAGTATTACCAGGGGGAAGGGCCTGAACATACTTGCAGCAGGCACTTGAAGGCATGTGACCTCGGTAGTGTAACCAGCTGGAAGGGCCCAAGCAGACTCACAGCAAGCACTAGAAGGTATGTGATCTCGGTAGTGTAACCAGCTGGAAGGGCCCGAGCAGACTCGCAGTAGGCTCTAATGAATTTGGAATTCGGTAGTATTACCAGGGGGAAGGGCCCGAGCAGACTTGCAGCAGGCACTTGAAGGCATGTGATCTCGGTAGTGTAACCAGCTGGAAGGGCCCGAGCAGACTCACAGCAAGTACTAGAAGGTATGTGATCTCAGTAGTGTAACCAGCTGGAAGGGCCCGAGCAGACTCGCAGTAGGCTCTAATGAATTTGGAATTCGGTAGTATTACCAGGGGGAAGGGCCCGAGCAGACTTGCAGCAGGCACTTGAAGGCATGTGATCTCGGTAGTGTAAGCAGCAAGAAGGGCCCGAGCAGACTCACAGCAAGCACTAGAAGGTATGTGATCTCTGTAGTGTAACCAGCTGGAAGGGCCCGAGCAGACTCGCAGTAGGCTCTAATGAATTTGGAATTTGGTAGTATTACCAGGGGGAAGGGCCCGAGCTGACTTGCAGCAGGCACTTGAAGGCATTTGACCTCGGTAGTGTAACCAGCAGGAAGGGCCCGAGCAGACTCACAGCAAGCACTAGAAGGTATGTGATCTCGGTAGGGTAACCAGCTGGAAAGGCCCGAGCAGACTCGCAGTAGGCTCTAATGAATTTGGAATTCGGTAGTATTACCAGGGGGAAGGGCCTGAGCATACTTGCAGCAGGCACTTGAAGGCATGTAACCTCGGTAGTGTAACCAGCTGGAAGGGCCCAAGCAGACTCACAGCAAGCACTAGAAGGTATGTGATCTCGGTAGTGTAACGAGCTGGAAGGGCCCGAGCAGACTCGCAGTAGGCTCTAATGAATTTGGAATTCGGTAGTATTACCACGGGGAAGGGCCCGAGCAGACTTGCAGCCGGCACTTGAAGGCATGTGATCTCGGTAGTGTAACCAGCTGGAAGGGCCCGAGCAGACTCACAGCAAGCACTAGAAGGTATCCGATCTCGGTAGTGTAACCAGCTGGAAGGGCCCGAGCAGACTCAGAGTAGGCTCTAATGAATTTGGAATTCTGTAGTATTACCAGGGAGAAGGGCCCGAGCAGACTTGCAGTAGGCACTTGAAGGCATGTAACCTCGGTAGTGTAACCAGCTGGAAGGGCCCGAGCAGACTCACAGCAAGCACTAGAAGGTATGTGATCTCGGTAGTGTAACCAGCTCGAAGGGCCCAAGCAGACTCGCAGTAGGCTCTAATGAATTTGGAATTCGGTAGTATTACCAGGGGGAAGGGCCCGAGCAGACTTGCAGCAGGCACTTGAAGGCATGTGATCTCGGTAGTGTAACCAGCTGGAAGGGCCCGAGCAGACTCACAGCAAGCACTAGAAGGTATGTGATCTCGGTAGTGTAACCAGCTCGAAGGGCCCAAGCAGACTCGCAGTAGGCTCTAATGAATTTGGAATTCGGTAGTATTACCAGGGGGAAGGGCCCGAGCAGACTTGCAGCAGGCACATGAAGGCATGTGATCTCGGTAGTGTAACCAGCTGGAAGGGCCCGAGCAGACTCACAGCAAGCACTAGAACGTATGTGATCTCGGTAGTGTAACCAGCTCGAAGGGCCCGAGCAGACTCGCAGTAGGCTCTAATGAATTTGGAATTCGGTAGTATTACCAGGGGGAAGGGCCCGAACAGACTTGCAGCAGGCACTTGAAGGCATGTGATCTCGGTAGTGTAACCAGCTGGAAGGGCCCGAGCAGACTCACAGCACGTACTAGAAGGTATGTGATCTCGGTAGTGTAACCAGCTGGAAGGGCCCGAGCAGACTCGCAGTAGGCTCTAATGAATTTGGAATTCGGTAGTATTACCACGGAGAAGGGCCCGAGCAGACTTGCAGCAGGCACTTGAAGGCATGTGATCTCGGTAGTGTAACCAGCTGGAAGGGCCCGAGCAGACTCACAGCAAGCACTAGAAGGTATGTGATCTCTGTAGTGTAACCAGCTGGAAGGGCCCGAGCAGACTCGCAGTAGGCTCTAATGAATTTGGAATTCGGTAGTATTACCAGGGGGAAGGGCCCGAGCTGACTTGCAGCAGGCACTTGAAGGCATTTGACCTCGGTAGTGTAACCAGCTGGAAGGGCCCGAGCAGACTCACAGCAAGCACTAGAAGGTATGTGATCTCAGTAGTGTAACCAGCTGGAAGGGCCCGAGCAGACTCGCAGTAGGCTCTAATGAATTTGGAATTCGGTAGTATTACCAAGGGGAAGGGCCCGAGCAGACTTGCAGCAGGCACTTGAAGGCATGTGATCTTGGTAGTGTAACTAGCTGGAAGGGCCCGAGCAGACTCACAGCAAGCACTAGATGGTATGTGATCTCGGTAGTGTAACCAGCTGGAAGGGCCCGAGCAGACTCGCAGTAGGCTCTATTGAATTTGGAATTTGGTAGTATTACCAGGGGAAGGGCCCGAGCAGACTTGCAGCAGGCACTTGAAGGCATGTGATCTCGGTAGTGTAACCTGCAGGAAGGGCCCGAGCAGACTCACAGCAAGCACTAGAAGGTATGTGATCTCGGTAGTGTAACTAGCTGGAAGGGCCCGAGCAGACTCGCAGTAGGCATTAATGAATTTCGAATTCGGTAGTATTACCTGGGAGAAGGGCCCGAGCATACTTGCAGCAGGCACTTGAAGGCATGTGACCTCGGTAGTGTAACCAGCAAGAAGGGCCGGAGCAGACTCACAGCAAGCACTAGAAGGTATGTGATCTCGGTAGTGTTACGAGCTGGAAGGGCCCGAGCACACTCGCTGTAGGCTCTAATGAATTTGGAATTTGGTAGTATTACCACCGGGAAGGGCCCGAGCAGACTTGCAGTAGGCACTTGAAGGCATGTGACCTCGGTAGTGTAACCAGCTGGAAGGGCCCAAGCAGACTCACAGCAAGCACTAGAAGGTATGTGATCTCGGTAGTGTAACTTGCTGGAAGGGCCCGAGCAGACTCGCAGTAGGCTCTAATGAATTTGGAATTCGGTAGTTTTACCAGGGGGAAGGGCCCGAGCAGACTTGCAGAAGGCATTTGAAGGCATGTGACCTCGGTAGTGTAACCAGCTGGAAGGGCCCGAGCAGACTCACAGCAAGCACTAGAAGGTATGTGATCTCGGTAGTGTAACCAGCTGGAAGGGCCCGAGCAGACTCGCAGTAGGCTCTAATGAATTTGGAATTCGGTAGTATTACCAGGGGGAAGGGCCCGAGCAGACTTGCAGCCGGCAGTTGAAGGCATGTGATCTCGGTAGTGTAACAAGCAGGAAGGGCCCGAGCAGACTCACAGCAAGCACTAGAAGGTATGTGATCTCGGTAGTGTAACCAGCTGGTAGGGCCCGAGCAGACTCACAGTAGGCTCTTATGAATTTGAAATTCGGTAGTATTACCAGGGGGAAGGGCCCGAGCAGACTTGCAGCAGGCGCTTGAAGGCATGTGATCTCGGTAGTCTAACAAGCAGGAAGGGCCCGAGCAGACTCACAGCAAGCACTAGAAGGTATGTGATCTCGGTAGTGTAACCAGCTGGAAGGGCCCGAGCAGACTCGCAGTAGGCTCTAATGAATTTGGAATTCGGTAGTATTACCAGGGGAAAGGGCCCGAGCAGACTTGCTGCAGGCACTTGAAGGCATGTGATCTCGGCAGTCTAACCAGCTGGAAGGGCCCGAGCAGACTCACAGCAAGCACTAGAAGGTATGTGATCTCGGTAGTGTAACCAGCTGGAAGGGCCCGAGCAGACTCGCAGTAGGCACTTGAAGGCATGTAACCTCGGTAGTGTAACCAGCAAGAAGGGCCCGAGCAGACTCACAGCAAGCACTAGAAGGTATGTGATCTCGGTAGTGTAACCAGCTGTAAGGGCCCGAGCAGACTCGCAGTAGGCTCTAATGAATTTGGAATTCGGTAGTATTACCAGAGAGAAGGGCCCGAGCAGACCTGCACTAGGCACTTGAAGGCATGTAACCTCGGTAGTGTAACCAGCTGGAACGGCCCGAGCAGACTCACAGCAAGCACTAGAAGGTATGTGATCTCGGTAGTGTAACGAGCTCGAAGGGCCCAAGCAGACTCGCAGTAGGCTCTAATGAATTTGGAATTGGATAGTATTACGAGGGGGAAGGGCTCGAGCAGACTTGCAGCAGGCACTTGAAGGCATGTGATCTCGGTAGTCTAACCAGCTGGAAGGGCCCGAGCAGACTCACAGCAAGCACTAGAAGGTATGTGATCTCGGTAGTGTAACCAGCTGGAAGGGCCCGAGCAGACTCGCAGTAGGCTCTAATGAATTTGGATTTCCGTAGTATTACTAGGGAGAAGGGCCCGAGCAGACTTGCAGTAGGCACTTGAAGGCATGTAACCTCGGTAGTGTAACCAGCTGGAAGGGCCCGAGCAGACTCGCTGTAGGCTCTAATGAATTTGGAATTTGGTAGTATTACCACCGGGAAGGGCCCGAGCAGACTTGCAGTAGGCACTTGAAGGCATGTGACCTCGGTAGTGTAACCAGCTGGAAGGGCCCAAGCAGACTCACAGCAAGCACTAGAAGGTATGTGATCTCGGTAGTGTAACTTGCTGGAAGGGCCCGAGCAGACTCGCAGTAGGCTCTAATGAATTTGGAATTCGGTAGTTTTACCAGGGGGAAGGGCCCGAGCAGACTTGCAGAAGGCATTTGAAGGCATGTGACCTCGGTAGTGTAACCAGCTGGAAGGGCCCGAGCAGACTCACAGCAAGCACTAGAAGGTATGTGATCTCGGTAGTGTAACCAGCTGGAAGGGCCCGAGCAGACTCGCAGTAGGCTCTAATGAATTTGGAATTCGGTAGTATTACCAGGGGGAAGGGCCCGAGCAGACTTGCAGCCGGCAGTTGAAGGCATGTGATCTCGGTAGTGTAACAAGCAGGAAGGGCCCGAGCAGACTCACAGCAAGCACTAGAAGGTATGTGATCTCGGTAGTGTAACCAGCTGGTAGGGCCCGAGCAGACTCACAGTAGGCTCTTATGAATTTGAAATTCGGTAGTATTACCAGGGGGAAGGGCCCGAGCAGACTTGCAGCAGGCGCTTGAAGGCATGTGATCTCGGTAGTCTAACAAGCAGGAAGGGCCCGAGCAGACTCACAGCAAGCACTAGAAGGTATGTGATCTCGGTAGTGTAACCAGCTGGAAGGGCCCGAGCAGACTCGCAGTAGGCTCTAATGAATTTGGAATTCGGTAGTATTACCAGGGGAAAGGGCCCGAGCAGACTTGCTGCAGGCACTTGAAGGCATGTGATCTCGGCAGTCTAACCAGCTGGAAGGGCCCGAGCAGACTCACAGCAAGCACTAGAAGGTATGTGATCTCGGTAGTGTAACCAGCTGGAAGGGCCCGAGCAGACTCGCAGTAGGCACTTGAAGGCATGTAACCTCGGTAGTGTAACCAGCAAGAAGGGCCCGAGCAGACTCACAGCAAGCACTAGAAGGTATGTGATCTCGGTAGTGTAACCAGCTGTAAGGGCCCGAGCAGACTCGCAGTAGGCTCTAATGAATTTGGAATTCGGTAGTATTACCAGAGAGAAGGGCCCGAGCAGACCTGCACTAGGCACTTGAACGCATGTAACCTCGGTAGTGTAACCAGCTGGAACGGCCCGAGCAGACTCACAGCAAGCACTAGAAGGTATGTGATCTCGGTAGTGTAACGAGCTCGAAGGGCCCAAGCAGACTCGCAGTAGGCTCTAATGAATTTGGAATTGGATAGTATTACGAGGGGGAAGGGCTCGAGCAGACTTGCAGCAGGCACTTGAAGGCATGTGATCTCGGTAGTCTAACCAGCTGGAAGGGCCCGAGCAGACTCACAGCAAGCACTAGAAGGTATGTGATCTCGGTAGTGTAACCAGCTGGAAGGGCCCGAGCAGACTCGCAGTAGGCTCTAATGAATTTGGATTTCCGTAGTATTACTAGGGAGAAGGGCCCGAGCAGACTTGCAGTAGGCACTTGAAGGCATGTAACCTCGGTAGTGTAACCAGCTGGAAGGGCCCGAGCAGACTCGCAGTAGGCTCTAATGAATTTGGAATTCGGTAGTATTACCACGGGGAAGGGCCTGAGCAGACTTGCAGCAGGCTCTTGAAGTCATGTGACCTCGGTAGTGTAACCAGCTGAAAGGGCCCAAGCAGACTCACAGCAAGCACTAGAAGGTATGTGATCTCGGTAGTGTAACCAGCTGGAAGGGCCCGAGCAGACTCGCAGTAGGCTCTAATGAATTTGGAATTTGGTAGTATTACCAGGGGGAAGGGCCCGAGAAAACTTGCAGCAGGCACTTGAAGGCATGTGATCTTGGTAGTGTAACCAGCAAGAAGGGCCGGAGCAGACTCACAGCAAGCACTAGAAGGTATGTGATCTCGGTAGTGTTACGAGCTGGGAGGGCCCGAGCACACTCGCTGTAGGCTCTAATGAATTTGGAATTTGGTAGTATTACCACCGGGAAGGGCCCGAGCAGACTTGCAGTAGGCACTTGAAGGCATGTGACCTCGGTAGTGTTACCAGCTGGAAGGGCCCAAGCAGACTCACAGCAAGCACTAGAAGGTATGTGATCTCGGTACTAGTGTAACTTGCTGGAAGGGCCGGAGCAGACTCGCAGTAGGCTCTAATGAATTTGGAATTCGGTAGTTTTACCAGGGGGAAGGGCCCGAGCAGACTTGCAGCAGGCACTTGAAGGCATGTGATCTCGGTAGTGTAACCAGCTGGAAGGGCCCGAGCAGACTCACAGCAAGCACTAGAAGGTATGTGATCTCTGTAGTGTAACCAGCTGGAAGGGCCCGAGCAGACTCGCAGTAGGCTCTAATGAATTTGGAATTCGGTAGTATTACCAGGGGGAAGGGCCCGAGCAGACTTGCAGCCGGCACTTGAAGGCATGTGATCTCGGTAGTGTAACAAGCAGGAAGGGCCCGAGCAGACTCACAGCAAGCACTAGAAGGTATGTGATCTCGGTAGTGTAACCAGCTGGTAGGGCCCGAGCAGACTCACAGTAGGCTCTTATGAATTTGAAATTCGGTAGTATTACCAGGGGGAAGGGCCCGAGCAGACTTGCAGCAGGCGCTTGAAGGCATGTGATCTCGGTAGTCTAACAAGCAGGAAGGGTCCGAGCAGACTCACAGCAAGCACTAGAAGGTATGTGATCTCGGTAGTGTAACCAGCTGGAAGGGCCCGAGCAGACTCGCAGTAGGCTCTAATGAATTTGGAATTCGGTAGTATTACCAGGGGAAAGGGCCCGAGCAGACTTGCTGCAGGCACTTGAAGGCATGTGATCTCGGTAGTCTAACCAGCTGGAAGGGCCCGAGCAGACTCACAGCAAGCACTAGAAGGTATGTGATCTCGGTAGTGTAACCAGCTGGAAGGGCCCGAGCAGACTCGCAGTAGGCACTTGAAGGCATGTAACCACGGTAGTGTAACCAGCAAGAAGGGCCCGAGCAGACTTGCAGCAAGCACTAGAAGGTATGTGATCTCGGTAGTGTAACCAGCTGTAAGGGCCCGAGCAGACTCGCAGTAGGCTCTAATGAATTTGGAATTCGGTAGTATTACCAGAGAGAAGGGCCCGAGCAGACCTGCACTAGGCACTTGAAGGCATGTAACCTCGGTAGTGTAACCAGCTGGAACGGCCCGAGCAGACTCACAGCAAGCACTAGAAGGTATGTGATCTCGGTAGTGTAACCAGCTCGAAGGGCCCAAGCAGACTCGCAGTAGGCTCTAATGAATTTGGAATTGGATAGTATTACGAGGGGGAAGGGCTCGAGCAGACTTGCAGCAGGCACCTGAAGGCATGTGATCTCGGTAGTCTAACCAGCTGGAAGGGCCCGAGCAGACTCACAGCAAGCACTAGAAGGTATGTGATCTCGGTAGTGTAACCAGCTGGAAGGGCCCGAGCAGACTCGCAGTAGGCTCTAATGAATTTGGAATTCCGTAGTTTTACTAGGGAGAAGGGCCCGAGCAGACTTGCAGTAGGCACTTGAAGGCATGTAACCTCGGTAGTGTAACCAGCTGGAAGGGCCCGAGCAGACTCGCAGTAGGCTCTAATGAATTTGGAATTCGGTAGTATTACCACGGGGAAGGGCCTGAGCAGACTTGCAGCAGGCTCTTGAAGTCATGTGACCTCGGTAGTGTAACCAGCTGAAAGGGCCCAAGCAGACTCACAGCAAGCACTAGAAGGTATGTGATCTCGGTAGTGTAACCAGCTGGAAGGGCCCGAGCAGACTCGCAGTAGGCTCTAATGAATTTGGAATTTGGTAGTATTACCAGGGGGAAGGGCCCGAGCAGACTTGCAGCAGGCACTTGAAGGCATGTGATCTTGGTAGTGTAACCAGCTGGAAGGGCCCGAGCAGACTCACAGCAAGCACTAGAAGGTATGTGATCTCGGTAGTGTAACCAGCTGGAAGGGCCCGAGCAGACTCGCAGTAGGCTCTAATGAATTTGGAATTGGGTAGTATTACCAGGGGGAAGGGCCCGAGCAGACTTGCAGCAGGCACTTGAAGGCATGTCATCTCGGTAGTGTAACCAGCAGGAAGGGCCCGAGCAGACTCACAGCAAGCACTAGAAGGTAGGTGATCTCGATAGTGTAACCAGCTGGAAGGGCCCGAGCAGACTCGTAGTAGGCTCTAATGAATTTGGAATTCGATAGTATTACCAGGGGGAAGGGCCCGAGCAGACTTGCAGCAGGCACATGAAGGCATGTGATCTCGGTAGTGTAACCAGCACGAAGGGCCCGAGCAGACTCACAGCAAGCACTAGAAGGTATGTGATCTCGATAGTGTAACCAGCTGGAAGGGCCCGAGCAGAATCGTAGTAGGCTCTATTGAATTTGGAATTCGGTAGTATTACCAGGGGGACGGGCCTGAGCAGACTTGCAGCAGGCACTTGAAGGCATGTGACCTCGGTAGTGTAACCAGCTGGAAGGGCCCGAGCAGACTTTCAGCAAACACTAGAAGGTATGTGATCTCGATAGTGTTTACAGCTGGAAGGGCCCGAGCAGACTCGTAGTAGGCTCTAATGAATTTGGAATTCGGTAGTATTACCAGGGGGAAGGGCCCGAGCAGACTTGCAGCAGGCGCTTGAAGGCATGTGATCTCGGTAGTCTAACAAGCAGGAAGGGTCCGAGCAGACTCACAGCAAGCACTAGAAGGTATGTGATCTCGGTAGTGTAACCAGCTGGAAGGGCCCGAGCAGACTCGCAGTAGGCTCTAATGAATTTGGAATTCGGTAGTATTACCAGGGGAAAGGGCCCGAGCAGACTTGCTGCAGGCACTTGAAGGCATGTGATCTCGGTAGTCTAACCAGCTGGAAGGGCCCGAGCAGACTCACAGCAAGCACTAGAAGGTATGTGATCTCGGTAGTGTAACCAGCTGGAAGGGCCCGAGCAGACTCGCAGTAGGCACTTGAAGGCATGTAACCACGGTAGTGTAACCAGCAAGAAGGGCCCGAGCAGACTCACAGCAAGCACTAGAAGGTATGTGATCTCGGTAGTGTAACCAGCTGTAAGGGCCCGAGCAGACTCGCAGTAGGCTCTAATGAATTTGGAATTCGGTAGTAT
This sequence comes from Ceratodon purpureus, assembly GCA_014871385.1. Classification (NCBI taxonomy): domain Eukaryota; kingdom Viridiplantae; phylum Streptophyta; class Bryopsida; order Pseudoditrichales; family Ditrichaceae; genus Ceratodon; species Ceratodon purpureus. The sequence continues at coordinate 101,712,099 of CM026426.1, forward strand.
TACCAGAGAGAAGGGCCCGAGCAGACCTGCACTAGGCACTTGAAGGCATGTAACCTCGGTAGTGTAACCAGCTGGAACGGCCCGAGCAGACTCACAGCAAGCACTAGAAGGTATGTGATCTCGGTAGTGTAACCAGCTCGAAGGGCCCAAGCAGACTCGCAGTAGGCTCTAATGAATTTGGAATTGGATAGTATTACGAGGGGGAAGGGCTCGAGCAGACTTGCAGCAGGCACCTGAAGGCATGTGATCTCGGTAGTCTAACCAGCTGGAAGGGCCCGAGCAGACTCACAGCAAGCACTAGAAGGTATGTGATCTCGGTAGTGTAACCAGCTGGAAGGGCCCGAGCAGACTCGCAGTAGGCTCTAATGAATTTGGAATTCGGTAGTATTACCAGAGAGAAGGGCCCGAGCAGACCTGCACTAGGCACTTGAAGGCATGTAACCTCGGTAGTGTAACCAGCTGGAACGGCCCGAGCAGACTCACAGCAAGCACTAGAAGGTATGTGATCTCGGTAGTGTAACCAGCTCGAAGGGCCCAAGCAGACTCGCAGTAGGCTCTAATGAATTTGGAATTGGATAGTATTACGAGGGGGAAGGGCTCGAGCAGACTTGCAGCAGGCACCTGAAGGCATGTGATCTCGGTAGTCTAACCAGCTGGAAGGGCCCGAGCAGACTCACAGCAAGCACTAGAAGGTATGTGATCTCGGTAGTGTAACCAGCTGGAAGGGCCCGAGCAGACTCGCAGTAGGCTCTAATGAATTTGGAATTCCGTAGTTTTACTAGGGAGAAGGGCCCGAGCAGACTTGCAGTAGGCACTTGAAGGCATGTAACCTCGGTAGTGTAACCAGCTGGAAGGGCCCGAGCAGACTCGCAGTAGGCTCTAATGAATTTGGAATTCGGTAGTATTACCACGGGGAAGGGCCTGAGCAGACTTGCAGCAGGCTCTTGAAGTCATGTGACCTCGGTAGTGTAACCAGCTGAAAGGGCCCAAGCAGACTCACAGCAAGCACTAGAAGGTATGTGATCTCGGTAGTGTAACCAGCTGGAAGGGCCCGAGCAGACTCGCAGTAGGCTCTAATGAATTTGGAATTTGGTAGTATTACCAGGGGGAAGGGCCCGAGCAGACTTGCAGCAGGCACTTGAAGGCATGTGATCTTGGTAGTGTAACCAGCTGGAAGGGCCCGAGCAGACTCACAGCAAGCACTAGAAGGTATGTGATCTCGGTAGTGTAACCAGCTGGAAGGGCCCGAGCAGACTCGCAGTAGGCTCTAATGAATTTGGAATTGGGTAGTATTACCAGGGGGAAGGGCCCGAGCAGACTTGCAGCAGGCACTTGAAGGCATGTCATCTCGGTAGTGTAACCAGCAGGAAGGGCCCGAGCAGACTCACAGCAAGCACTAGAAGGTAGGTGATCTCGATAGTGTAACCAGCTGGAAGGGCCCGAGCAGACTCGTAGTAGGCTCTAATGAATTTGGAATTCGATAGTATTACCAGGGGGAAGGGCCCGAGCAGACTTGCAGCAGGCACATGAAGGCATGTGATCTCGGTAGTGTAACCAGCACGAAGGGCCCGAGCAGACTCACAGCAAGCACTAGAAGGTATGTGATCTCGATAGTGTAACCAGCTGGAAGGGCCCGAGCAGAATCGTAGTAGGCTCTATTGAATTTGGAATTCGGTAGTATTACCAGGGGGACGGGCCTGAGCAGACTTGCAGCAGGCACTTGAAGGCATGTGACCTCGGTAGTGTAACCAGCTGGAAGGGCCCGAGCAGACTTTCAGCAAACACTAGAAGGTATGTGATCTCGATAGTGTTTACAGCTGGAAGGGCCCGAGCAGACTCGTAGTAGGCTCTAATGAATTTGGAATTCGGTAGTATTACCAGGGGGAAGGGCCCGAGCAGACTTGCAGCAGGCGCTTGAAGGCATGTGATCTCGGTAGTCTAACAAGCAGGAAGGGTCCGAGCAGACTCACAGCAAGCACTAGAAGGTATGTGATCTCGGTAGTGTAACCAGCTGGAAGGGCCCGAGCAGACTCGCAGTAGGCTCTAATGAATTTGGAATTCGGTAGTATTACCAGGGGAAAGGGCCCGAGCAGACTTGCTGCAGGCACTTGAAGGCATGTGATCTCGGTAGTCTAACCAGCTGGAAGGGCCCGAGCAGACTCACAGCAAGCACTAGAAGGTATGTGATCTCGGTAGTGTAACCAGCTGGAAGGGCCCGAGCAGACTCGCAGTAGGCACTTGAAGGCATGTAACCACGGTAGTGTAACCAGCAAGAAGGGCCCGAGCAGACTCACAGCAAGCACTAGAAGGTATGTGATCTCGGTAGTGTAACCAGCTGTAAGGGCCCGAGCAGACTCGCAGTAGGCTCTAATGAATTTGGAATTCGGTAGTATTACCAGAGAGAAGGGCCCGAGCAGACCTGCACTAGGCACTTGAAGGCATGTAACCTCGGTAGTGTAACCAGCTGGAACGGCCCGAGCAGACTCACAGCAAGCACTAGAAGGTATGTGATCTCGGTAGTGTAACCAGCTCGAAGGGCCCAAGCAGACTCGCAGTAGGCTCTAATGAATTTGGAATTGGATAGTATTACGAGGGGGAAGGGCTCGAGCAGACTTGCAGCAGGCACCTGAAGGCATGTGATCTCGGTAGTCTAACCAGCTGGAAGGGCCCGAGCAGACTCACAGCAAGCACTAGAAGGTATGTGATCTCGGTAGTGTAACCAGCTGGAAGGGCCCGAGCAGACTCGCAGTAGGCTCTAATGAATTTGGAATTCCGTAGTTTTACTAGGGAGAAGGGCCCGAGCAGACTTGCAGTAGGCACTTGAAGGCATGTAACCTCGGTAGTGTAACCAGCTGGAAGGGCCCGAGCAGACTCGCAGTAGGCTCTAATGAATTTGGAATTCGGTAGTATTACCACGGGGAAGGGCCTGAGCAGACTTGCAGCAGGCTCTTGAAGTCATGTGACCTCGGTAGTGTAACCAGCTGAAAGGGCCCAAGCAGACTCACAGCAAGCACTAGAAGGTATGTGATCTCGGTAGTGTAACCAGCTGGAAGGGCCCGAGCAGACTCGCAGTAGGCTCTAATGAATTTGGAATTTGGTAGTATTACCAGGGGGAAGGGCCCGAGCAGACTTGCAGCAGGCACTTGAAGGCATGTGATCTTGGTAGTGTAACCAGCTGGAAGGGCCCGAGCAGACTCACAGCAAGCACTAGAAGGTATGTGATCTCGGTAGTGTAACCAGCTGGAAGGGCCCGAGCAGACTCGCAGTAGGCTCTAATGAATTTGGAATTGGGTAGTATTACCAGGGGGAAGGGCCCGAGCAGACTTGCAGCAGGCACTTGAAGGCATGTGATCTCGGTAGTGTAACCAGCAGGAAGGGCCCGAGCAGACTCACAGCAAGCACTAGAAGGTAGGTGATCTCGATAGTGTAACCAGCTGGAAGGGCCCGAGCAGACTCGTAGTAGGCTCTAATGAATTTGGAATTCGATAGTATTACCAGGGGGAAGGGCCCGAGCAGACTTGCAGCAGGCACATGAAGGCATGTGATCTCGGTAGTGTAACCAGCACGAAGGGCCCGAGCAGACTCACAGCAAGCACTAGAAGGTATGTGATCTCGATAGTGTAACCAGCTGGAAGGGCCCGAGCAGAATCGTAGTAGGCTCTATTGAATTTGGAATTCGGTAGTATTACCAGGGGGACGGGCCTGAGCAGACTTGCAGCAGGCACTTGAAGGCATGTGACCTCGGTAGTGTAACCAGCTGGAAGGGCCCGAGCAGACTTTCAGCAAACACTAGAAGGTATGTGATCTCGATAGTGTTTACAGCTGGAAGGGCCCGAGCAGACTCGTAGTAGGCTCTAATGAATTTGGAATTCGGTAGTATTACCAGGGGGAAGGGCCCGAGCAGACTTGCAGCAGGCACTTGAAGGCATGTGATCTCGGTAGTGTAACCAGCTGGAAGGGCCCGAGCAGACTCTCTGCAAGCACTAGAAGGTATGTGATCTCGGTAGTGTAACCAGCTGGAAGGGCCCGAGCAGACTCGCAGTAGGCTCTAATGAATTTGGAATTCGGTAGTTTTACCAGGGGGAAGGGCCCGAGCAGACTTGCAGAAGGCACTTGAAGGCATGTGACCTCGGTAGTGTAACCAGCTGGAAGGGCCCGAGCAGACTCACAGCAAGCACTAGAAGGTATGTGATCTCGGTAGTGTAACCAGCTGGAAGGGCCCGAGCAGACTCGCAGTAGGCTCTAATGAATTTGGAATTTGGTAGTATTACCAGGTGGAAGGGCCCGAGCAGACTTGCAGAAGGCACTTGAAGGCATGTGACCTCGGTAGTGTAACCAGCTGGAAGGGCCCGAGCAGACTCACAGGAAGCACTAGAAGGTATGTGATCTCGGTAGTGTAACCAGCTGGAAGGGCCCGAGCTGACTCACAGCAAGCACTAGAAGGTATGTGATCTCGATAGTGTAACTAGCTGGAAGGGCCTGAGCAGACTCGTAGTAGGCTCTAATGAATTTGGAATTCGCTAGTATTACCACGGGGAAGGGCCCGAGCAGACTTGCAGCCGGCACTTGAAGGCATGTGATCTCGGTAGTGTAACCAGCTGGAAGGGCCCGAGCAGACTCACAGCAAGCACTAGAAGGTATCCGATCTCGGTAGTGTAACCAGCTGGAAGGGCCCGAGCAGACTCAGAGTAGGCTCTAATGAATTTGGAATTCTGTAGTATTACCAGGGAGAAGGGCCCGAGCAGACTTGCAGTAGGCACTTGAAGGCATGTAACCTCGGTAGTGTAACCAGCTGGAAGGGCCCGAGCAGACTCACAGCAAGCACTAGAAGGTATGTGATCTCGGTAGTGTAACCAGCTCGAAGGGCCCAAGCAGACTCGCAGTAGGCTCTAATGAATTTGGAATTCGGTAGTATTACCAGGGGGAAGGGCCCGAGCAGACTTGCAGCAGGCACTTGAAGGCATGTGATCTCGGTAGTGTAACCAGCTGGAAGGGCCCGAGCAGACTCACAGCAAGCACTAGAAGGTATGTGATCTCGGTAGTGTAACCAGCTCGAAGGGCCCAAGCAGACTCGCAGTAGGCTCTAATGAATTTGGAATTCGGTAGTATTACCAGGGGGAAGGGCCCGAGCAGACTTGCAGCAGGCACATGAAGGCATGTGATCTCGGTAGTGTAACCAGCTGGAAGGGCCCGAGCAGACTCACAGCAAGCACTAGAACGTATGTGATCTCGGTAGTGTAACCAGCTCGAAGGGCCCGAGCAGACTCGCAGTAGGCTCTAATGAATTTGGAATTCGGTAGTATTACCAGGGGGAAGGGCCCGAACAGACTTGCAGCAGGCACTTGAAGGCATGTGATCTCGGTAGTGTAACCAGCAGGAAGGGCCCGAGCAGACTCACAGCAAGCACTAGAAGGTATGTGATCTCGGTAGTGTAACCAGCTGGAAGGGCCCGAGCAGACTAGGAGTAGGCTCTAATGAATTTGGAATTTGGTAGTATTACCAGGCGGAAGGGCCCGAGCAGACTTGCAGTAGGCACTTGAAGGCATGTGACCTCGGTAGTGTAACAAGCAGGAAGGGCCCGAGCAGACTCACAGCAAGCACTAGAAGGTATGTGATCTCGGTAGTGTAACCAGCTGGAAGGGCCCCAGCAGACTCACAGTAGGCTCTAATGAATTTGGAATTCGGTAGTATTACCAGCTGGAAGGGCCAGAGCAGACTCACAGCAAGCACTAGAAGGTATGTGATCTCGGTAGTGTAACCAGGTGAAAGGGTCGGAGCAGACTCACAGCAAGCACTAGAAGGTATGTGATCTCGGTAGTGTAACCCGCTGGAAGGGCCCGAGCAAACTGGAAGTAGGCTCTAATGAATTTGGAATTTGGTAGTATTACCAGGGGGAAGGGCCCGAGCAGACTTGCAGCAGGCACTTGAAGGCATGTGATCTCGGTAGTGTAACCAGCTGGAAGGGCCCGAGCAGACTCACAGCAATCACTAGAAGGTATGTGATCTCGGTAGTGTAACCAGCTGGAAGGGCCCGAGCAGACTCACAGCAAGCACTAGAAGGTATGTGATCTCGGTAGTGTAACCAGCGGGAAGGGCCCGAGCAGACTCGTCGTAGGCTCTAATGAATTTGGAATTCGGTAGTATTACCAGGGGGAAGGGCCCGAGCAGACTTGCAGCAGGCACTTGAAGGCATGTGATATCGGTAGTGTAACCAGCAGGAAGGGCCCGAGCAGACTCACAGCAAGCACTAGAAGGTATGTGATCTCGGTAGTGTAACCCGCTGGAAGGGCCCGAGCAAACTGGAAGTAGGCTCTAATGAATTTGGAATTCGGTAGTATTACCAGGGGGAAGGGCCCGAGCAGACTAGCAGCAGACACTTGAAGGCATGTGATCTCGGTAGTGTAATCTGCAGGAAGGGCCCAAGCAGACTCACAGCAAGCACTAGAAGGTATGTGATCTCGGTAGTGTAACCAGCTGGAAGGGCCCGAGGAGACTCACAGCAAGCACTAGAAGGTATGTGATCTCGGTAGTGTAACCAGCTGGAAGGGCCCGAGCAGACTCGCAGTAGGCTCTAATGAATTTGGAATTCGGTAGTATTACCAGGGGGAAGGGCCCTTGCAGACTTGCAGCAGGCACTTGAAGGCATGTGATCTCGGTAGTGTAACCAGCTGGAAGGGCCTGAGCAGACTCACAGCAAGCACTAGAAGGTATGTGATCTCGGTAGTGTAACGAGCTCGAAGGGCCCGAGCAGACTCACAGCAAGCACTAGAAGGTATGTGATCTCGGTAGTGTAACCAGCTGGAAGGGCCCGAGCAGACTCGCAGTAGGCTCTAATGAATTTGGAATTCGGTAGTATTACCAGGGGGAAGGGCCCGAGCAGACTTGCAGTAGGCACTAGAAGGTATGTGATCTCGGTAGTGTAACCAGCTGGAAGGGCCCGAGCAGACTCGCAGTAGGCGCATCTTAGAACTAAATCGATGTAGTTTAACCAAGTGAGCAGACTCGCAGGAGGGTGGTTAATCAATTGCATTGACTTGGTGGAGCAAGGTGCAACGGGCCGAGGCAGAGTCCTGGCAGGAAAGACACAAAGCTTAGAGACATGTGTTGATGGTCTGCTCGTCTCCTAGCTTGCTTGCAGCAGCGTTGTTTGGACTTATTTGATGTCGTTCTGGTGGTCGTTGACATTTGGTTTGGGCCGAGCAGGATAAATTTCTTTTTTATTTAATTGAATTCATCGACTCACAGAGGATAGTGAGGTGTGACATAGTGTACTTATTCTTGTGCTTCCTGTGATGGCTGCGAAGTTCTGTTGAGAATTAGGTACATTGTTTTTTAAATCAGGCCGTACAATGAGTATAAATTGAAGCAAGGGCTATTGATTAATACTTATTCATATTGGATATTACTCTTTCTTCGTTTGGCAACTATTGTGCTCTGTCTTCAACCATGTATCGAAGAACTTTGATCATGCATAACTCTGATCAGAACTTTGTACCTGCTGGTCTGCGTTCTCTCGTAAAATTCGAATGCAGCATTCGCCTTTCTAATGTGGTATTGCTTGAGATTACAGGAGCACCAACCTGAAGTAGGAGGCAATCTGGATGAGTCCGCACTGGCCCTGACCCAAAAATCTAACGGTCAAGATGGAGATTCAGATGGAGAAGCGGACTCAACTGGTGATACATTTGTGGGGAATGAGGACGAAATTCGGAACCGCCAGAAGCTAAATTCTGTTTCGACAATTGCTGAGCTCCAAATGCAGCCACATTATGCATCAAGATTTGAAGTTCCTCTTTGCCGTATGCTTGCAATGCTGATGGTGCAGCCTACGTTACAGAGTGACCTGTCCAAACTTGAGCAGGAATTTGTGCATGGCTATCACGAGGGTGCCTCGGTATTCTACTTGTCAACCACTGACGAGGAGGGGAGAACCTGGGAGATTTCTGCTATTGACAAGGCCAAGTGGGGACCAATTTGGGAGAAGAAAAAGGATGAACTCAACAACTACCTTCTCTCCATTCCCGAGTTGGCTTCCCTTACCAATCTGATGTTTTTTGTTTGCGACGGTAACCATCGGTACCAGGCCTGGTGGAACCACATTGAGCGCCTGCACAAGACGGATGAGTCATGGCACTACTCGGTTGATTCTATTCTCTTGGAAACTAAAGGTAGAATAGGCCTAGTAATGCAGGTGATGCACAACATCAACAAGTGAGTTGCACCCTTAAACTATAGCACCTTCAATACACTCAGCTGTTTTAGAAACCATTCTATAATTTGATTCCTGTGCTGATATTTTGCGTGACAGGAACACGGAGGATGCTCATGTTAAGACCAATCCAGTTCACACCCTCTTCAGGGTACAGAAGTACGGCCTCATGCCACTAGAGCAATTCACTGATATTTTGTCAAGTATTGATTTGAAGAGGTGCAAGAAAACAAAGCACAGTACTTGGCAAACCTTGCCTGTGAACGTGTTCACGAGTTTCATTTTCCAGGTACATTTTCATGATCCCCTTTCATTGTTATTTAATTTTTCTGCATGGTTGACTGGCTAATGATTTCAATAATCTCGAATGTCCCCAAAAACCACACGCAGGCTGTCCTAGTCTTTGTCGAATGCCATGGGCATCAGCAGTGGATGATCATCATGGTCTGCCCTGGTCTATGTAGCATTATTCAGCATCATCTATCTATGTCCATCGCAGACTATGCTAAATCTCTATCGCAGCATCATTGGATCATTGGTAGCTTGACTTTAAAGAACCTTGTCTGACTAAGTTCGTATTTGACATTAAGTTGGTATTTGCCCCTCTGGGAATTGGATTGGTATTGCAGCATGAGATAAGCCGTGCCGCTGATGATGGTCTTCGAGGGTTCTTGGAACACAACGACGGCGATGTCACAGAAGCTGATAAGATTAGGGCCATGAAGGCCGCGGTGAAGAGCGAAACACGAAAACTTCGCTCTAAAATGACTAAGTTTCTTGCCGTGGCGAACCCTGAACTAACACTAGCGTGGCTGCGTGAGGTAAGTATCCGTTGCTTATCCCTTAACACTATTATTTCCTTAATTCTAAACATTCATTTAAGCTTAAAAAAAACCAGTGATTCAGTCTCTTCGTATGTCGAAAGTTCACATCAATGTTGATAGTTAATTTCGAATGAGAGTTTTCAGATCAGTACCTCGCGTTTCCCTCTACCTCAGGTCAGTGCTCATTCCGCAGTGTCTAGCAGTGCTGGAGCAAGTGTGCTCGGGGCCGAGCACACTCGGGCACTCCCATCACATGTTTGTTTTTCATCTCGAATCGATGAATGTTGGGAGAGACGAATTCTGTCCGCGATAGTCCCAATCCAACTGTGCTTGGCCCCGAGCAGTCTCATTACGAAGGTTCTCGGTGACTGAACTCTCGATATTTTTTAAGGACATAGACATTCTAGCTAAGGCATATGGACCAGCACATTCGGGCATGCAACGATTCTAGGACTGTTCTAAATCACAACATATAGAAGGAAATCATAGTCATTTGAAATGTCATTATTGCCTCTTCGTAGGTCATCATAGCCATATCGTTGGTCATCATAGGAAGTCCTAAGATTAGCAGACTTGCATTAGGCACTTGTAGGTATGTGACCTCGGTAGTGTAACCAGGGGGAAGGGCCCGAGCAGGCTCGCAGCAGGCACTTGAATGTATGTGATCTCGGTAGTGTAACCAGGGGGAAGGGCCCGAGCAGACTCGCAACAGGCACTTGAATGTATGTGACCTCGGTAGTGTAACCAGGGGGAAGGGCCCGAGCAGACTCGCAGCAGGCACTTGAATGTATGTGACCTCGGTAGTGTAACCAGGGGCAAGGGCCCGAGCAGACTCGCAGCAGGCACTTGAAGGTATGTGATCTCGCTAGTGTAACCAGGGGGAAGGGCCCGAGCAGACTTGCAGCAGGCACTTGAAGGTATGTGATCTCGGTAGTGTAACCAGGTGGATGGGCCCTAGCAGACTCTCTGCAAGCTCTAATGAATCTAGAATTCAGTAGTGTTACCAGGAGGAAGGGCCCGAGCAGACTGGCAGTAGGCACTAGAAGGTATGTGATCTCGGTAGTATTACGAGGGGGAAGGGCTCGAGCAGACTCACATCAGGCACTAGAAGGTATGTGATCTCGGTAGTGTAACCAGCTGGAAGGGCCCGAGTAGAGTCGCAGCAAGCAGCTGAAGGTATGTGGTCTCGGTAGTGTAACCTGGTGGAAGGGCCTGAGCAGACTCCCAGCAGGCTCACCTGAATATTGAATTTAGTAGTGTTACCAGTGGGATGGGCCCGAGCAGACTCGCAGCAGGCACTTGAAAGTACTAGATTTTGGTAGTGTAATAAATCTCATCATAGCATTCTCGAAGATCATCATAGCCATCAATTACAGAATGTCAAGCACTAACCACCTTTTATATTGCAGAATTTCGGTCGCTCTAACAATCTCCCTATTGGATTCTTAAAATCGAACTTTCCTGATCACTTGCAGGTGGAGCGGCATTATTCATTAAACACCACCAATACAGAGCTTACCATGGAAAAGTTGCAACTCATAGCCACGGCAAGGGCTACCCCCACGGCTAAGATCAGATGGCTTCAATTCTTCAACTCCTCCGCGGCAACCCGTGAGGCCCGGAAGATTCCACCGAAGCCCGTCAACGAAGAGAGGCTGACATCCTGGCTTGCGAAGGCAACTTTCTGGGCAGAGGTATGTTGCTATACATTTAGCACTTTAAATGTTTTGACTTGGATATATAATAACTAGATTCTAGCTAACTACTGTCTCTTTGAATTGCTCATATCAGCTATCAGAGCAGGCGTCCGCAAATTTTGAGGAGATTGTGCGACAGGACCAGGTCAGTATTGACATGACACTCTCCACTGAGCCGATGACTCTGGTAGCTTATGTGGAGGACTGCCGAATGAAGCGCTGGGACCACGTTTTTAATTCATACTTCGGAGGAGCCGAAGGTTTCCAGAAACAACTCGAATTTCGGGAGTTCAAGGGAACAGATCTCGTTGTCAGACGAGTTCTATTCAGGTGTACCCTTATGTTCCAGTTGTTTGCACAATCGTGAGGTTCATAAGTCCCACTGGTTAGCGGTTCGTTATTGACAGTCCTTAAAATTGCGTGGATTCTATGGTAATCATTCGTGCCGCAACTCAAATATTTTCGAGTCTGCTTATTTGAATATGCTTGATACATTGAGACCAGAAAGGCTCCATTTGCTATGCAAATTGTCACTGTGCTAGGCTTTTAATCACCGTGCCATGCCCACGATGTCTATGCTTACCATGCTTTCGGTTACCCTTCTATGCTGCCCTTGTCTAATATGCTACGCATAACTTGCTGCAATGGAATTGGGTTACGGTGCTCATGAAACTGGTGATGGAATTCTTGCAGATATTTCAAGTACGAGCTCTTGGCCAAGCAGGCAATCAGAAAAGAGAATCTCCCTGTTTTTTCTTACCGCATGGGTCGACAGATCGAATGAAGCATGCATGTTCTCAGCTTCACAGCAACGGACATGGACAACTTCTCATCTTACCGCTGGAGCATGGTACTTGGACTGTGTGCCAAGTTTTACACCATCCTTTGAAATCGAGCTGCGGAAGTCGAGGGATGCCATCGGGGAGTCTGGTATTGAAATGGTCGATCTTCAAGGGATAGAGGATGAAACTGAGCGGGCCAAGGCTCTTAAAAGAAGGATTGAGGAGGACCGGAAGAAGGCCCAGAAAGTAAGAGAAGCCGAGGAGAGGGCGGAGCAGAAGGAGCTGGAGAAGGAGCTGAAAGCAAAGGAAAAGTCGGGCAGAAAGGGCAAGAAGAAACTCAACACCCCTGGTCAGGATGATAAGAATAGTCCATCTGGCAATTCCGGCCATAAAGAGAAAACCAACTCCAGGGGTACAAAAAGAGGATCTTCATATGATCAGCTCAATCAACTCCTGGAATTCAACGATGCTGGGGAGTGTGGCCAGAATTCCGAGTTAATCTTGAACTCATCCCTCATAGATGTCCTCGCAGGCAGTGGTATTGAATTCACTCCCACGTACCTGGAGATCAAGCGTACCCTGCTTAAGGTAATCCAGATCACATGCATTTCGAACTTGTTATAATTTTTGGATGAATTTGCTCATGCCATGATGCCATGGGCATCCCATGATGTGCCATGATGCCATGGGCATCCCATGATGTGCCATGATGCCATGGTTGTGGCGCAGCAGCAGCTTGTAAGGGCCTCTGCAGCAGCTTGCTATTTAATTGCCCACCAGCTTCCTCTTGACCAGCGAGTTCAGATGATATTCGTTTGCTTTCTCTCCTAGTTTTTGCTCTTAATTTTGTCCCTGTAACCTGGTGGTCTGGCCCGAGCAGACTCTAGACCATGACACCGCAAGCAATCTGAGTTGGCCTTTTGAAGTGGTGCGGGTATTTGTAGCTCGATTTATTTAGAATCATGCTCGTAGTATTGACTTTTTACCATACCACTGACTTTCCTTGAAATTGAATACCTGTACAGGTCACCGATGGGAGAAGCCTCTTCATGAGTGGGAAACAGGTCAAACATCACTTTGTCGACCTTATTATTGCAGATCTACCTGAGGGCCTTCCTGTCCCCGGCGTTTCAGACCCACCTACATCCATCCCTGCTTGGAACGAAGACTCTACTGATTTCTGGCAGAACACCTTCGACTTTGCCGAGAACCACCTGCACGATGACGGAGCCATGATTCTTTTTCATCCGTATCATGCAGCAACAAAATCAAATATCCTAGGTTACTGCGATGCATTCAATTTCAGAGTTCGCAAGGAATGGTGGGCAATGAACCGACTCCACCTGACATCACCCTTCGATCCGTCAGTTACTGTAAGTTTCAATGCAATATATTAATCCCCTCATTTTATTGGACTATCATCTGACCTCTTAGTAATTGTCACGAATTGCCTATAAAGTCTTTCTGATAACCATTGAAAATTAAGTCTCAATTTACCTCAAATCTGATGAGTTGGCCTTTGTTACCAGTACTTCAGTTCTTTAATCCCAATCCCCTTCTTGCCATAGCGAGAGTGTACGTCCCTGGCATGGTATGACCATGAATTAAAACTTGCATTCGTGGGGTGCTCGCGGCCTAGGGATGAAATGGACTCTCAATTTGTTACTGCATTTTTCCTTGAGATTATGGCCCATGCATTGCCTCTGCAACGACTTGGTATGGCCTGCAATTTGGAATTTGGATTCGTGGAATAGTCATGCCTGCTCTGGTCTGTCCCCACCCAGAGTTCTAACAGTGCAGCCTGGAACTCATGTGGTACTAACTTGCGTGTTGTTCATTCCTGGATTATAGACACTTCGGTTTGGGATTACACTGCTGGTGAAGACCGGACCTCCAGCTTCAAAGTTTGCTTTTCGGCCTGTTCCTAAGCTGCTGAGCCGTCACGGTGTAGACGTGGGTCGTGATGATTGCTTGCAGAATATAGTTCTGCCAGAGAACCAGATGTGCAATGGTCCGAAGCCATAGAGAGGCCCTCGCGAGAAGTCCGTGGTTCTGATGGAAATGTTGATTGAAGCATGCTCCGATCTCGGGAATGTTGTGTTTGACTGCACAGCAGCAACTGGTATGTTTTTGGTTTGCCTAAAATTAATGTTTTACCTTCTGTCTGAGAACTTTGCCTACTGTTTAATGTTTTTGAGTAGCACTAATAAAGTAAAGTGGATTGTACTTCAGGTCCGTCAATCCACGCTTGCCGCAACGTTGACCGCCACACCGTGGCCTTAAAGGCTGATCCAGACATTTTCAAGGCTTTGTTGCAGCCGTTAATTCGGACTTCCACAATTCCTCAAGCCACCAGTACTGAGCATGTCATTGTTGATGATCCCGAGGGTGAAGTTCCCGTTGCTAAGATCCTTAAGAGATCTCGATTCTAGAAGTGAGTTTAGATACTTTTTTCCTAGTGTTACGTTTTATGTACTCGCATTGAATGTGGAGTGGATTTATAAACAATGTGCCATTTACATTTGCAGATGCGATAATATGGGCTATCCTGTGCATCGTCCTTTCTTTTCAAATCCTAATTTCTACCCTAGCCCTCCACCATCATGGCATCTTCCATCTTATGCGAACAATGCTGCTATCGAACTCGCTCGTGGTTCATATCGTTACTATAGGTCTGAAAATGCACCAAATAGATCATTGGAGTTTGTTGATATTGAAGCAGATGAGTCAGAGGAGGCAGAAGACGAAGAAGAGCCATCCACTATCACTTTATCGTCCTCTGAAGACGAAGAAGACTACGAAGAAGAGCGCCGTATCGTACGCTCTTTGAGTACATTGGAGGATATTTTGGATATGTGAGTTAGAGGCGGTAGCGAGTAGATAGGGAACTTTTATGTACCTTTCTAATTTATTAACATCTCCTTCCGTTTTTGTTGTTCATTTTAGTCGGTTTAAAGTGTCTGAATTTCAACCCGTCATGCGCTTCAGAATGTGATACACCTCTCAGCGTTCGTCACGCTACTTTGTGAATGTTATGATAATGTCATCATTTTTTTTTTTCTTTTCCCATCTCCTTTTATATTTCCCATTTATCCCTTGAATAGGCACCATTCTTCTCTATTAACACCGCCTTCATTTTTATTTTTATTTTTTCTCCTTATTACCCATCTTTTAATCTCATTTATCCCTTCCTCTCCCAAGCTCACCGTAGAACCCGTTATGATTTCGTTTTTGTACTCCACTTCCCCTTTTTATTTTCCATCTATCCCTTTCATTGGCACCTTTATTCCTTATTAACACCTCTATTGTTTTTTTTTGGTTTATTTTTCATTCCATCGTATATTCTCAATTATCTCTTCCACTCCCAAGTTCATCCTCACTCCCATCCTCGTTTTCATTTTGTTTTTCTTTTTCCTGTTTCCTTTTCCATTTTTCCATTCATCCCTTCCGTCGGCACCTTTCTTCTTTATTAACGCCTTTATTGTTTTTTTTTGGGTTTATTTTTCATTCCATCTTATATTCTCATTCATCCCTTCCACTCCCAATTTTATCCTCACTCCCATCCTCGTTTTCATTTTGTTTTCCTTTTTTCCAGTTATCCCTTCCATTGGCACCTTTCTTTTTTATTAACACTTCCATTTTTTTATTTTATTTTTATTTTTTACATTCCATCTTATATTCTCAATTATCTCTTCAACTCCCAAGTACATCCTCACTCCCATCCTCGTTTTCATTTTGTTTTTCTTTTTCCTGTTTCCTTTTCCATTTTTCCATTCATCCCTTCCGTCGGCACCTTTCTTCTTTATTAAGGCCTCCATTTTTTCATTTTTTTTTTTTCCCTTTTTTATCCATCTTATATTCTCATTTATCCCTTCCACACCCAAGCTCACCCTCATTCCCATCCCCGTTATGTTTTTGTTATTGTTTTCCACTTTCCTTTTTTATTTTCCATTTACCCCTTCTATTGGCACCTTTCTTCTTTATTAACACCCCCTTTGTTTTTTTCTTTTTTTTTCATTCCATCTCATATTCTCATTTATCCCCTCCGCTCCCAAGCTCACCCTCTTTCCCATCCTCATATTCATTCTTTTTTTCTTTTCCCATTCCCTTTTTTTGATTCTGCATTCCATCGTATATTTTCACCTATCCTTCCTTTGCCGCTTTCCACCCTCTTTATCCAATAGTCCGATTAATACGAAGAAAGTAAAGCCAGTTTCCTAATGTCAGAGCAGTGATTTCCAGATTCCATGGTGCGCCTGTAAAGTCTGCTCGGGGCCTTGCAATAAGTTCCAGGTCATGCTTATCCACTCTCATTCTATAAATTCGTGGCCTTCAGAGCATTGCTCCACACCGGATAGACTTGAGAGAGGCAGCTCATGAGAACACGCTCGACAAGAGTGGAACTATAAGCTCCAAAATAACATACTGAACTCCTTTGAGCGGATTATTACATCAAATTCCGCCCATTTTTTCCCCTCTCTCTTTTAATGAAATAATAAGCACAAGAGGAAGACTTCTAAGTACATCGTTTTTAGTGTTAAGAAACTCAATTTACATGTTGCTCAAATCCGGACTCTCATATTCATAAGTGAAGAGGAACCATATTACATTCAAGTGGATTAACAATCTTGATGTACAGTGGAAGGCCGCCACCCATTTACAGAGGCAACACTCATCTATGTGCCATCTTCTCAAACCCATAACAGCAATGATTATCATCCCAAAAAACAAAACATATCTCCATATAAGTAGAGGTACTAATCTACCGGCACTTATGACTGAAGCCTGCATTTAAAGTCAACATATGGATAAGCAGCTAACAGCTCCGCATGTCTATATATGGTGCGTGAAGCTCCTTATGGTAAAGGAAGCTAACTCTGCACTACGAGATACACTCTTTAGCGTCTTGGAGAACCCCACTAGTTTCCTATTTCTTAATGTAATCAAGCCATCGGGGGACACTCCATCCAACTCTTGTCTATATCAAACCAGCAAGTCTCGCCATCCGAAATGATCACTTCGGGCAGCTGAAGAACTGGATTCACAACAGCGGTGGAGGGCAACGGATACGGGATAAGGGATGCCTCCATGATTTGGACAAGCTCAATGGTACAGAGCACTGTCCAGTGCCATTCCCCAGCGCCAACATGGAGGCGTCCGATGTGCCTATACGGCGGCAGGTCCATGCCTCGAAGCCTGGCGCGCTCCACCTCCACCAGCCATGGCCGCAGCTCCTCAGAACTCGCCGGTGCCTTTGGGGCTAGACCCACAGCCGCTCTCGTCCTCTTCGACATCGCATTTCGGACCTTTGGCATCGCACCCCAGAAGGGTTTGTTGTTCCTAAACCTTTCAAGCTAGACTACAGATTTCCTTCCCCACGTCGTTCTGCACCTCTACATGCAACAGAGAATGGCGGTACTTAACCCTAAACCCTAAAACGCCACCTCAAAGCGAGCTCAAAATCCTGGATTCGCCACTTCAAGAGGATGTCACCTGCTGCAGAGTGCTAGGAATCTCTTAGATGTATGATAGAGTTGAAGTGAATTAGGTACGTGGGAAGCACCGCCACTGCGATCTTGACGCCCGTGAGAAAAATTTCGTCCGCTCAGTTATTACACTCTAGGGATTCGCCATCCATATCCCATACTTGCAGTACACACGTAGGTTTAGTGTAGTAGTTGCTAGGTTCCAATCCTTATCTTATTCAGCACAGAATCCATTCTTTGTACACTGTTTTCAACTTATATAACCTTGCATTGGAATTTTACTCTATGCTTGTCATTTATTTCTTCCATGGCACCTTTCTTCTTCATTAACACCCCCTTTGTTTTTTTCTTTTTTTTTCATTCCATCTCATATTCTCATTTATCCCCCTCCGCTCCCAAGCTCACCCTCTTTCCCATCCTCATATTCATTCTTTTTTTCTTTTCCCATTCCCTTTTTTTGATTCTGCATTCCATCGTATATTTTCATTTATCCTTCCATTGCCGCTTTCCACCCTCTTTATTCAATAGTCCGATTAATATAAAGAAAGTAAAGCCAGTTTCCTAGTGTCAGAGCACTGATTCCCACATTCCATGGTGCGCCTGTAAAGTCTGCTCGGGGCCTTGCAATAAGTTCCAGGTCAAGCCTATTCACTCTCATTCAGCACAGAATCCATTCCTTTTACACTATTTTCAACTTATACAACCTTGCATTGGAATTTTGCTCTATGCTTGTCATTCCTTTCTTTCATGCTAAGTCTTTTTTTCTACTTCTCTTTTCTTTTTTTCGTAAATGTCACAAAACTTATTTCATTGTTTTTTTAATAGTTTTTCTCTTTCACATACAGATCATATATTCTCTCATAATGCACATCACATTCATATCACATACACACCACATTCAGATCACATACAAATCACATTCAGATCACATTCAGATCACATACACATCACATTCAGATCACATTCAGATCACATACACATCACATTCAGATCACATTCAGATCACATTCAGATCACATTCAAATCGCATACACATCACATTCAGATCGCATACACATCACGTACACATCGCATATACATGCCATACACATCACCCATACATCCCATATACATCACCCATACATCCCATAAACCCTAAACCCATACATCCCATATACATCATCTATACATTCCATATACATCACCCATACATCCCATATACATCACCCATACATCCCATACTAATCAAGGTCGATCAGATAAGCCGGTCAGCAATTCACGAGGTTTATCCCATAATCTTTGGTGGCATCGAATTTAACTTGAATATAATCCTGTACATGTGAGCTAATTAACGTCAATTGGGCAGTGGCTTTGGTGTGTTATACTTCTCGAGAGAAAGCAATGGACGTCGTACCTCGCAAAGGATAATCGCTGGGGCCATTCCCAAAATGACATAAACAAATTCAAATCGGATGAAAGAAAAATGTAATAAAAGAAAAAAGAAAAATGTAATAAAAGAAAAAATCTGCAGTTGCTCCGCAGTCTTTTTATACGCCAATTTATCCTTTATCTCTCTTACTTGGCTATACTTTATCTTGATAGTAGACTTAAGGACTAAATAAAGAATAGCATTTTATTCTTAGAAAATTTCTATGAAATCTAGTAGTCTTCATTATCCTAAACCGTATCCACCCCAAGATAAAGTTAATCCATTCACTTCTCCTGAGCTTACTACGTGGAAAGATGAAAATTCAAAATACTAACAC
This sequence comes from Ceratodon purpureus, assembly GCA_014871385.1. Taxonomy (NCBI): domain Eukaryota; kingdom Viridiplantae; phylum Streptophyta; class Bryopsida; order Pseudoditrichales; family Ditrichaceae; genus Ceratodon; species Ceratodon purpureus. The sequence continues at coordinate 101,730,842 of CM026426.1, forward strand.
CCGTAGCCTTCAATGATGGCTGTAAATCACATCTAAAGACGGATATAGGTAAGCACGGAAATAGGCACGCACGGTCATAGGTGTTATTCAGTTCATACTTTTCAAAAAAAAATTAATGTGAAAACCAATATGCTGTAGTTGTAGACTGTGAGAAACTTCACCAAAAACATCAAAATTTCTGCAAAGTTACCGCTCACCGCTCTCCGCTCTCCGCTCACCGCTCGCAGAATAGCATTTCCCTTGTGCGTGGGTTTCATTGGGGGGTGCATTGGTGCTTGGGCAATTGTGTGTGACACTTCCGGTTTTTGCCAATCTGAGCTCGCTTGGGTTAGGTTTTGGCCAAGATTGCATTGGGGGAGTATTCGGGAAATTGGGCAGTGCATTGGGGAATTGGGAGTTGTTAGCCTGGGTCATAACATGGAGCTGCCTGAGGTGAGAATCGGGGGTCAAGGGCAGAAGTTCGAGACTGGTTACGTGGGGCGAATCAAAGAGGGACCGTGGAGGTTAGTCCCGATGCACGGTCATAGGGCCACCAGGGTGCTCCTTGGTACCGGACCTAGGACCGTTGGGTCTTCCACGGGCGTGCAGTTCAACCTTGAGTCAGCCGTGGAAGCCAGATAGGTGGAGCCCCAACCAAGACCCCGTGACTACCAAGAGAGGGAAAAGCAATGGATTCCGAGAAGGCTCGGTAGCCGGGACAGTGCAAGGCAAGAGTCAGAAACACGTGAGTTCAGAAGAGCAATCGCAACAGCAAGGAAGTTTCAGACAAGCGAGACAAGGGAGGGCAGAGGGTGGAGAAGAGATAGTGTAGTATTAGCTGAGTAACCAAGACTGTCCATGAACACCAAGGTTCAGGCGCTTACATGAGGGGGCAAGCTGCTCTAGAAAAACCAGCTGCTCTGAGACCGGACTCGATTCTAACCGCAAAACTGAGGAGTAAGTTCTCTACCCTGACTACCCTGTTTATACTAACCTAACTGGACTTCTCCTTGTAACTCCTTGTTGCACTATCAGTTCCACCGTCCTAAGCTATCCTCGCTGGCCTTGCTCGAGCGGTAATATTTTTCCCTCTCTCGGAGAGTGCAATTCGTCCCAAATTGTTGGTTTTCAGCCATGCGTTCGCCTATGAGCACGTCTCCGATCCGGCCTGGTCTCTTCTCGTGGTACCTGGGCATGTCGACGAGGAGGTGCTTGGTCTCCGTATATGGCTGCTATGGCTGCACCCACCCCCTTATGGATTAGGTTATGTTTAGACCGGGAAGTAATGGAATGCTGATATACGTTATAAACGGTTTTTCCTAGGATCTTGTTGCAAGCAGGGCATTGCACATGGTCAGCTTCAGGATCACTACAGAGTTTGATCAAATCCGGATTTGCAGAAAAATAACGTTTAACTTCTTCAACAGCAATTTCTAACTCGTCCCTGGCTTCATCCTCATCACTGGCCTGATCTTCAAGACCGAAATCTTCCGCTAGCTTTTTTAATGCTTCCTTATGTTTCCTAAAGGATTTGGGTCGCGTGGTAACCTCGCTTGGTGATGCGTGGGTTGTAGGGGGCAGACTTGGCGAAGCTTGGGCTGCAGGGGGCAGGCGAGGTGACGGCTGTGGAGTATCCTCGGGATCCGTGAAGTGCTCGGGAATATGGACTCGGTCGTCTTGGGTCTCGATGTCGGAGATGGCCGCCAGCTGATGGTCTTCCTGTGGGTGTGTGGCAACGCTGAAGGGCGCGAGCTCCATGTGCGGCAGTGGAGACATGGCCTCGAGCTCCATGTTGTCCTAGTCGTTTTCGGACTGCTCTAACTCCAAGGCGACGAGTGCCTCATCGATGCACTGGTTCAAGAAGTCCTGCGGGGGATCCATGGCTGTCTGGGAATTGGTGCGCAGCCACTGATATGCATTAGATGCAATCAGTTTGGCTGCATTGTGCACCCATTCGACCTTGTTGGCCGCGAATGTCAGCATTGCAAGTTCTGCAGCGACCTTCTGCTCCTAGATCTGCGCCACATCCTCGGTGCTATGTGAACTCTGCCCCTGTGATGCCAAGGTCTTGCACCTGGCCAAGTACTCTTGGTTGTGCAGCTCCAACTGCTTGGTGTGCTCCAGCGCGGTCGCCTTCTCCTTGGTAAGCACTTCTACGCTTGCATGGGTGGCGGCTAACTCTAGTTCTAAATTAGCAACCTGGTCTCGGAAATTAGATAGTGTATGCGTTGTTTTCTCTTGTTGTTTGCGATGCTCTGTATGGGCTTAGATAGTGTATGCCTGCTGGATGGCTGAAAACACACCATCCAGCATGGCTGAAAACACACCATCCAGCAGGCGTTGTGCTTGCTCCTTGGCTCCTTGGATTGCAGCAGTCAGTCTGCGCTTGTACCGGTCTTCCATGCCCTGATGTTCCTCCTTCTCCTTCTCTGCAATGCGGATCCACTCCAGCATCTCTGTCATGCAGCCCGTGAGTGCGGTGATTTTCGTGTGGAATTTGGTTGCCATGGGTCCCCAGGCGGTTGCTGCTACTGCTGCTGCTGTGATAGGCTCCTCGCTCCTGGGGCGCTTGCTGGGACCTGGGAGAGCCGGGTCTTGAGCCGGGGCCGCGGCGATCTCCCTCTGGATGTCAAAGAAGGTTCCTATGAGTGGCGGTCTGTTGTATCTCTTGTGGAAGGCCAAGAAATGGGCGATGTACGCTGTTAAAAACGGACCCACGGGGCTGCTGTAATCGAGGCGCTGCCGGTACCCACGCATCTGGATGAGAAAATTCTCTTCCACCATGAGGCCCCAATTAATCTTCTCTCCAAGGTCAGCCAAGAGCAACAGGGACAACTGCGATGGCAGGATGCCATTGCAGTTGTTCTGGAAGTACACCTGGGATAGAACACCACGCATTCTTGAGAACCATGGATCCTTCATGTGATTGCCTAATGCGAAAACATCATACCTGCTGTCCTTCGGGGGCTCCAAGCTGCCTACGCGAGCCAAGACGTCTGGTTGGGGATAGCGCGAGCCTTCGTTCCACGCGGTGGCGCCTAGTCCGTCCCAGCCAAAGAACTTGTGGAGATACTTGCTAGCATACTCCACAAGCACGCCATCCACGACACCAGCCAGGTGAGTTGCTGACTCGCTTTGTGTGCGCGTAGAGTTCACAAATTCGGTGCAATGCTTGATGTTGACCTTCCCATCGAGCAAGGTCCAGTAACGTGCTAACCCTGTCTCTGTGAGCCACATGAGGTCCCGCTGCCTCTTCCATTCCATGATCATGCGTGGAACATGGAATGGAGGCTGGACCTTGCGGCTCTCCATGGATGCTAATTCTGTGCAGTGTGTCGCAAGTACGGAGCAGTGGCAATGAGAGAGGAATGCGGGAAGCTGAGGAGATGAGGAAAAAAACGAAGAGCAGTCAATGCCTTGGGACACAGTCTGTGCGCACTCAGGGAAATGCGTGAAGAATGGTGCACCGAGACACGATGAAGAAAGGGAGGTGAGCAGACGCAAAGGGCAAAGGGAGCTGAGGGAAGGAATTAGAGGGTGAGCTGAGGCAGTTCCATGGGACCTTGGGAGCCGTGATGGGATAGATAGGAGGTGGCGAAGATAGTCTGGCTGGACCCTGCCTAGCTGCGTGTCCTACGATGATTGTGGCGGTTGGGGCCTATGGGTGCAGGGGCTAAGGGGAACTTGAAGTGTCCCCTCGATGGGACTGTCCATGGAATCTTGGCTACCATGTTGGCATATTTGAACTACGCTGATGTGAATTTCCATGGGGTCCATGGGTTCCTTGGGCTGAGTTGCGTCCTCGGGTTCCTCATCATTTTGCGCCTCGGTGGCCATGGTTTTATAAATCTCCCCAAGGCTAAGTGCGGGGGCTGTTTCCGTGGTGACCGAATGATAATGTTTAAGTTTGGTGGAATTAACAATGGTTGCATATATGTCAAAGTAGTCGTTATTTACCAATAGGACAGTATTGTTTGGGAGCACCAGCTGAACTCGGTATGGTCTATGCCATATTGATTCAAATTTAGTCTTCCAAATTTTTCGGTCTCGTGGGCACCATAAAACTTGATCACCTTTTTCAAAAGCCCGGAGTGGTTTGGAAGCTTGGAAATACCTTGCAGTCTTCTCCTGTTTGTTTTGGATGTTTTTAATTGCAAAAGCCCGGACTTCTTCTGTAAGGTGGATGTCCCTTAGACGGGCAACCAAGACTCGATGGGGTGTAGTCCTTAAGATCCAGGGATTGGAAAGTGGGGGCTATGTACTCGGTAGGTAATAGGGGTTGTGTACCATATACCATTTCGAAGGGGCTTACTTGGGTAGCTGTTTTTGTGGCAACACAGTATGCCCACAGGGCTGCAGGCAGACAATCATCCCAATCACTCTGATTTGCATGGATGAACCTGCGTAACATGTTGATCAAGGTTTTATTGGTAGACTCTGCCTGTCCATTTCCCTAGGGGTAGTAAACTGTGCTAATTTTGTGTTTGATGATATGATTATCTAAGAGGTCTTCTATCACTGCGTTCACAAAATGGCTTCCTTGCTCGGACACGATTTCCAAGGAGAAGCCAAAACGGGTAATAATATTTTCATATATGAAAGTTGCTGTGACCATGGCCGTGTTCGTTCTGAGAGGTTTTGCCTCAACCCACTTGGTGGTATAATCCGTGGCTACCAAGATGTACTTGTAACTCTGTTTGGTTACATGTCTAATGGGGCCAACAAAATCTAGCCCCCAACACTGGAATGGTCCCAACGGCGGAATGGATTTTAATGGTACGCGGCCTTGATATTGAAAATTCGTGGTAGAAATTTGGAATGCATGGCAGTGCTTAACATATTCGTGGACATCTTTGTGTAATGTTGGCCACCAATAGTGGGCAGTCAAAATTTTCTTTATCGTGGTGTCAGGGCCTTGGTGACCACCTGCACGTCCATCATGGAGAATGGCGATTATGTTTTGTTCTTCTCCTGTGGGGACGCAGAGGCGGGTTTCCTGATCAGGGCTGAGGCCGTAGACTTGTCCCTGAACCATGGTATATGGCAAGGTAGTGCGTACGAAACTGACTTTCCTTGTCCCTGAGAGGCCTTCTGGTGTTACGCCTTGGGTTAGATAGCGTATGATGTCTCCACGCCAGTCCGTGGGAATACTAATTTCAAGGCTAGCAGTCTGGATATAAGGCTCATTAAATGAATCATCAATGCCTTCCTCGGTTGCCTTGGAATCCCTGGATAGGAAATCAGCCACTATGTGTCGTTTCCCTGGTATATAAACCACTTCAAAGTCATATTCCAGGAGAATCATGATCCAACGTGCTACTCGCCCTGTGACCAAGGGTTGATTTACCAGGTAAGATAAACTGTGATGATCAACCATAAAACGGAACTTGTTGCCTAGTAAATAATGGCGGAATTTCTTGACAGCATAAATCATGGCCAAAGCTTCTCTTTCGGTGGTAGAATAATTCTTTTCTACTTGGTTCAAGAGGCGACTAGCGTATGCCATTGGTTGGTCATATTTTCCATTCAAGTTCTGAGCAAGCATGACGCCGACAGTGATATTCGAGGCATCGGTATGAACATGGAATGGTTTGGACCAATCTGGGGCTATGAGAATAGGGGCGCGAGAATAAGCTATCTTGATTTTTTCCAAGGCGGCCTGGGCTGCAGGGGTCCAGTCCTGAGGATACTTGTATCTTGCGTGGTTCAATGCTGTGATCGGGGCAGTGATATGGGCTAACTTCTCTAGATATATTTTGTTAAATTGAGAGAAGCCCAATAAACGTTGTATCCCCTTCTGATCTGTGGGAGGGGTGATGGCTAGGATATCCTTGATTTTCTCGGGATCCGGGAGTTTTCCGTATTTGCATACGATGTAGCCGAGGATCACACCCGCAAAGAAGAGAAACATACATTTCTCTGCATTCAAGCTAACCCCGTTGACTCGGCAAGCTTCGAATATTTGCCTGAGTTGTGACACATGATCTTTAATCTGTCCATAAACCGTTCCATCATCGAGATATATTCTAAAGAATCTTTTCAAATAGGGTCTAAAAATTAATTCCATGACACGTTGGAAAGTCATGGGTGCATTTTTAGCTCCGAAAGGCATTCTTTCAAACTGATATGGTCCCCACTCGGTAGAGAAAGCAGTTTTATTTTTATTGTGCTCGGCCATAGCTACTTGGTAATATCTTGAAAAACAATCTAAGAAAGAGTACATCTCATGACCGGCTACTTCATCAATGATTTCTTCCATGTAAGGCAGGGGGTAATGGTCTTTCTTGGTGGCCGCATTTAATTTATGAAAATCTACGCAGATTCTCAAGGTTCCATTTTTCTTGGGAATAATCGCCATGGGAGATAATCAGGGTGCAGAGTCTACTGGTGAAATGAACTTGGCTTTTAAGAGTTTGTCCAGTTCAGCCTTGACTCGTACTGCGTTATTTGGGTTCATTCTATATCTTCGTTGTTGGACTGGTGTGGCATTTGGGATCGCGTCTATAGTGTGTTCTGCTAGCGTTGGAGGTATCCCTTTTAGATCTTCGTGGCCCCATGCAAAAATGTCCTGATATTCATAAAACAAGGCTATCGCGGCTTGTTTGATTTGCTCAGGAGCATTAGCATTGATTTTGATATACTTGGGATTTTCCATGGTTCCCAAGTTTACTAACTCCACTTTGTCTTTAGCACCATGAGACCAACCAGTAATCACTTCCTTTTGCAGAGCTTGGTTTGCAGGAATAGTATTTACGGTTACTGCTTCTTGAGTTTCCTGGGAAAAATGTGGAGGTATGTCCATTTTGTCTTGCTCAGCTACCATGCTGGCCAAGTGAATTTCTGCTACTGGAATCAAGTCAGGGTTGGCTTGGAAAACCAAGGCTTCTTGTAATGGAGAAAGACCATCTTCCCAATTTGTTCCTGCCTTGTGTCGAATTTGGTTGGCTTTTGCCCTAGTGATGCAGCTATCAACTAGGATGACCGCGGTTTTTCCTTGTCGCTGGATTCGGATCTAATTCCTGGACCAGTCGTGTACAGCTTTCATATCTCTCAGCCATAGTCTTTCCAGGATGAGAGGGAAATTACTGCTATCAGGCATATCAATTACTACGAAGGTAGGTAGGGTAGATACTCCATGTGTAGTAATAGCTACGGTTGATATTATGCCCAAGGGTGTTACTGGGGCATCATTTGCCATGCGCAGGATAAACCGGGCTAACTTGGGTGATGGTAATCCCAATTGTTTTCTTAAATAATTGCTCATATCGTTAATTCCTGATCCTCCATCTACTAATACATTCGTTAATTCATGGTTTCCAAGTTGTAAATGTATCACCGCGGCATCTGGGTCCAATGTAGTAGCATTAACTTCAACAACCTCTGGATTGGATGGTTCATCCGGTGAGGCTGTTTGTTGTAAGTATTTCTGAAGTTCTGGGCTTAATTTGATTAACTTAGACAATGTGATGGTGACATTAGTATCATCTAAAATCTGTTGTAATGACGTGGTGTTGTGTGGACCTTCTAGGCCATCCTGTAGGTCTTGCCTGATTCTGTGCAGCCTTTCCCAATGATTTTCCGAAAATGGTTTTCTGTGTTCAACCACATGGTCATCCGTGGTAGTTTTGGATCTGGTGGTTACCACGGCCGTGCTGATTGTGGATACATTAGTTTCGACTCCATGGACCTCAGTAAGTGTGACTCCACCTTGTGTAGGGGTTCCAGGGGCTTTCTGATGTTCTACGGTGCCATGATTCCCTAGGTTGGCACGGTACTGGGCCCATCTCTGATGTAACTGTGGACACTGGCTCCGTCGGTGGGTTACCAATCCACATTCCCAGCAGGCATCGCTTCGGCTGGGTTGGAAGGCATCAACATTGATTTCTTCTCGGGACACGGCTGCCGTGGTAGGACGAGGACAGCGGTTTTCTTTAGATCGAGAAGGGATATTAGCATACCAGCAACGACCGGCATGGATTTTTCCACAGCTAGAACAGGGGGTTACTAGCGGTCTATTTTCTAGTCGTAAATTTGGCAAAGGTAGCAAGGGTGTCTGGGTTTTGTTTAAGGCTCCTAACTCTCGGCTAATGTCATTTGCCGCACTCAAAATATCTTGTAAAGTCTTCACCCCACGGATTACAATGCCTTGTTGAATCCATGGTTACAGTACCTTTTTAAACCATTCGCAAAGATAATCTTCTTCAGGTCTCTGACTTAGTTTGTCAGCAAGTTGTTTGAATCTATCGTAGAACTTGTCCACGGGTTCATTTCTGTCTTGAGTAATGATACCCAAAGCTCTTAAGACCTCGAAACTGGTTTTAAGTTTTCTAAATTTATGTAGAAAACTTCGTTCCATGTCTTCCCAGGTTGCGTGGGAGTGTTCAGTTTCAAAATCAATGTACCAATTAATGTGGTTTCCTTGGAGCTCAGTGCCGAAAATGTTTTGGAAATCTTCAGTGCTGGTGACCCCATTTGTACGGGCAATAACTTTGAAACGTCTGATATGCCAATCAGGATCCCCTGATTCATCAAACACAGGGTAAGAGATTTTGGGATACTTGGTATGTTTACTTAGGTCCCCTTGGCTAGGTGTTGTGGCAGCAGTATGGTTATCCCGGGGTAACGTTGTGGATCTTATAGTCTCAGGGAGGGCCTCTGAAGCCAAAGCCATGGTGTAGAGAGCCTCCTGTGTTCTGCTATCTTGCAGTGTGTGATATTGTGCACTAAGTAGTTCTAACTTGGCCTTAGTAGCCTCATTCTTGGGTACCAGGTCAGTCATTTGTTGTCTCATCCATACTAGGAATTCTTTTGAGGATTCGGGATCCTCCTGTTGAGCAGCATCTTCTCCTTCATTAATTCGCTCCAACGGGAGTTTCCTTGGAGGCATGGTGAGAGTTTAATTTTCAAGGGACTATTTGGAATAACCTCAGCAGACCGTCCCCAGCATGGTCGCCAAAATGTTAGCCTGGATCATAACATGGAGCTGCCTGAGGTGAGAATCGGGGGTCAAGGGCAGAAGTTCGAGACTGGTTACGTGGGGCGAATCAAAGAGGGACCGTGGAGGTTAGTCCCGATGCACGGTCATAGGGCCACCAGGGTGCTCCTTGGTACCGGACCTAGGACCGTTGGGTCTTCCACGGGCGTGCAGTTCAACCTTGAGTCAGCCGTGGAAGCCAGATAGGTGGAGCCCCAACCAAGACCCCGTGACTATCAAGAGAGGGAAAAGCAATGGATTCCGAGAAGGCTCGGTAGCCGGGACAGTGCAAGGCAAGAGTCAGAAACACGTGAGTTCAGAAGAGCAATCGCAACAGCAAGGAAGTTTCAGACAAGCGAGACAAGGGAGGGCAGAGGGTGGAGAAGAGATAGTGTAGTATTAGCTGAGTAACCCAAGACTGTCCATGAACACCAAGGTTCAGGCGCTTACATGAGGGGGCAAGCTGCTCTAGGAAAACCAGCTGCTCTGAGACCGGACTCGGCTCTAACCGCAAAACTGAGGAGTAAGTTCTCTACCCTGACTACCCTGTTTATACTAACCTAACTGGACTTCTCCTTGTAACTCCATGTTGCACTATCAGTCCCCCTATCCTAGGCAAGTTCCAAGAAGAGCGTGTTTTGATATGGAAGTTGCCGGGGAAACCACTATCTCACTTGGTGATGTCCTTGGCCCATTTCATCCGTATGAGGAGGTCGAGGGGGAAGAGGAGTTGAATGGGTGCAGTGAAGAGCATTCTGAAAATGATGGCGTGGAAGCAAAAATAGATGTGATAGGAGACATAGTGGCTGTAGAAGAGCCACGCGTTCTCGTAGTTCCCAAGGAGGAACCGATTGTCCCTTTGGCACCTCATGCATACTCCACTAGGGAAGTATTCTTAATGAAGATTCCACTAGGGACTTATTCTAGGGAGGCATTACGTGGAAAGAGTGAAGCTATTCCATTGTTGAAACGTCCCCGCCTACGACAAGTGGCAATTAAGGAACGAACAATGAATGTCAATGTAGCTTGTCCTGTAGTGCAGGAGGTAGTTCGTGATTGTGCTGAAAATGCGAAGGGGATACCTAAACGCATTAAGCTCAAGGAATAAAATATATATTTAAATGTATTCATGGAATGAGTACAGTCCAATTGTGGGTAGATATAAATAACAAATGCCACTTGTTGAAATGAATGCTATTGTAACACAATGTAATAAATGTGAATGACAAAACCTTTATATTAAAACACGCAATACGAGATTTGTATTGCTGACTCAGTACAAGGAAAAATTCAATCACCTCGGGCTAAGTATCCGCATGAACCACTGTCCACTATGCGTACTTGACACCATAATAGTATAGTGCCTCCTATTTTTTGGCCAAGGGGTGTGTCAAGATTCCGCTCTCTAGGACTAGCTTGACTTCGTTGAAACTAAAGGTAGGCGCATGGATGAAAAGCTCGGCCTCCGGATTACGATTGCAGACCTTTAAAAGGATGTAATAAATATGTTTACAGTATGAAAACTGTTTCTTACCTCGAAACTTAGTCATCGTCTTCCTGAATGCTGGACAAGTGCAACTCGGGTAAGAGGTGATGGTGATGTTGTACTCTGTGATGTTTGGAGCAACGCCCGAATCCAGCCCGATAATGCAACCATGGCCTGGATGAGGTATCATGGTGATGGAACAGAGGCGAGCCTTGAGGGACTGAGAGGAGCCCATGGAGAGTCGCTGCGCCGAGTTAGGTCGAGTTGCTGTGCGTTTGACCATCTTCCCATCTCGCTTACCAGGGTAGCGGTCAGCCTCTGCTGGAATCGGCAATGAGGCGAGGTTTGCAGGAGGCGGAGCAGACGAGAAGAGACGTCTTGGGGAGACTGGCTTCTTCGGCGGGAGTTGGAACCCTGCGGCTTCAAGGGCGAGGATCTCATTGAGCTTCAGGTTAGTACCTAGTTTTACTGGCCACACCTCTGGAATCGGCGGCACTTCAAGGTCCTTGGAGTAGTGTGCAACCCACTTGCGCCTTGTGCCTTTCACGCAACGCTCAATATCATCGGAGCAGAAGAAAAACTCTGTCCTCTCAACCGTATTCCTGCGATAGTTAGTCCAAACTCCGGTGTAGGTCGGTGCAGCAGTGAAGTTTGGGCCCCTGACAATTCTCTCAGTGCACTTCTTTTTTGTACCAGCTCTTTGGGCCCAGCAGCACTTTGCAGAAGCTTTGTGAAGTCTTGCAATGTACCACTCCTTCACATCGACCTTGGTTTCTTCAACAGCGTTGACATGGCGAACGCCCACCTCGTTCACAGGAGACGTTGGGGGCGAGTAAGCTTCTTGGGCGGGAGATTCTTGGGCCTCTTCTTCTTCAGAATCGTCCTCGACGATGATGGGCAGCTGGACAGTGCGAGCTCGAACGTTGCGTCCAACACCTCTAGGACGTGAGAAGTTAACCTTGTCTGGTCGGTGTGACTCCTCGTCAGCTCCAATGGGAACGTCCGCCTTACGTTTCTGTGATCCAAACACCTCTGCTTCGGCCAGGACAGGCTGACGGGTGCAGAACTCATCTGCACCAGGCATATCCAGCATGGGATCTTTAAGGACTTTAGGATTTCCTGTTTTCTTTGCCAAGCGTTCCGCCATTCGAAGCTTGAGTTCCTTCTTTGAAGGTCCTGTTCCGCCTACATCTCCTTTCAGGAACTGGTAGTAGTTTACAACCTGCAGAAAGCCCCGAACGTAATCGTCCACAGTCGCAACATAGAGGTCGCTGCCGTTGTTACCTGATGCTTGTAACCACTTATTGTGAACTGTTTCGGCGAGGTTACAGGTCGGCATCTCTGTGAGTTCTTCTTCAGTAAAATTCTGCAGTTTGAGCAATTACAATAATTAGAATCAATTATAGAATTGATGTCGATTAAATTTACCTCAACAGAAAACAAGTACAGCAACAGGGTTTAGTTGCATCATACCGCAGACATGAATCCACCCCATTGACGATAGCGGTGGTGCCAGAATGCGAGCCAAGTCCCCAGATTGGTTAGGGCCTTCTCTCCCAGGACCCCAGTAGATATCCACCAAGCCTGCAACGCGTGATTAAGAGTGTCCGCCTCTGTCAAAGTCGTTGCTGTCCTATACTCGTTGCACATCTTCTTGTGCTGTTCCCGGAGCTCTTCGGGGAAGTACTTGTGAGTGTACTGGACCATGTTCTGGGTCCAGTGGAACAAGCATGACCTTTCCCGATCCTCCATTTTGTCTTCTTTGTTGCCATTCCCATAAAGGATCCGTACCGCATTCCAGTTTGCTTGTGCGTTGTCTGCCATGAAACCCTTGAAGTTAGGCGCAGCAACGCCATTCCTCTCCATAACGCTGTTCAGGTTCTTCCAGAAAACCAGCTGGGCCTCAGTGTCCTCGGATTGCATGTCGCAACTTGCAATCGTCCTGACGCGGCAGTAGGTGGCGTCATATACATGGCAAGCCATCGTGGACCAATCCCGTACCCGCTTAACGTGGTCGAACATAATCCAAGCATTGTCAAGATCCCCACCTGGTTGCATTCTGCTGACCAAGTCGACACCACTACCGGGCCCAACTTCTGATATCTTGAAGACGAAGACCTTCTCTCTGTCAGCTCCTTGGCCCGGGAACTTGTTCTCCTGGACGAAGGCCCACAAACTGATCCCACGGAGTTTGGTGATGGCGTCCATCACTCCGTACTTTCCAATTCGCTTGAACGTCATCACCTTGTTGCGGATATTGGGGGAAGCCATGTCCTTGCACCGGTCAAGTACAGGAATGAGCTCCTCCATGCTGAGCTTCTTCGGTGGAGCGTCCTCAGGATGTAGGAGGTAGTTCCCAATCAGGATCTTGCTGGCCTCCAAGACAACGGCGCTCTTTGTAGCCCGGGGAGTATTCTCCACCTGTTCTTCAATCAAGCTATTGATCTCCTCCTTAGTGTCTCTATAGTCCCCAACCTTCACTGGATGATTATGTGTTCCTTGATGGATACATGCCCTAGTCTGGTTGGATTTACCTAGAACATAATAAATCTTGGCTCCGCATGTAGCAATACATGCAGGAGGTTCTTTACATACCTTGCAGACAAGTGTTGCATCCGCTGGGGGTGGCTGATTCAGTGTAAAAGCTTGGAGGGTACTACCCTCAAACTCAGTCTCGTTTACCTCAACGATTCGAGGTCAACGGTTGAGAAATTCACATTCTTTGTTGACGGAGCGCAGCCAACCAACGCAGCTGGAGTAGCGGAACGACAGGCCGAACTCATTAGTGATGTTGGTAGTGATTGTCTTCGTCCAAACGTGGCCGTCGTAACGCTTGTCCATCCCCTTCATAGCCTTTGCTTGCGTCTTGTTAGCCCCGTCACCAACTGGGGGGAGCTCGAAGATGACATTGTTGTTGAAGACTGCAGGTAAGTACTCCACCTTCTCCTGTCTAACTAAGGAGAAATCTATTCTCTTCAGAATATTTTTCCTCCCAGGTCTCTCTGCAAGTATCCTAATGAGTGGCAGGACATTGACAGTCTCCTCCTTTGATGTCTCGGAGGTACTGGCACATTTGTCTGGTAGTGTAGCTGGCGTGCTACATACTACAGTCTCTCTAGGCAAAGCAGGTGATGCTTTCAGTGGACTACTCTCCTCATCTGAGGAGAGGGAGAAGACTGGTGTTACATCAGGAGTGTCCAAGCCAGGCTCTACCTTAACCTTCACATCACGAGGCACAGGAGTCTGAACTGTAGATGATCTACGAGGAGTTAGAATCTCAGTAAAGGTTCCATAAACTCTGGGACTCTGTAAGACCATAAACTCTGTATCTACCAGGATAAAGGTTCGAGAACCTGTTATCATCATCATCTTTCTCAGAAACCTGATCTAGCGTATGTGTAATCTCATTTGTCTCATCATCATAAATCTCTTCCTCTAAACAGATAGTCTCCTCTGTGAAGTGAAATCTAAGGCTTAGGCGTTGTGCCGTCACAAGGGCCAAGCCATCCTCATCTACACATACTGTAAGTGGAATACCAACACCCTGTGCTCTGAGCACGGCCATGCCTAACACTCTGTCTGCAGGGAGATGAGCCATGCTAAGACGTGTGCTGTTAGAATGAAATGGTGCTAAAGGAATTTGTAAACACAGTTTGAGAGGAATAGGACATTGTGCTCACTCTATTTATTCTAAGTAGAATTATACATTCATTTAAGTGAATTCTATAAACCTCATATTCGTAGATGAAAAGGACTATGAGAGAATAGAATGAATCAATTATGGAGCCGTCGTTTGGTGCAGTCGTGTCATTCCAAAGTATTTTTAAAATTCGCATCATGGTCCAATTTCTACTCGTCTGATGGTTGCACATTATTACGCATAGCCGTCTTTGAAATTAATTCTAGTTAGTTAGATCTGGTATTGGAATTGTTTTTTCTAGTTGGAAATAGAAAATCCCTTAAATTTCGGCTTTGCACGATTTGAAAGTCTGCAGATTCAAGTGAATGTCAATGTTGTAGAGGACAGATATCGTTCATCCATGTATTCTTCGTTATTATGAGAGGACTCTATATAAGAACTGACTGAAGCTCTTATCATCTATTTTCTAGGGTGTGTGTGCATTTTGCTGTTATGAGTGAAACCTATCGTTTTGCTGTTTGCCTCTTGATGTTTTGAGTGTGCTATGCTGGCTATACCTAAGAAGCGGCGAAAGAAAGTGTCGTCACATTTTAGTAGCACTAAGGCCCTTAGACGTAGTAAGATGGCTAGAGCTAGAAAAGAGGGTGAAAGATTTCAGAAGGATGGCATAACTAGAGCATTAGACTTTGAGAAGACAGACGGAGATTCAGCATTGGGGGGCATTGAAGAAGATAGCACATTGCGTTACGGAAGACGTCTCAACCATCAAAACTCTAAAGTCGTGGTATCTGATACAAGTGTAAGCGCTGGAAATAAGGTATGTTTCATCTGCTATCATGGTAGTCCAGTTGTTATCCTTGAGATAGCCTACTGAATTTCACCTAGGTAGCTTATCAGCAGTAGTATCATCAACAAACTTTGACATGACAGTTAACATAGTGTCAAATCGCCGTCTTTGCTTATATTAGCTTCCCTTAATGATAAGAGACCTCGTTGAGATCGCCCATCCTTTACCACCTTCCTTACTGCCGTCGGCTTATCTTCTTGTAGTTTATCTTCCTTGCTCATCTTCCTTGGACTTCTTTAGGGTTAAGCGTGGACTCGCACCTTTCAAGGTTATTGCAGGAGGTCTTTGTGAGAATAGTCGTGTTTCTGGGTTAGCTCTTTCACTTCTTTTTCCCTACTTGTTGATATGGTTAGCTGATGGACGGGTCTGTGCTCGAGAGCTTCCGCAACGGAAGATAGGATTTGCAAATTCAGATTAGTCTAACTTGTTGTTGATATGTCTGTTGTTTCAGAATATGGGGACGCAGGAGGAGGCATCGGAGCAATCCGAGGAAGAGGTGACGCAGGACAAGGCACCAAGAACGCCTCACTCTGTTGCGCCCACGGAGGTAAATGCAACCGGCATTGAAGACGAGAACATGCAAGATGTGGATGCCCATGGCGGTGACGATGGCCATGGCGGTGAAGATGGCCATGACGGTGAGGATGACAACGATAATGAGGACGATGAAGAGGACGACGCTGATAACGAGCCAAGGCCGGAGCAGTCTGAAGGTAAGCCATATTTGTTCACTTGCTCTTCTGCGTGTTTTGTTATTTTAAATTGCACTTGTAATTCATCTACAGACAGGCCGTATGATTCTTTGGGGTTAGGTTGTTCTTTAGATGGGTTTCTTTTCTTTCTACGATTATTAAGCTCTGACTAATTTGCTCGTGGATAATACTGCCGTTAACGGCAGTACAAACGTTGACACAGATTCTTTGTACATAAGTTGATGTTGCAAAGTACGCATGAGTATTTTCTCGTACTCAGGTCTTCAATGTTTGTGATTTGCTTCACAAACGTACTGCCGTTAACGGCAGTACAAATCTGGCCTTTGAGACTAGAATGCATTAGCACTTTGTTCCAAGTTATTGCCAACATTTATCACTTTCTCTTTACATTAAGCCAGATTGCAAACATTCTAATGTCATATAGTTTTTCGTATCCTTTAGTCATAGTTAAACTTCAAGGGTAGTCAAGGGTAGTCATTCAAAGAATGCTCGATTTGAGATTGATGAAAGGCCCTGTAGAAGTACTGCCGTTAACGGCAGTACAATTTTGGCACGACATTTGCTTACATAGTTCTAGATGAAACGGTACTGCCGTTAACATTACTAGTGTGGACGCTCAGTTAAATTCTGTGTCAAAGTCTTAGAAGATTGTTTTGAAATAAGCCTTAAGTGGTATACGTATAATTAAGTAATCGATTTAACCTATTTTCTAATCAAAGTGTAGCGCGAAATTCACCATATTGTGTAAATCAGATGAAATAGATATCACTTTTAAACGACAGAATTCAAAGTTTTCTAACAGTATATTACTAACTAATTGTATTAGCTATCCACAGCAGATGATTGAGTAAGAATTTTCCGAGGACCAATAAGGTACTGCCGTTAACGGCAGTACCCATGGAGCAGTCATTCTACAATCTTATGTACATCACAAATTGTACTGCCGTTAACGGCAGTACATTTGTAAAGCATTTTTCGACCCTCTATGAACAGTAACAGTCCCCAGACTAAGTGGTGCATATCTCCTTGACTTCGCAATAGAAAATGTCTTGAGTGTACTGCCGTTAACGGCAGTACCAATGTAGCCGCTTATCTTCGTTTTAGTTTAGTTCCTTATCATGTACTGCCGTTAATGGCAGTACACTTTAGGAGGCATTTTATTATTTATCATTGTTAGAGTACCTTAGTGGCAGTGGACAATTATGTGGGACAATTAATACACTGCTTTTAATCTGTGACTACATTTTTAATCCTTCGGTTTGATATCTTGACAGACCCCAAACGTACTGCCGTTAACGGCAGTACAAAAGCAACGCATTTAATTTGTATCATGCAATAGTTGGCCTTGGATTCTGATCGATTCTATGTGCATTCTAAAGATTCTTCACAATTTCAAGTAGGCTGTTTCGTACTGCCGTTAACGGCAGTACATTTGTGAGGCATTTTCCGACCCTCCTTGAACAGATCCTGACCCCAGAGTATGTGATGCATTTCTCACAACTTTGCATTCTAAAATGTCCTTACAATACTGCCGTTAACGGCAGTACCTATGTAGCCGCTAATATTTGTCTCTGTTTAGTTCCTTATTGGTACTGCCTTTAACGGCAGTTCATTTTTTAAGGAATTTTATTATAATTTAAGTTATAAATGTATGAAGATCCAATTTTAGTAACAGTAACTTACGAAAATAGAAAATTATAGGGGACGATGGGATGCTAATCTTCTAAAGGTGTACACACTGCTTTTATACTGCCGTTAACGGCAGTACATTCTGACTGACCGAAAACATCTTTTGTTTTGACATCATGACTGACCGAAAACATACTGCCGTTAACGGCAGTACAAAAACATCCAACAAGATGTGGGCTTCCAGTTGGATGTTTTTGTACTGCCCTTAACGGCAGTATGTTTTCAGGCCTGTTCGATGTCTCATCTTTCGACTCCAAGGGCCCATATGTGAATTTAAGCTCGGTTCATTTGACCATCGTCGGGGACCATTGCAGTATGCCTCTTCAGTACTGCCATTAACGGCAGTACATATTCATGTTTTCGATTTGACATCTTTTCTTGGTTCAATTGTACTGCCGTTAACGGCAGTACAAAAACAATGTTGAATTTTCAGTTTATGGTACGCATCAATATCGATGCAAATGAATTCTAATAGAGTTACTCAGCAGTGTCGACGGTTTTTGTGGACTGTATTTGTTAACGGCACTCAAATTTGTTGCTTTTCAATTGTCTCAGGAATTCGACCATTCTTATTGAATGGCACCGTTTTGTTCTGTTTAGCTTGTTCTGTTTAGTACTGCCTCTGACGGCAGTTCTTTTAAATCTAATTGCAAGTCTCATATCATAACTCTATTGGTACTGCTATGAACACACGCGTGAATTTGCTTGTACTTTTATTACTTGGATCTTCGCTTCTGACGTTATGATTCTTTGTCCATATTCTTCTGCAGATGCTATCTCCTTAACAGAGAGCGAAGTTAAAGCAAAGCTTCATGATCTTGTTGAGAAAGAGATTCCGAATACAGCGTTGCGGTTGGGTGACTTGAAGTGGGAGCCTAAAGCTAAGGGCAGATTGTTTATACCACTTTGTCGGATGCAGTCTCTTCCAGTTGTGAGGCCATATTTGAAGACAGATGTTTCGCAGCTAGCATCGTTCTTCGTGAAGACAGGATACTTGGAAGGCAACGGGTTCTTCTATGTCTCTCTTCAGGATAACCTGGGGCATACTGTTGAAGTCACTCCCGCTATCACAAACACTTGGAGCCCGGAATGGCGTGAGGTTAATGAAGCTTTCGAAAAGACGCTGCTCGAGGATGAGGACCTGAAGGTCTTTTCTAATAAAATGTTTATGGTATGGGATGGTAATCATCGGCTGCAAGCATGGTATCCCATTATAAACGAGTATCACTCCCGGAACTTAAACTGGCATTACAAAGTTGAGAGCGTTATACTGGACCCGAAAGGCGACGTTCCAGCAGTCATAGCGGCTTTACACGAAGTTAATTGGTAAGCACTTTGTCACTATATTTTATTACGGTACCCTTTTAGATTTTGGATCTTTAAATAACTGATTGATCCTAAAATGTGCAGGAGAAATCAGAAGTCTCATGTGACCACGAATATGGTCCACAAACTGTTTAGAATACAGAGTGTTGCACCGCAGCCATTCAGTTACTTTGAAGGGCTTGTTCCAAGTGCGGCAATTGAGAGTGCCAAGAAGAAGCAAGCGGGTGCAAAGAGGACTTGGTATACTTTGACTGTAGAGTCACTCAATGCATTTTTATACCAGGTAATTCTCAACTGCCTTAATACTTATTGCTTAATCTTTCCTCACCGTTAATGATTTTCTAATATCATTGCTTGTTGATTCCACAGCAAGAAATTGGAGAAGCGGCTTCAAGTGCAGAGCAGCGATTCTACGAAATGTATCCCGAGAAGCACATGTGGACAAACAAGTCTGTAGATGAATGGGTTCGACAAGCAGTTGAGAAAGTCGTAGCCACTCAACAAGAGGAGCTGAAGAAACTTTTACCGGTGGCGGATCCGAAGCATACACCGGCATTCCTTGAGCAAATTAAACTTCATTATGAGAAGTTTCCGTCCCCAGAAATGCAGCAGGAGAAACTCAACATGTTTGCCACATCTGCAATCCCAACTAAGATGAAAATCAAGTGGTTAGAGCGCTAGAACTCCCCGGAGTCAATCCGAAAGTCCCACAGGTTCCCCAAGCCTTCTTTTGCAGACACGGTGTTTCCTCCTTGGCTTCACAAAGCCACGTGGTGGGCACAGGTAACGTGTTCATTATCAAATATTTCAGATAATTTGTTTGTTTTACAACTTCTTAAATTTTGATTCAGCATTAAATTTAGATGTTATGATATGCTCTTTTGGTACTGCCGTTAACGGCAGTACATTTTTATGGTCTTTGTGTTTCTCCGTGCAAGACTCCTTTTGAACTGCCGTTAACGGCAGTACCAAGTAAATAATTTGTTTCCTCCTTTAGCATGCGACTTATGACTGGAATCTGGATTATATGGGCTTTAGCTACATTTTTTATAAACTCGATAATGAGTTTTTAAATACTTCGTATGCGTTGCTCTGGTATTGCCGTTAACGGCAGTACATTTTCAAGCTTTTTTTTTTGTGCCGCGATGGACTCCAAATGTACTGCCGTTAACGGCAGTACCAGAGGCTTCACTGTTTTTGTTATTTAATGGCACTGATTGCCAGGCACTGTTCGCGTCCTTCCAATAGAAGGCCTTACATGATTAATGGAAGGTGGTTCGTTTGCTAATTCAATTTCCTTACGTGATGCATTAACGGCAATATCTTTGTTTTGCATTTGGCCATATTTCAGCATATGTTGCATAGATTTTGGTTTGTAAATGATATCCAAACATTTTATCGATGCTTTAGTCATTTATGCTCAAATAAACCTTGACTGTTCAGTTGGCACGTGGTAGTAACCTATTTCTTTTTGTGTTGGTTTGGTACTGCCGTTAACGGCAGTACGTTTTCCAGCTTTTTCTGTAGTGCCGTGATGGACCTATAATGTACTGCCGTTAACGGCAGTACCAGAGGCTTCGTTGTTAAGTATGTTTCCCTTGACTGGTTGCGAGGAATTGTTTGCTTAGTGGTAATGGTAGTCCTTTTATTGTACATATTTTCAGTGCTGCTGTTAACGGGTGCTGGCTCATTTGGAAAATGAATGATCATAGCTTATGCGTTAACTGGAGTATC
This sequence comes from Ceratodon purpureus, assembly GCA_014871385.1. Classification (NCBI taxonomy): domain Eukaryota; kingdom Viridiplantae; phylum Streptophyta; class Bryopsida; order Pseudoditrichales; family Ditrichaceae; genus Ceratodon; species Ceratodon purpureus. Next base: position 101,751,230 of record CM026426.1, read on the forward strand.
TTAGTTTTATATTAGGCAATGTTTTAGAATTAGTTGTTTATAATTTAGAATTTAAATGCTATCTTACGGCATTCATTTTATATAATGCTTTAGTCTAAATTGCATAAAATCTGCTTGACTGTGCAGTTGGCAGTAGAGGCTGAGGAGCTGTTTGAGGCGGTTGTCACCGACCTTGGTGTGACCATTGATTACTGCCCCGATGGCGAAAATCCGATTGAGAAAATCTTTGACTATGTGGAGGCCATGCGTTGCTCCCTTTGGAACAATGCGTTTTTCAGAGAATTCATGGGGGCTGATCAGGCACACATGAATAAGACTAAGGATCAACAGCCCAATTTCTAGCCAGCTTTGCGACGAATCCTTTACCGATAATCCAAATACATATTGCTTCCTAGGAAAGCAGTGACACGGGTACCTCCCTTCTTTCCTGCATATCTTGACATCACAAGTCCCGAGTGCATGTATACGAGTGCAATCCTGAAGGCATGGGATAACTGCCACTATGACCGTTGTGGTTGGTATCTTGACTGCCCGGTGAAGAAACCACCTCCGTTCGATGTGCAGCTCCGAGATTCTCTTCAGCCCACACTTGCAAACATTGCACCAGCTCCAGCTAAAGCAGGTGTGTCTCCTACCCCGACAAAGAAGTCCAGAAGGGCTGCTGGAGCAAACAAGACTCGGGGTGCCAAACGTAAAGCCACGGATTTGATTGAGGAGACTCAAGACGAAGACATCCCTGCAACAACGGCTGCGAGTGGTGAGTTGGTTGAAAGAGAAGCCCCTGCTGAGACAGCACCTGCACCAAAGTCCCCTGCACCAAAGCCGCTGGTACATAAGAAGCCACATGTTGAAGATATGGAGACTGCTTCAGGTACCCCACTTATCCCCCCATCGCTAAAATCCTTGGTTATATCCCAGCCTTCGTCCAGCTCAGCACATTCCTCTGCGGTCTTGGTCCTTAACGATTCTTTTCCAAAGATGATGGAGTACAAGAACAAGCAAAAGAAATTTCCAAAATCCTTCGACGACATGATAGCATTTCTCCTAAAGGTACTTCAATTATACCTTTACTCTGCTTTTTATTTTACGGTATAATTTATAACTCATCGTTTAATGTATTGCCTTTAATGTGAAATCAGACTCGTGCAAATCGGGAATTCCACTTTGGTGGGAAACTCGAACCATATAAGCCTGGGGTGGACCTTGTGATAGCTGATTTTCCTGACGGCCTTACGGTTCCTGGAGTGTCTGACTTACCCTCCTAAGTACCTGCTTGGAACCAGCAAATAAAATTCTTTATCAAGTTTGTTATTGGTTTCTGCGGTGGATATTTGCACGACGATGGAGCGTTGTTGATTTTTGCTCCTGATAGCTCACATATTAAGAAAGAGTTGACTGCCTTTCTCAACAACAATGACCTTAAGGAGTTGAAGGAGTGGTCCATAATCAACGCACTCCACTTGTCTCATCCCACAGACCCCGGAAGCTATGTAAGTTTATTTGTTAGCTTTGTTTACAATTTTTATTAGTTTCATATCGTCAATGATTCATAAAATTACTTGAGTGATGCTCCTTCTGATGTTGCAATGTTTTATCATTAGACTTTGAAATTCAAAGCGTACCTGCTGGTGAGATCCTTTGGAGCCACCGTAGCCAGGCAGCCGAAGCCTCTTCTTCTTCCCTCCAGCCAGGGTGTGGGTATGACAAACCTGGCAAAAGATGACGTCTTGTTTAACTCGGTTACGTTGGAGGATTGTCGCAAGAATACGGAGGGGAAGCCCTGGAGGGGCCCGAAAGAGAAGTCCTATCCTTTACTCCAGACCCTCATTACTGGTACTTGTCCTCTAAAGGGGACCATCGTCGACCTCACTGCTGGAACAGGTATGCATCCCTGCGACTCTTTTGATTCCATGTTTAAACTTCACATCAGTCGATCATTCTAAATTGCATTCATTTTTCAGGTGCCTCGGTCCGCGCTGCAATAGCAAACAATAGGAACATAGTTGCACTTGAAGGAGACCGAGAAATTTATGAGGAGGTTCTGGTGCCACTTCAATTGCCTCTGATAAGCACCACAGGAACCGAGCACACTGATGTTCAAGAGCTGTCCGATGAAGAAGCTCCATACCCGGAGGAAGATAAAATAGATCTATGTGAGTAAGTCTTATGCTCACGCTATTTCTGAATATTGCTATCTTCAGTATTTATTATGTACATTTACCTAAATGGTAATTATTAAGATATGTGTTGCAGTCGCATGAGTGGCACTTCTCCTTCCAGCGAGTCCAGTTTTGATTTCGAGAACAGCTGGAGTCTCCCGTCCTATGCCGAGGCCAGAGCTTAGGCCCTTGCAGATGAATCTGAGCATAGTTCCAGTGCGTCATCTTCACCACGTAACTATGACCCTAATGTACTCAAGTTCATTGATCACAGTGCAATTGAAAGTGACGACCTGTTTTCTCCTTAGCTTTCTTACTCCTCTCAGATTCTCAAATCTGTAAAATTAACCTCAAACTGCACATGATAATTCTCACTTTGAACTCCTGCACTTCAATGCTCTCTGTTCACAAGTATGTCTGAACAAGTGGGTTTTGGGTTATGCCGTACAAATATAACTGTTTCTGGACTAGCAAATACAAAAGCGAATAGACACAATCATTTGACCTCGATCAGAACAATTATCGTTAAATATATGTGTACACATTTAGAATCTCACCGACCCGAATTCTAGTCAACAAAGTAAAGCTTCATTTACTGGACAGTTCTTTTATAATCCCAAGACCTTCGACTTGATACTCCGGCTGTCATGGTGATATGCTTTTTCACATGAGTATTTCCGTAATTATTTTTGAGTGATCAGGCATTGAAACAGTTGTTTTTTTGAGTCAATATGTTAGCGTAGAGTACCATTGAAAGGGAGCACATTTTTATTTGTTGCTGGTGGTTGGTCCTTACATCTTTCAATAACAAACAACTTTAACTATTTTTATTCGTTTGGTCTGCATTAGAATATTTATGTCATTACCCGAATGAAGAAAGAAATACTACTGAAAATTCATTATTCTTCCTATTGAGAAAATTAATGATCCAAGATATTGACGTTGAAATACATGCTCAAACCATATTCTTTATAAAAAGTGCTAAACTTATTAATAACTTTACCAAGAAGACAAATTTGAAAACTATACATGTTGCAATTGGACGAATACAATATTTATTTTCCATATTTTTTTATTTAATAAATTCCTTTTTGCAAGATTTTAAATCAAATTTAACTAAAAGAATTATGTAGAATTCAAATGTAAAAATTGCCATTAAAATCTAGATTTATAAACCAAGATCCAATCAGATGTTTTAATATGAAATGCGATAAAAGGAATATGTAATTGAATTAGTCACAATGTGTTTATGTCATTACCCTCCCCTCCCCCCTCTCCTTCCCATCCCCTCCCCTCCCCTTCCCTCCCCTCCCCTGTGTCCTTCCCATCCCCATCCGACCCCGTCTCCTTCCCATCCCCCCTGATCCCCTCTCCTTCCCATCCCCTCCCCTCCCCTTCCCTCCCCTCCCCTCCCCTTCCCTCCCCTCCCCCGTATCCTTCCCATCCCCTCCCCTCCCCTTCCCTCCCCTCCCCTCCCCTTCCCTCCCCTCCCCTGTATCCTTCCCATCCCCTCCCCTCCCCGTCCCTACCCTCCCCCGTCCCCTTCTAACCCCCCCCGACCCTGTCTCCTTTCCCATCCCGTCCGCTCCCCTCTCCTTCCCATCCCCTCCCCTCCCCTTTCCTCCCTTCCCCTGTCTCCTTCCCATCCCCCCCGATCCCTTTTACTGAGTGATTAGCAAAATATATCATGGCATCTATGATTTGTCTAAAATTACATTCGTATTGTAATAATAATTTCAGGCTGATTTCGTTAGAGAATTTTGCATTGAAATTACTTTGAAACTTATTGTGACGTAAACACAATAACGTTTTGGAATTAAATTAATCGTTTTGCTTGACCACACTAACTTTAATTTAAAGACAATACAGAATTCATCTTCGCTTAGTGCAATTAAACAACATATATTGTAAACCAATGGACGTAGAGTTCTTCTGTAATACCACTTTAATACTGTCTGCACCTAGGATCAATGTCAGTATTTGAAAACAAAGTTTCACTCTTATAGTCTGCGTACAAAATCAAATGCACAATAGTATCACATTCTATATGTTGCAATTTAGACTAAGGCTTTGAAAAACAGTTAGTAACGGCAAGCTGCTTGTTATATATTACTCTATGATTGAAGGTATATAAACTAATATTAAAATAAGCTTTACATATTAGGTACATATCAATTGCAAGTTCATCCCCAAAAGCTTTATATAACAGTCGATAAGGCAACTCAGTATAACAACCTACTGTCCCTTTGCCCCACTTAATGCAAATCCCTATCACTGCTCCCTACACTTTGGCTCCAGGTTGATTGGTCTGTGCACACCCATCCATCTCTTTTGCTACCTGTAGAATAGTAGTGAATCCAGCACATTCTGTTTGCTGATGTTGGTCCAACTCTCCACCAAATTGAGCAACCCATGGTCCTGTTAGATGTAAAGGTGACGATGCAAGAAGCTGATCCTTACATTTCTTGCACTTATAATTCTGACCTGCAATCATTTCTGCAACACAAGGTGGGTGCAACATGCATCCACACGAAGAAACCACTGCGGCTTTCCAAACAAAGCCTAAGCCACAGTAGGCGCAGATATCCTTCCCTGGAATACCCAATGGAGGCATGGATGTCTCATGTGGATAATCGAAGACTCTAGGTGTCTTCATGGTTAGTAACTTACCTCTAACCTTTTCGACACTAGCCTTAGCGCTCTCCCATGCTAAGGTGGCAGATCTATGAATAAACCGCTGCTTGTTTACCTCAGCCCTGAATTCAAGAACTTCCCTTTGAATCTGTGCATCAACTTCTCGTAGCTTGGATATTTGAACAGTAATGGCCTCCATCTCATTGGTGAGAGCCTTGTATTCTTGCGGTGACCCCCCTTCAAGGAGGACTCGTCTAGACCTTTTTTGTATATCAGAATACTTCGCCGTTAGAGCGTCCTCTGCAACGTCTGAAGCCTCTGTGGTCATCCTCTCTAGTGCTGCCTTGTATTTCTCCTCAAATCCCTCTAACACTGCCTGTGCACTATTGACCTCATTACTCCTTCTTTGCTCCACCTCTTGAACTGCCAATAGCTCTTGAACATTCGCGGCATTTTCTCTAGACCTCCATGACAACTCCTGGATGATATTGCACAGGCCCTGAACTTGACATCGAGTCGCAATGGGGCCCAACTTAGCCGGATTGCGCCTAGCATTCTTCAGTCTTGCTTTGTGCCGATCAAGGGCCTCAGCACACCAGTTGACAAGCTTGTTATGCACAAAGGTTGCATAGCAAGCCTTGAGAAAACGCAAAGGAAAGTAGGTATTGTCAGGCTTGTTACCGTAGACCTTGAAGAAATGATGTCGGAACTTCTTCAACAACTCTAGATCCTCGCACCTTGCTAGCTCGTAGCGTCCCTTTGTTGCCCCTTCTTTCCAGACTGTACCGATTTCTTCGTCTCTAATAAATGGATACACTTTGGCCACATCCCGGATTCGTGGTCCTTGATCACATAAACCTACTACATTTGTAAAAAAGTCTTTACCATACTCAGCATATTGACCTAGCAGCATTGGAGCTACAATTAACATCCTCTCGCGAATCTCTCCTTGTATATCACCTAGGTCAAACGGTTGATCGAATTCTTCTGCACAGTAGGAGCGCTCAATCAAGGACTCTTCCACTGGATTCTGGGCCACTTCATCACCACTTTCGGCAGCATCGATTGGAAGAGAAGAAGGACCGGAAATCTTGGTCCGCTGATTTCTATTTCCTCTACTCCTTTTCGACGTCATGATACACTATGGCAATGCCTGAGCCTGTACAGAAAAAACCAACAGATTTTTGCGTTAATGTAAGTAAAAACCACCATCAGCAAAGAAAATGATGTTCGTCTCAGCTTGAATACACAAATACACAAAATGAATCTCACGAAGTATAGACTAAAATTGAACAATCAACCACAGCGATGCCTCACATCTGCATTAGCCATATTCGATTCAAAGATAGTAAACAGATGAGACTTACATATTATATCATTAGTATTCATTCACAAAAAAACCTCATTTCTGCAGCCGTAATCTCTATATACCAGCAATGTAGCTACAACGACAAAAATAAGCAAGGCCCACAAGTAGACAGATGAATAATTTCAAATAGGTAGCTTGTTATGAGAAATATGGGCTGACTGATGGTTAAGTGAACTAAGATTCGGACATACAACCAGGTTTCATACATAAATGGGAACGAACTAAAAAACAAATTACACTCAACTGAGTGTGACGACTGAACGAGGTTACAAAATCATTACCGTATGGTGAACAAACGCCAGAATTAGTTATGAATTATTTAAGTGAATAGCCAATGTACTTTCAGTGGGAAAATCACATGTGAATCGGAACAATATGATTGACAGGATCTATCATTCTGTCAATCAAAAACAAAAGTAAGAGGTTCCCGAAACACACATATTGAGCGGTGTGAATCATAGAATCCACAGTTGACTTAGCAAGAAACCGAGTAGATTGAGTTCCAATCACGAAAGCACACTTCTAGAATTTCAATGCGGGCAAAAAGCAATAAGATCATGCCGCTCAACACCGGAGAAAAAACTTTGAAACGCCCTAGCAAATTGGATATGGTCTCACAAGCCAGCATATAACAAGGACCAGCAGTGAGTGGGGCAGCTACCAAATTATTTTTCATTAGTACCTGGAAAATGGTTAAAAGTCCTCCTCGTTGTGCTGTCAGATGCCGTTCACCTCTTGTATCCTATCATCAAAACATAAGACCGATCCTTTCGTTAGCATTCGGCAATTTCAATCATCTACATTAACTCAATTACCATCATCGGCACATTGACAGGTCTCCATCAGATCTTAGACATAGAAAATTCTACTGTACAAGGTGAGCAGCATACCTCTCTATATATTTCACAACATAGAAATTCACAAGATAGACACACCAGAAATGATCATCACATAAAAGGCTAAAATAACAGCTGCGACTACTGTACATACAAACTCACCCCAGAATCCCGAGCTCCCCAACCGCTTGAATTGCAACGCAGTCCGCTCCAACCGCTTCGCAACCTACAGCAGCACCAGAGTCGCCCAAATTGAGATAATGGTGGAAAACAAAACTTGAAATCGTCACAGCATCAGTAAAGGACCTTGATGAATGAGCGGTATGCACCACATCCACAGCTAAATCGCAGCAACAGGTAACAGCAATAGGACGAATTATTGAAACGCCAGATGAGCTCTACAATGCATAGCAATTGGTCAGCCCCTCTTGCAATGAAATTGCGTTAAAATGCATTGCTCAATGTTTCATAGGACCAGCTGCAGAGTTTCTTAACTGTATACAAATCCAATGTCGGTGTAAGGAAGCGTATCCCCCATACAATAAGAGAGGTGTGATATCTTGTAGAAACGAAATAATTCTCCTACCAATTCCAGCTATTCACTGACAACTATTACAATAGCATATAAAGAAAGAACACACATCGCAGCTAACAAACATTGGATTCAGATTCTTCAGGGTTGGAGAGAAGAATATAAGCCGTAACATTCTAGAGACATAACAAGTGTATCCCTCCAAGGTCAGCAGACACGAGAACCAAGAATGAAAATCCACGGAGCAGGCATACATGTACTGGGTCTTGGCGTAAATTCTTCAACGTACCTTCGACAGAGACGGGGTATCGTTCGGCTTCACTAAATGCGCCGATACCATTTACAGCTGAATCGTAACATGTCACCTATAATCCTTTCATCTAAACATCCTCGACAGGATGATGGTCATCCAATTATGAGAACATGATAAATATCAAAGGAAAACCTGAATCTAACTAGATGTAAAAATAATAAGGATAAGACAATAAGAAATATAAGGTCTGAAACTACTAGAAAATATTGGTAATTATAAAGAGACAGTAATTACTCAACAGTTTGATACTAAGAAAAAAAAGGATGAAAAAAGGATGTTAAAAAACATAAGCAGTATATAAAAGGTAAATTTAATTTAAAATGATTCGGGAATGCAAGAATGATAAAATTAAATTATTAAATACAAATTTTCAGAGAATATTTAGAAGTCTCTTGATTATGCGTGATACAACTATATGTTTAAAAAAAAAATTAAAAAATGCACAAAGATGAAAAATACACAAAAAACTATCATAGAGTTATAGAAATATTACTAAATCGTATTGAATAAACATTTAGTAACATAATGGAATATACTTAATGGCGCATCTTGAATATTGTAAGATTTTATGAATACAATGATTCTCCGTAAACCAGACTAGACATATCTGTTTTTCGAACTAACTACATTTTATTATTCTATGAAAAATTGTTGAATCCATATATTCATAGTCATACCATTCTCATCTATGTTTAGGTGAGACCCAAATACCATCACCTGGAATAAGTTTTTCTCCATGTTCAAGCCACAGAGAGTGGTTACCATTGCTACTTAACAATGTCCTCAATTGATCTAACTCACTAGAGCTAAGTTTCCCAAGTGACGCTGTCTCTAGCCTGTCATTTCCAATTGGATTTGCTAATGACCAAGAATTCTTAAAAATGTTCCAGTTCACATTGAAGCGAACCGCTTGAAACTCATCCCTGGAAGTCCAGTGCCCTCCCGTGTATGAATCATAATCCCACTTGGCAAGTCGAAGGCAAGCGTATTCTGTACTGCTGTCAATCTCCCGTCTCCAAAGTTTCGAAACAGCACGAGCATTCTCAACATCTTGAAATGTAATTACTGGTGGAGGAGACCAAGACTGTCCTGTACAAGATCCCACTGACTCCCAAGGGTTAGGTCCATCTGCTATCCTTTGTAGCAAATCCTGAAGAATTGTTTCACAAGCTATGACTTCAAGGGAATTGCTCATACTCTCAAAACTATGTCTACCATAAGCAACACTCAGTTCAACAAACCGCTGATTGAATTAAGTTGAACTCAACCCACCTAGGTTTATATGGTATAATACTAGACTTAAAAAGGTACACTAGATCCTATCCGAAGACAAAGAATTTATCAATAATTTCAGGCATTTCTAGGAGGTATATAATTTTGGACTCATTATAAGAATTATTGTACACCTATTTTGAAATATCCAAAGAAGTTTTCAAAGGTATATTATCTGCTATGCAAAATTCCTTTCACTGTACCAGAAGCGAATAAGACCTCGACCTCATTTAACTCTAAATATTCTCACTTATTAGCTATAAACATGACGTCATCACTAAGTCAGCCCTAATTTTCTTTCCCTATATAAATGTCGTTTATAAGTGAATGAGAAATAAAGTAGTTTCAAAAAATAATACAACGAAATTAATTATCTTTTTTTAGCTGATTCCTAAAAATAGTACACTAATTTTAGTACTTCACCACGGTTATAGGGTGCATTTCTTTTTCCATAAACTTGGTAAAATGTCAGATCTTTGCTCTCCCATCTCTGCTCGCCGCTCTCCGCTCGCCGCTCGCCGCACGCATGCTAACTTTCCCCTGTTGACCTAGCCCAGATTCACTACGATGACGACGACCTAAGTTCGTTACAGTGGAGGAGAAAGTGAGAGAAGCGTTTGAGTTCGACCCTCCACTTAAGGACAATTGGTTCCCAGTGTACATGCGTAAGAGTTTGGAAAAAACAAGGTCGCTGTTCCGGAAACACTACGACGAGAAGGGGCAGATGCATCCGGCGTGTGATAAACGCAAGCACTTCGCGTTGCTAGCTTGGTGGACCAGTCCTGCAGGGAGCAGTAGATCCACAAGATGTTCAATGATGAATACCGAACGTGCTTCACAAAAACGAACACTAAGTTTGAGCAGTTCGAAAGGTACAGGTCACATGGTTCCATTGCCCGTCACTACGACTGGAAAGGTAAGTAAATGATAATCCAATTCAGAAGATTTGTAGATGGTATAATATTTTATGTATTTGTGAAACGTGTGCATTTCCATCCACTGCGGTATCTTCCAACCCTGCTGTTGTTTCAACTAAACCTTTGGACCATTGCTCAATCATGGACATATTTTAAATGCAGTCATCATCACCATTGGAGCCAGTTGAAGAAGGAGAACCAACACTGGAGAATCCAGAGCACGCGAGAATCAACCAACCGATAAGTTTCAAAACTACGGCGGATAATCTCTCCGGACTAGGTAATACCACGAAGATAATTTTGCATCGTCAGCATCAAGTGGAGAAAGACGTAGCCTTCTTAAAGGACTCTGTCCATGAGATATTAGATCAATTCAAGGGTTTCCGGAACTTACCGACTGTCCTCGGACAGGTTCAGAGTTTACTCAGTGGGCGTCGTAAGTGCTCCACCGACGACTTCAAAGTTGCATTCACATGTGGTAGTTAGAACCTTGCACTGTTTCGGGAGTTCTAACTTTATAATGATATCGGAGGACAAGACCAAGAAGGAGACAAAGACAGTGGAGTTAAGATCTCCGACCAAAACAATTTAGAGTCATCGAATTTGGTTGGCGACGACATGATGGTGAGTCCTTCCTGTGCTCCTCATGTTTCCTGTAACAACCCTTTAGTCATCACTGAGGACTTGGCCAACTACGACGACGGCGTACCTGACGAATTCAAAAACACCAAGGATGTCAATGGTCCTATTACATCCCCTAACAAGGATTTCAGATTTAACCCGAAGGAAAAAGAAGTCGCCCACACGATCAAGAAACCTGCAACTGAAACGCCAGGTGAGTATATGCTGTGGATTACAACATGTGTTTACGGAGCAACCCCTAGATACGTGTGCTTATCGGATGTAATCTCCCTTTTAAAGTAGTTATTACAGAATCAAAAAGTCATCCTTCATCGAACCAATTCATGCTGTCTACATAAATGACTCGCCACGCAGTTGAGTGTGCAGCGGAACAAGTACAGATGCAGGCACAATTTGTGGCTGCCACAAAGACCGTTTCTTCATCGGCTATTGTAGCCTCGAACTCTCTCCAGATTCCAGGTCAGTCAATACACATCCAGAGGGAGGGTACAGTCACCCCTTACACGGAAGAGGGGGCTGTAGTAGTGGAGCCAGATATCAAACCTAAGTCACAGTCGTCGGACCATTCTATCCAAGCCGCCAAGAAGAAAAGTAAATTCGAAGAAAGAGTACCACTAGCGAATCTATCTCCAAATGGCCACCAGGTATGTCATCGGCTGTACTTATGAGTGGACTAGTTCACTATTGATACAGATTGCGATTCGAGTTGCAAGAGGCACTAAACCACTATCATCTGTTTTGTAGAGAAGGTACCCTTAGGGCATCAACAAAGACGTCTGGGTCATACATCCGACAAGAGGAGGAGGTCCAGTTGCTCTAGGGAAAACAGGATACAGCTTTAAGACTACGAAAGCGAAGTTACAAGCTTCCCCGTGGCGATCTCTGAAATGGGAAGTGGGAATGCAGCTTGTTGAGATCAAAAAGGTTTTCCGGTCTGATGTGAAGGTGATGCACCCAACTCAGCAGCCACATAAGAATGTAAAAACTCTGGATGATGTACGAGATGTTGAATTCTCTGATGATGCACTTGTGATGTGGGGCTCGGATTATTTAGTAGAAGTCTCTGCTGCAGCAAAGAAGAAGAAAAAAATCAATTAGAAGGTACACTCTCGGAACACTCGGTTCATTAATGGATTCGCATCTTATTGAACACAGTATGTTTTCCTTTGTCTGTGTTCGCATCGAATGCATGTTTATCTTTGACCCCGTTCGAGATGTTGGCTGTTGCGTTTATCATAAGTCACCTAAACTGAACCCAGTGGTATGTTGCACTGTCGAATTCCTATATCGATTGCAGAGTTGCCACTATGTAGCTATGGTAGCAATGGGCAGCCTATGATATCTATTACTCTCTTTACGTAGAGTCTCATTTTAAGTCACCGATACTACATATATATCAAGTTCTTCTTGTTCGTTACGTAGTGCCTACTATGTGGGTAAAATGCGTAACAGTCATCAATGGCATGTACAGAGTTTGGCCATTAATATAAAATGTTCTTTTCCATTTAACGATTCAATATGTAGTATGGATTGCCATATTGTACGCCTAAATTGTCCACAATTATGCATTTTATAACGCTTTCGGAAAGCACCTGCAAAATCCACACACCCTCTCTGAAACACTGGTAACGGTTCTGGTTATTTATCGGGAGGCTTATCGGAGGAAACGTGTCGTCCCCATGATGGAACCCACAGCGGCCCGCGGGAGGGGGCAGGACCAATGGCGCAGCGACACATGCCCTGCTGGTAGCTCAACTGAGATTCTCAGGTGAAATGGGAGAAATCGCACCAGCAACACACTTGGCGCTACAAGAGTTTGACTCACAGATCGTAGTAAATTCAGTTCGAGGTAAAATATCAATGTAACTTGGAGTTACTGTGGCGAAAGGGGGTGGCCTGGGTAGCCGCCCACGGGAGCTGGGGCACCAGCTCCCCGCCCAACTCCCAGGATCCTCTGTTCGTACTAGTGTGGCAAACAAAGAGCTTATCAGTGCCCGCGAGAAAGTGAGGAAGTGGGAAATCTGAAATCCTATCAGAGTGGCGGACAGGCGAGCGAATTTCATGTCTTGAAGGCCGCCTGGGCTGGCGGGTGTGCTTGCCTGCCAATTTCATGATCATGGCTTGGGGCGGGTGTGAATGTTGAGCACTGTCATTCACATCAGTCTCCTGCAGGAGCAGACTGGGCACGAGCAGGAATTTACACAAATTTTTGGATTTCACACACAAGAAATCCAATTGTACTATTGTATTTCACACCTCAGTGTGCATTCTACGACAAAATCTGCACCTCAATATTCCTCTTTATTGCTGAGTAATCCCCATTTGTATCACACTGTTTGCTAAAATACGATGTTGCCAGGGTAACTGTATCCAGCGACCAACATCTTCAAAGGGTTAATGGACGCTGGTAGCTTAGAGGGTGACAAATCTGTATTTAACTTAATTGTTTGGACATGGCAATGTTCATTGTTATTAACATTGTAACAATTGACGTGGTTTATTTCAATGAAAGAGTGATTCACAGATGTTGAACTCGTCGGTGGTGGAGATTCAGCACTAAAGAAATAATACGGTGATATGCATACATGTTTGCACATGTGGGTCTATTTGTTTGTGAGAATGACAATGGAGGAACGTTGTAACAAGCTTGTTCTGATAAACCAAGTTATGAACGGTAAATGTAATTAGGTGAAATCAGCATTGTCGAACTATGATTTTGCCATGAAAGAGATTGGACTCTTTTTTTCTTAAATCTGAACAATTGAGCCTTCTTCAATCATCCGTTCAGACTTTCTTCTCTTCTCTGTCTATAAGTTTTAATCATTTTATAGAGGTAATGGCCATTCGGAAGTACAATGCCTAACGATGCTTTTATGCAACGTCTATGACTCTGTTTATGTTTTCCTAATCGTAATTTCGGCATAGGAATTGAATCCTGGTCATTTTTAAATTTATTTGATTTCTGCATAATTAGAGGATTTTAAATGAAGTTGCATTCTTGAACAATGTGGTTGTTTGAGTGGAACATTGTGGTAATCGGTTTAGTAGTGGATGTGGGTTGGCGTGTTTTGGGATTTGGGGATTGGTAGCACATACTCTTAGGTAGAAATTAACTTTTGTTCGAAATGCGTTAAACTGCTATTATGGTTTTCGTACATGGAAAGTAGCACTGTATTCTTCTTTGTGTGAGGCAGTCGTTGCTTTCTATGATTAACCTGTCAAGCAGCAGGTGAAGGAAAGATCGTAGAAGTGGGACTTCGATGTGTTGTCACTGGTCACGAGATGATTTAACTATCAAGTGTGACTTCACTTTATATCCAGACTTGCAGGTATGAATCTGAAAACATTCTGTCTGCTTACACATATTTTGGAAACTTTTCTGCGTGCCACCATCAGACGTCAGTAGGTGAACTTCAGTTCTGTAAGGAGTGATATCAGTCAAAGGTATGCTTTATGTATACCTGTCGCTGAAGGCAAAAATTCTCGATTGACGAGGGTTTTGTCACGGGGACCATGTGAAATTTGTGATTGCCAGCATTGTAAACTTGTTTACATCTTTGTTTTCATGGCCATAGACTTTGTAGTGCGCTTATAGAATCTGTTTCCGCAGAAGTTCGTCGGAAGGTTATAACCATGGTTGTCAACAACGTGCCCGGGAAGTCTGGGAAGTTTGATGTTGATGAGGAGGATGTGGGTAAACGTGCGCGTTTTGAGAATTCAGAGAGCATGCGGGAGATATACGTACCATTGAGCGAAGTGATGGCGGACACAAATCCATCTCGCGCAGAATTAGTTGGTTTGTCACAAACTAATAGCAATGTCTTGAAGCAGGTAAGTGAGGCGCCGTTTCAGGAGGAGGTTCGGCCGATGGGAGAGACAGGGCATAGCGGGACACGCAGAAGAAAAAGATACAGCTCCTGCGTACTGAGGAATGATGAGTCGTCAGCAAACGCTTCTCCGGTACTTTCAGGTTCAGATGTGGATTCGGAATTGTCGGCGGAAGGGTCACTATACAATTCCATGAAGAGGATATACCAGAAATATTGCGAAGAGGCAGAAGCGAAATCGGATATGAAGCTAGTCAAGTTAACGTGGGATGAGTATTTCACTCAGCAAAGTATTGACGATGACGAATTTAATCCAGAGGACACACTGGAGAGCATTTTGTCAGAGATTGAGGACTCGCCATGGCCGAAGGAGATAAAGGAAAGTATGTTCCGTCAAATGGCGCATCGTTTCAGGAGGTAGCTAAGATTAAACGCAGGAGACTTGATGGTCACAACGGGAGTGCATAATGGCTTGATATTTGAGGGTCTTTAATTCTGTTCCAGACTTCTACTTAAATGTATTGCGAGAGGTAGAAGCTGTAAGTGGAGGTTCACATCTCCATGAATACTGTGTTATGTTCTCAAAGTTATCAGTTAACATTTGGGTTTTTACATGGCATTTGAAAAGGTTAGAGTGATTATCTCTTGTACTTCAGTTTCTTGCCTTCAATTTGGTTATTTGTAGCTACACGTGACCAAAATGGCAGGAGTTGTGTCATGTAAATATCACCTTTGTATTCATTTTTATGGCATATACATGTCCACGCAATTTAAAAGGCGTGGTAGGTCTGTTGGGACGCTCTTTTTAGGTGATGCATAACATTCTGTATCAGATTGCAATTCTGATGCGATACATGCACGGTCCGAAAGTGAAGAAGTAAGCAGCGGAACCAAGGATAACCTCAGCTGTGATGATATGGAGAATTGCAATTTCAAACTCGAAACAACTCACATTGTATTTCTTGTGAAGGTAATACAGAGGGAGATTTCATCAAGGCTTTCTACCTACTGCCTTAGCATATGTCCAAACACGCGCCAAGTGAACTATTGGCGCGTAGCAATCCTCTCTAGTGAGTTGCTCCACTGCCTCGAGATTAGCAAGCTCTTCCTCAGCAATTCTAATCTGGTGCTGCACACTCTGAACTCTACGTGTACCTCTCCACCAGCGTTTCGTCGCTTCCTCCTTCTCCTCTTTCTCATTAATCACGTCTCGTAGGTGCCTCCCCACTCTCCTTTCAACATCAGTCAGTCCACGCCTTCGACGTGCGGGGTTGAACAGCTGGAGGATGTTGGCCAGAGCATCCAGCTCACTCTCGTATGTTTCTTGCGCGTCTGTTAATGCATCTCGAAGACCAAGTACGTCTGTCTCATTTATCTCACTTCTCAAATTCCGAACTTCTAGTCTCAGGATCAGAGTCTCTATCTCGGCATTTGCAAGCCTCCTCACAGATTCAACTAACTCGTCCATCAGTATAACTCTCTCGTATGAAACGATCAAATGGTTGAGAAATACTTTGGTACTCTCTACTATGAGGGATTTCAGGTTTATAATGAGCCACAACAGAGAGTTCTGGATGCAAACTAAACCTGAGTAAGCACTCGGACATTCTGTTTCTCTGAACTGAGTAGATTGAGAGTTCGGTCTTAAAACTCCCATGTCGAACAACAGCATTCCATGCAGGCTTTGAGTACTTGTCAAAAGAATAGACCCATAAGAGGACACGTACTGTGCAAGTAAATTGTTCACATAATTTTTGATGTATACGGAGAGTGAATATTGTTCGGGAATTTTTTTCTTTTGAGGCGCTGTGCACTATACATTTGGCACATATTCAGTTTCATGGGTAGTATAACATTCTGGCATGCAGAGATTGCAAGTGATTCCAGTTCTCTATATTTGTTTAAGACGTCGCCGCTACTCTTTTGGTCCACCATTCAATCCATTTCAGAAGCGTCGTTTGTAACGTTCCGAGGTATATCATATTCTCGGTGTGCATGATTCAATTTTAGATATTTTACGTTGATTTTATGTGGTAGGAGAGTTGGCCTGGGTAATTGCTGTAGAAGGGTTGTCGAAGCATTGTACATTCTTATATATACAAATGCCGAACCCGATTGCAGAAGATGATTACAAAGATGCTTTGGGAAAAATTTCAAATATACTTAACGAGATCATCAGTGACAATGCTAGAGGGGAAAGTGCAATGAGTAAAGACAGTAGTACGGAAGAGAATGTGGTGACTGAGGTATCTAGAGAAAAGACGGAGGAGGTGAGTGATCGCTACGTTTTCACTCTCCCGACCTGGGTAAAGGATTTTGACTACAATACGGATGAGCTATGGAAAAATCAAATGGAGAGGAGGAAGAGGAAGTTCAATCGCAAGACAGATATGGACGTCAAACGAGATGGAGATGGTAATGTAAATTAAAACCATTTCAGCTTATTGCACAAAAAAGCAAATTTCTATGGAATTTGTTAGTAAATGTAAGTTTACTAGGAAAGGTTGATCAACAGACGTTCTTGTTGTTTGACAGGATTAACTGTTCGCATGGCAAATGAAAGTGAGTTTGTTGAAGTGGAAGGCTCTTGTTCACTCTTCGCAGAGAACAGTTTAGTTACAGGGGAGGAAGAGCCGAGTGCTTTGCCTAAATCTCCAAATGAGGGGGGGGGGTGCTTCTGCCGCGCATTTGAAGGGGGTCATTGAAGAAGGAGAGGATGTAAATGGTCGTGTCAAATCTTCCTTGAATAAGGGACTTGGCAAGTTTTTGAAAAGAAAAAGAGAAGAAGAGTAATGTGGATGGTGTTAGTTATGAAACACATGGTAGAATTTCATATGTCAGTTAGAAGTACGAATTATGCATATTGCTTTCCTCTGTGATGTGAAGGTTAAATTTCATTTTAGAGAATGATGTGATAACAATGGCTTCCGTAAGTCATATCCTTTCGGTGATGTTGTTACCTTCTGTCTGTGGCTTAACGGTATTAGGACGCAGTTGTCTTAATGGTTACCTCCATAGTTGATTCAGAATGTATGACTTTTTTTCTGGAAATAAAAGTACGACATGTCGCCAATAATTTCAATAGACTAAAGGTTGCAGTGGGTGCTGGTTTTTTATGCGGCATTGAACTATATGGTATTTGAATGAATTACTATATGGCATAGAAGGGACTAGAGTACTGACTGTGCCCGTTTCCTATTTCTTTCGACACTTTGTAGTGGATGTGAACAACTGTTCTTCGGCTCGCAACTAGGAAGTTGACTATCTGAGGTTTTAAAACACTTATTCTTCGCGTGTACTAACCAATACTTTTGTCTAGCGAACAAGTAGATCGCATCCAGTCGTTGCGGAAAGGATGTCGATGTGTTAATTAATAGGAGCGGACTGTGAAGTGCTCTATAAGACCATCGGTATTCGTAGAAGACAACGACGTATACAAAATTCGACCCCAGTTACAAGGTATGTGACTGCTTGGAGATTCTATGAGATGTTTCCATCTGTATTCATAAGGCAGAACAAATATTGAATACAATACTGCATGGCATGTCTATGTAATTCAGACAGTGAGTACTGGAAGTTGGAAGGTCGTGATCAATAGTTATATGTAAGACCCTAAAACCTAAAGAATGCAGACTTGGAGAGATTTTGCTGGATATGAAAGTATGAAGAACATTGAATATAACAGAGATAAAATGAGAAATTAGATAGAACCGAGTATACTTTTCAGGATTTGTGAGAGTATTGCCATTGGAGATACTCTACACTGAAACCAAAGGAAAGAGCAAATGAACATTCCTCTCATTAATAATGTGAAGTAAAGCAACAAACCAGTATTAAACGAAGTCAATATAAACTTCATACTAGCGATCATACATGGGTCTGTAACTAGAAACTGATGGCCCATTATGTTTTGAACAAGACAACATACTTTGGTAATCGCAAGATGGATTGTTTCTTCCTCTTAAGATGAGAAATTTTACCGACGTCAAGGTTCAACCTTCAAAAACTGTACAGAAGTCCGGTATATAGGTTTCCTCACGAGAAAAAGTAGATGCTAGTTTCGAAGGTGTAGTCCTGTGCATTACATTTAAAAATCATTAAATACATAGGCAGTTGGGAACTATATCAGAGTTCGGAAAGTATACACAGTTAGAAGTGAAATGCATAAACTGAGAAAAAAAAAAAAAAAAAAAAAAAAAAGAAAAAAAAGAAAGAAAAGAAAGAGATATAAGATAATAAGTATTAACATCCATAAATAATAGTACCATTGGTCAGATGTTGTCATTCGCATTGTTTGGATGGGGAAGGCACTCACTTCGTGATGGTATGGTGTAGGATTACACAATTCCCGCCCATAATCCTCAACGACGGCGTAAGGAAACTAACGCACCCTTGTACAAATTGCTGCTAAGGTACGAGCACCTACTCCCGTGACTTTAAGCGATTCAGCTTACTTCCCAGATTCCAGCAGAGATATCGATTGTACAAGATCAAAGGCAAATAGGAAAGAGAGCATAATGTAAGAAGAAAATTAAGATTAGTGCAAATTTCAATTACATTCCAGGTAGTCAAACACGAAACTCAGTAGGCACACTTGGCTGCTGGTAGACGGCCCCATTTCCGTGCCGAACAGTACCATACTTCCGCCTCTACAGTACAGAAAACAAAAAACAGACATACTCGATCATGTTTCATATTGTGAGTCCGGAACGAGCTCAACGGTACCTCAATACACTGCCCTACGTACCTATTACTGTGCAACTTGCACCACATAACTAAGATTAGAAGATGAGGAAAACTGATTCAACTTGCATTAAGACCTGACGCACAATGGACGTAGTTCCTATTTGACTGAGCACCTTTTCCTGAGAGCCGATGGATCCTTATCTTGCTGCGCACGACCTGAACCAGTCATGTTGATCGTTGCGTAAGCATTAGGGAGTCCGGCTCCTCGAAATCTCCGCTGAGCACCCCCGCAATGGGCGAGTTTGGTTGCACCTCCGCTTGCAAAGTAAGGGCTCCGTCGTTGCAGTCACACACCACCCTTCCCTGCTCATATCGGAGCAGATACAAGTGTCTTGCTGCATCAGGGGTTCTCACCCAACTCGGGTTTTGAGCCTGCATGCTCACAACTCTACTCCAGAGAGGAGCGCCGTGCTTGTGCACCCACTCCGGTGGGTTCGCAGGTGGTACAGCGCTGGCATCCTCCCTTCGCCGTTTCGCCCGTCGACGCTCAATTGCTAGACGATGGTTCTCCCTGCAAATTGATGGCAAAAATCCGAGGAAGGGCGCACGGAAGGTGTTGGCGGGCAAAGGCTCCCTGGAGCGGGTTCGATCGTGAAGTCGTTGGCCATAGGCGGAAACCGCTGACGGCGTCCATGTAGCATCAAAGGCCCTCTTCCTCGCACGGTCATCTTCGCGGATTTTCTTGTTTTCCTGCTCTTTCAGTTTCTCCTCATCCCGTCGTTTTCTCTGCAACTCACGTTGCTGCCGCTTCTGTTCCTTCGACTTCTCCACAGCCTCCCTCCTTGCAGCTTTGTCTTCCATCATGGAGATCTAACTGTCACTCGTTAAGATTATCGACTTGCTGTAGTCAGCAATAGGTTCGGTCCTCCTCCGAGGCCTGCTGACTGTGACTTCCGGTAGAGTTAGAAACTTCATGATTGATGGGGTTGGCTCCTCCGGAGGTAGCAGTTCCGCATCAGAGGGCATGGTGCTTATGTCCTCTCCAGGCATCGTCTCTGCGCCATCAACGGCAACATAGAAGTGCTGGCTGTCAGGATTTTGCGGCTCTGAGACTTCCTGTTGAATCTCTTCAACATGGAGTTGCGTGAAGGCCTCGGACATGTCATCAACCTCCGGGCGGTATGTCTGAGAGGGACCCATTTTGGCAGCCATGGCAGTCCCATCCCAAGGCCAGATACCAGTCACCCGAAATCCTTTCTCAATGTTTTTCACAGTGAGCGCTCTCCTCAAGCCCAAGCTCACCCATTGCGCCAAGTTCTCCTTCTTAGCAGCTGATCCAGCAGCCCTATATGTCCAATAATCACAGTAGGCCTTGAATGTGGTTTTGAAAGGTTTAAACAAGCACACATCCAACGGTTGCATCGCATGCGACGTGTGCGATGGTAACGTCAGGAGATCAAGACCTTGTCGACGTGCTTCCACTACTGTATCAATAGACACATGACTCACATGCCCATCTAAAATGAGCAAGTGCCTACGCTCGCATGAAATACCTCCAAACTGTTCAACAGACTTGACAAAGTGGGAAATCCACTTGGAGAACAAGAAACTTGTCATCCACGCACGCGGCTGCATGGCCATGGTGGCACCACTTTCACAGCTCGCTATGTAATTCCGTCGAAATCTCTTGCCCTTGAAAACATAGAAGCTAGGAATCGCTTGTCCTGCAGCATTGACACACACGAGAACTGAAATCCACTCTCTCTCATTTGGCATCACTTGATGGATAGTGCGAGTACCTTTGCGTGCAAGCACAAGTGCACCTCCGTTTCGACCGGCCTGTGCACCTGTTTCATCACAGTTCCAAATTCTATCGGCTGAGTATAAATTTGTATCATACAGATGCTTCAAATTTTGATAAAAAAGTCTGTACGTTTTCCTCACAAAGGCCACGTGCACGGGAAGTCTCAAGCCCTTCAGCCACTCGGAGAGTCAACTCTGGATGCCGATGGCGCCACCATCTCAACCAGCCTCGCCCGGGTATACCTTCGGTGAACGGTGTCTCTCTAAATTGACATATATATGCTACCTTCATCCGCAGTGAAGACAATGTGATGGGAAGACGAAGTTGTTGAAACTGAATGATCCAATCGACAATGAGTTCTTCCTCTGCTGCAGACAACACGCATTTTCCACTGCGCTTGCGCCCACGAGTGATACCATACAGATGGTCACGCAATGATGATGGAGGAATCCGGTATAGGTTCGCGGCAGTTTGAATTCGCATCCCTCCTTCAACTGCATGCATGGCTCTTGAAAGCTGATCGTCGGTCCACAGCCCTGTCTGATGTGACCGCTTCCTGGCCCCCGAAACTGCAACTCTTACTCCACGTTCCCCTTCCATGTTACTGATGTCTCTCAAGACTCCCCGACCTGCTACAACTAGACTAGAACAGCTTGGCTGCGTAACACCTCGAACTGATGGTTGTGAGCTCATCTCAACTTGGCTGTCCAGATGTTGCATGCCTCCCAACCCCACTCCAGATGACCTCCTCGATGCAGCATTGGCTCCTCCAGACCTGCACCAACGGTATGGGATGCTCGTCTCATCAGCTTTTATGCGCCCGTCGCCGATTTGTCTACTGCCCGCTCCGAACCTCCGAGACGCCCTGAGCTGAGGATTCGACGTAGGTAGTTCCTGGCTACTGGATAAAATAGACACATAGTTATGCCCTGTTTTGAGAAATGCGTTTGAATATCAACAAAGTGCGTTCAATTTGAACAAATAACGATACTTCTATCTTGGAATTCTCAGAATGCAAGACGAAGAATGGTCCACTGAACAAAACTGCACAAGCTACTGATTAAGGGCGACTAACTTAATATGGGCAGTCACGCCTGTGATTCAAGAGATCGAGTCTCATGTGGGAGCTGTTGACACAGCACATTGCATGGATCATCACAAGAGTGACAAGACAACCAGACTTGAACAATTGCACAAGACGAGTTGACTGTAACTAATTCTCGCTTGAATGGGCTCTCTGATCTCCCAAGATCCTACACTTCCTGCCAAGGCTCTGATTGTCCAACATACCACCAAAACTATGATATGTCGATGATGACCTCAATAGAGAGGCGATTACCAAGCTGACGACATCTGAACTAAAAGCCAACAGAACATACAAGAGCAATCAAAATGCTCTGAATAATCAAGGTGGGCCATGGCCAACGACAAACACTGGAATTAAATACTCACCACCTAACTGTAGTCGACTGAAGCAACTCTGGAGGCATAGAAGCGACAAAAATATCATCGTCTTCTCCAATGGTATTGATGTCGACAGAAAGTGCGGCTGGCCTTATGCCATGAGAACTTCCAACTGAACGCCTACCGGGTCGATCGAGGCTCATGAGGGCAGACGGGATTTCGCCTCCCAATAGCTCCAGATCACCGTCGCTCTCGTCGCCACTGCCTTGAACATCGCCGTGCTCCATCATCTGACACTAGTAGAATCTGTGTACTTCTCTAGGTAATGTTTTCACGCAAAAGGCAGTGGATATCGACCTCTCCAGCGGAATGGAAACTTGAACCGCAGTGGGCCCCTCGGTTTTTCAAGCCCGCTACGGACAGAATAGCGGGACAGCTTTCTCGCTTACCACTTTGGAGATTTAGGACGATTTACCCTAACGCCGGAGTTACTCTTGCCCGCACAGAAGACATCATCTCGGTCAGGGGTCAGTACGTTCACTTGCGGATTTCAGATGGGGACCTCAAAATATCAACCGTGACCGCACGATAGACTCGCGCCCGACCGTCGGATGTAGGTCACATTTGTATTTGTCATCATTGGATGTTTTTCCCATCATCCACTCGATTTTTTATTTTTTTTTTACCACACGATGTTTACAATCCCAGCCGTCCAATTCAAAGATTATCAACCGCTAGATGTAACCGCTGACCTTCGTTGGATCTTTCTCCCATCATCCACTCGATGTTTTCTTTTTTGACCACACGATGTTTACAATCCCAACCGTCCAATTCGAAGATTATCAACCGCTAGATGTAACCGCTGACGTTCGCTAGATAAATTCTGCCACCACCGTTCGATGCTTGCTTTCCTGATTGTCGGATCTTTCTGCCACGGGTTTACATATTGCAATCTCAGCCGACTGTTGGAGTCGACGTCAGCCGTCCGATTCCGCAGATTGCATGCGATTTTTTGTGCGGAAATGATGCGAATACAATCTACAGGCACTGCATCCCGAAACTTTTGCTGAAAATCCGGAACGGGGAGTATATAGCAGCATCCGAATCTGTCTCGTAGTATCTCCTATCCTGTCGACACGTGGTCGTCGTATGCGAATCTTATCCTAAGAGAGTCGGTGTAGCTGATTCTAATGCGGCGATGATTCCGAGAATTCAGTTTTGTCTAACTGTACGTTTTGCGGATAGTATAGGATGTGCCATTCGAGCGGGAGGTTTTGTAGCTTAGCGCTTGTGACCACACACTGTGAAAATTGAAGAGGGTGTGTGAATTAATCTGTATGACGGGGATTACTGACGACAGCCAAGATGAGACATGAGATGATGCCAAACGACACTTCAAGTAGTCTTTTATTCCCGACATGCAATTGAGATCGTACATTCAATTTACACATCTCCAATCCGAAACAAGGAGTATCTGCAAGGAAGGGGCGATTGCTTATCTCCACTAGATGTAGATGTGGTAACCCCCTTCTACCTCTAATGTCAATCAGACAACCTGGTAGCCCCTCCATACAATCCGGACACGGTGAAGTGGACAAGCATTCCAACGCCACCATTTGTAACGGAACAGAACTGCTCTATGCAATTTCCAATAGGTAGTCCGTGTTCCACATTACCCACGTCGCGTTCTCGCTGCTTGTTTCGAGCGCGTCCCCGAGCACCCGCACATGTCCCTGCTTTCCTGCGTACATCGGAGCAACGCCTTGTAGGAACACATCTTGCACAAGCACCCACTGCATGCCTGGTTCGCATGGCCTGTCACGAGGAAGTTTGGACTTTTGAATCTTATAGTGTGCCCCTGCCCGTCCTCTTGCCACAGCTCGTCCGTAGTGTTCTGGATGCAGAATCCAAATGTCTTTGTGCATCCTCACCGGGTCCTGCACGACGTTGTACGAGTAAGTTTCGCAATGAGTGTCAACCCTCACCCACTATGTGGGCAATTTGTGAGATCTAAAGTGAACATTCCATCTCGCTTGATCAATTGTATGCTCAGTGTTCAGAGTTCATATGATGGGTGGAGTGAACTTTACCTGCCCACTCCTAGAAGCCAAGGTCTGTGTTGGATCGCTTTCCGCGAGACGCCTCGGTCGTCCCTTCTGCCTCGACATCTTCTGCGACAGATCTGTCAGCGCCTGTTCTACTTCCCGGTCTTCGTCCACGCTATGTCCAGTGGTGTCTGCCGCATTCACGTCGTTCACTTTCTGTCGCCTCTTCCTCATGTTCCCCGCTCCTGGCCCGCCAATGTTTGCAACTCCCGCATTTGATATTCCATCAACGGGCCCTGTCCAGACACACCGCCACCCCCTTAGCATGGATGAGAACTATACTGTCAACCGGATGTTTAGTTAGTTCAGAATATGGTGAGTCCGAAATTCGGTTCTGCGTATCACTTACCGTCTAAAATGTTTTCGGCGACGTTTCGCTCCATCTGCACATTGTCATGATCAGAATTTCCCGGCGTTGGTGGGTCGCGTACGACCTCGGCGATGTACTCTACGTCCATTCCACGTGCTGCAGTTCCGACTACTGGATCGGAAAACCGCACGGTATCCAATTCGATGACACCCTCCACTGCTGGAAGCGGCGGGGTCTGCAAAAGGGTCAGTACGTTAGATTCACCTATATCGGACTCCGGCGATTGCGCGTACAATTTCGAAGAATGGAAAATGTTGGTGTCTTCGGGTGTGTTCAACGAGATTGGCGTTCTGTTTTTGATTGACAGTTCCTGAACTGCCGTCGTTAACGTTTCTATCTGACGCTTCATTGCGTTGCATTCCGCCACTTTACTCGAAACCGTCTGTCGTGTAAGTTCGCTCTCTGTCGCCAACTCTGCAAACTTGTTTTTCGTGTCGTACATATCGATTAAGGCGGCGTTCAACTCCCTCCTGAGATTCGCCACAGATTCAAAAATTGGAGCACTGCCTCCAGAACCAGAGCTGTGGTTAACGTTTACCATTGAGGTGGGGGGTGTTCCCATCCTTTCGGCCACTAGGGAGGACGCCGGGGAGTTGTCACCGTAGACACCGTCGTTGGCATGCACGTCTAATGATGCTCTGATAGAGGATTCACCTTGTGTGCAATCGTTATAATAGGTATCCTGCCATCAGTCATTGGCGTCAATCTTTGCGACAAGCACTCCAGTTGAGAAAAAGATACTACCGTGATGTCAGCGGGCTTTTAATGTACGTACTGTGCATGTTCATCCCACTTTCTCAAGCCTCCCAACACCAAGTCACACATTAACTGCTCGAGTGTCCACTTAAACTGCACCTTCGCCTTCATACATCTAGCAGTTCTATCTTGCTTACCTCGTTATCCGGGTCGTCCTGGTCCATTATACCCTCCACAACATTTGCACGCTGGGACGCATTCCTTCGCGGGACCCTAGGGCGTCGTTGTCGCCGGACAGTAGACATGTGCTCACTCTCTACTATGGATGCATCAAAGGACCACTGAGCCACAAACGTAGAGTACCGTTTTATTGGGCATTGCGGATGTCTTTCCTTCTTAATAATCCAGTGTTTGCGCCATTGGTACCTGCTCCAACTCAGAGCCTCCTGTAGATAAGTTTTGATGTATCTCTCTCGAAGCGGTGGGTGGAACGTGAACTTGGAGTGGACGTCTAGCTCTATGAGTTGGAAGGCCATTGGGGAGTGCTGGTTGAACTCTCTCACGCTCACATCCAAGACACGCCCCGCGACGTCTCTTATGGCTCTATGCAACACAGATTTCAGTCCAATCACGTCCCCCGAAGCATCCGTCGGAATAACTGTCTTCGCGTCTGGACCATTCTGACCTCGTTGATTACGGTTGTATTCATTTCTCTCCCGTCGTTGGGCGTTCCGCCGATGGTTGGGGCTGACCCCAGTGGTGGGCGAGTACACAGCTACAGGAGGCGACGACGTCCTAGACGGTGACTGAACACCCCTCGCGTGGACGCCAGGATGTTCGCCATGCCGATTCCCGCCGATACTAGAATATTGCAACATCCTAGCTGTAATGTCTCCACTGTCCGCGCTGCGTGTTGGTGTTGCATGCCAGGTCGTGTTTGATGGCAGCAACTCTGTGTGCCCCGGGCCGTCGGATGTTGATGCCTCATGGAACAACCCAGATGTCCTCCCAGCCAGAGGGGTGTAGTCCGTCTCAGAGGACCGGTGGCCGAATCGGACAGCATTCACATTACCTCCACGCTGAGTGCCGTGCTCCCCGCATGCGTCGACATGCATATTAGCGGCTGTTACCTCAGGTACCGCGGGACTTGCTGTCCTCTGACCTGCTTGGGCTGCAGTGTACAACTTCATGGCGGCATGGAAAAACGGGTGAGACATGACAGCAGCCATGGACGCTGCCATGTCTTCCGTACCTGGTCCAACTGGCCCGGCATGTCCAGACACTGGAACCGGACGAGGCGGGAGTTCGTTGTTCGCCAAGTAAGACATTCCCTGCGCATGGAGCCTCCCGGCAAAAGCCATCACGTCCGCGCTCTGCGAAGTTGCACCATATACCACGCCGTGTTCATGGAGCTGTACAATGATGACATTGAAGTGCACAACCGCGAACAGATGTATGAAATTTGCGTAAGTAAGGAAAACTATGAGATTGTATTATGCATACATCACGCATTCCTATGACAAATGCAGAGGATATACATAACCCAGAATCGAACTTACTGCACTGCACTCCCCCGTGTACGCCATTTCCCTGGTCGACTCAGAGACTGCTCAGAGGAGACCTTCTGCGACGATAGAACCTCGCACAAGCGCTTCCAAGACGGCGTGAATGGAGCCTCGTCTAGGACAAGAGGCCAGAGAAGGAAGTGCCTTCTCTAGATTATCGGGGAAGGCACTCTTAGTCAACCACAGATAACTGCAGTTCACACAACTGGGCATCCTTTACTTTCGGTACACCTCGGCGAAGGCAGTCGTCATTTACGGTACATATCCCCTGATTACTCTGCGCCACTGAATGCTTTGCTAATGGCTCTCTGGACTGCAGTTCAATCCACACATGTGGAGACTAGGATGACCATATTCGTTATTTTGAGACAATTCCAGAACTTTGAGACTTATTGCCTACAATTTCAGCAATTGTTTTTAGACAGTTTGAACTTTTTTTTGACTTTCTAATTATAGATTATCCTCGACTCGAGGATAATCTTCCCATATATAGTCAAAAAGTTTTTGACAAATATAGAATCAATCAAGAAATCAATGAAAAAGCTATAGTCAAGCATTAAATTGAGACTTTGAAAAGTCTCGATATAACGAATATGGTGTTTAGGGACGAACATGTGTCCATATCAAGTTTTCCAAACCTGCGTGATGTCAAGCTAAAGCAATGGCCATTTTCATGCGCACTATCTGATGTTCCCCTAACCGTTCGTACCTCGTGGAGACGTTTACTTGTTCGGTCGGCATCGCCTGAGGGGATCACATCGCGCTGCAGCGTTGATAAGGTGCGATTATGTACCAGACATGATTCCATTATAGACTACTAGTTCCCTCACATATGTGTTGTGTTGTGTTCACCTTGTTTGCGACGTTGAAGTCGGTCCTCCTACAAGTTACCTATGTCTGATTTTGTTTTAGGGTGAGAGAGTCGTCCTCCCGGGATGGCGATTGCAGGTCACATTTGTGACGAGGAGTCTGAAGACTGGCTAGTGGGCGATGGTCAAGTAGCGGTAGAGGACTACTTACAGTCCGTGCACGAGCACAATCATGCACTGGCCTTGAGAGACTCCGACGTCCCCCCCCCCCCCCCCCCCGATGGTCACTGCACCGGCGATTTGCCGATATCGTCTTTGACATTTTTAGATACTTTGCCGCTGGATGTCGTGTCGAAGATAATATGGCCCGCTGTAATGGATAGTGGATGCCACCTACAAAATTATCGTACTTGTTATGAACTCCGACGCGTATCTTCAGGCTGGAAGGAGTACGTGGAGAGACAAAGAGAATGGACACTAGGGATGGTGGCTAGCGTCCGTCATAAACAGTATGTGCAGGACGTTCTCTATGCCAATCTCCAGAGATTACGATGCCGGTTACGTTCTGCATTTTGAACAGACGCAGAGTAGGACTCACAACAGAAGATGGGTCAAATTAGGATATATAATCAGATCGGTTCGAGAAACGTAATTTGCATAGTACATGTGAAGTAGTATCTTCTCTGCTTTGTTCAGTGTTCAATAGAAGCTGGAACGCATAACGTTCACACATAACCGTCGCTAACTAGTATTAGACCTTTCTAGACCCTTTCTACACATACCACATGTTCAATTCCCATGTTTCCAATCTGAATAATTAAACGGCCACGATGTGGCTATTCTAGGTCATTTGACACACAGCTGTGTACAGTACTTTCTTTTTGGGTGCGTGTATGTGTTATGTGTGGAGCTGCCCGTAGGCAAAACCCACTGTTTTCCATATACAATATTGTCCGCTTATATGCTTTTCTCCATTCACATTTTATATTCACCAATTGGGTCTGTAGGAGCTTTCTACGACTGTAGTGCGTCAAAACCCTAGGTCGAGTTTCCAGAGATCAATTGGAATTGTGCGCTGTAGGAATGGTTTTGGGGCGATTGGAACTGGGTTGTAAACATTCTGTATTGGGGTTTTCTCAAGAAGTGCGCCGGGTCCGATGATTGTGTCCACGTTTTCCACCTCTGACTTGCGTTGCATTTTCCCCACGCTCAAGCACCGTATTCCGCTCGTTGTTTGTATATGGGACTGACGTTGATTTGCAATTTCTCTGCAACAGCATTAGAGGGTTGCGATGCCCCCAAGGCGCACTCCGGGGAGGCTCCCGTTGGAACACATTGCGAGACAAAGGGATAGGGATAAAAAACTGCTAGACACAGAAGTATTGAGGGCACGTTCTGCTAGAGTTAGTCGGATTCGATGTCCTTGCCGGATATGCAATCGCGGAGTGCGTACACTATATTCCATCAAAACCTTCGTCGGCCACGTCCGAGAGTACGGGTATCATCCGTGGCAGCGGGGACCCTCGGAGGTAAGCTTATTTCCAATGCGTGTTGCGGTTATCCTTGTGAAGTGTAAAGATACGGCATTACTTGCGTCATTCTGCACACATAGGGTTCCACCGCGATGTTTCACTGAGTCCTGCTTCCACTATAATACCTCGAAATGCACTAAAGTCGACTTGTTCCCCAGGGATATGATCAGGATGATTTGGATGGGGAGTGGGAGGCTCATATACAGAGTGAGTACGGACAGGTTTCAAGGAGGAAACAGGAATTTATGCGCGATCCCATAGTGGCTAACGTCGATGTGAATGAGATGTTGCGGCAGACCTTCGGAGTATGGGACGAGATGCAGCTCCTGCAGCAGATGGTGCAGATGAACATGATAACATCGACCCTACGCATGAGACTGATCTATACCCTGAAGACACAGATGCCAGGGTTCATAGTTCATACGATGGTGGCGACAGTGTTGGAGACTCTGCAGGGAGTGAGCCAGAGTTTGACACTGAAGACGACGAGGACTTTGAGTGGGGCAATCCAGATGCAATGGACCCGGAAGTAGCAGCACATATGGAGCGCATAGAGGAGGTGGCGAGGGTACCGTTGTATGAAGGGTCGAAACTGTCAAGCTTGGAGGCCACTATCCTAATGCTCAACCACCATAGAGGAAACAATGCCACGAATGTCCAGATAGACCAAGCTTTCGCTCTGAATCACAGGGTACTTTTGCTGCAACCCAACACGTTGCCTGACTCCGAATACGCAGCATCTCTGATGTTGAGCAAGTTAGGTCTGGATTTCAAGTGTATCGATGTATGTCCGAACAATTGCATCCTTTACAGGGGTGTGTACGCTGAGCATTCGCTGTGTCCAAGTTGTGGTTCTCCTAGGCGCAGAAGACACGGGAACTCCTGGGTTCCCCAGAAAGTTTTAAGACATTTTCCCCTTGGAGAGAGATTGAAGCGTATTTTCCGTAGCCCGCTGATGGCAGCTTCGATGACTTGGCATGCTCGGGAGAGACAATCCGATGGCATGGTCCGGCACATTTCAGAATCTAAGCACATGGCTGACATTCGAGAGAAGGAACGAGAGTTTTGCAGGGACCCCCGGAGAGCATTTTTTGCATTGGCCACGGACGGCATGAACCCGTTTTCGGAAAAGCGAAGTGTCTATTCCACGTGGCCGGTGACTTTGATGAATTATAACCTACCTCCGTGGTTGACCACGAAGCATTACTGCATCATTCTATCTCTTTTGATCCATGGTCCCAAAGCCCCTTCTGGTGACGACTTCGACACTTTCATCGAACCGTTGGTCGAGGAGCTGGAGGTTCTCTGGCGCGATGGTATCATTATGGAAGATGCTGCTCGTTTTCGAGGCGAGAGGTATTTCCATATGAGGGCAATGCTAATTTTCTGTATCCATAACTTTCCAGCTTATGGAATGGTCGCAGGTTGCGTTACAAAGGGTTACCAGGGCTGCCCAATTTGTGGTCCCAACACTGTGTCGAGGAGGTCCCAGTACTTAAAAAAAAATGCATATGACGATCAGGCTCGTCGTCACCTCTCACAGTCCCATCCCATGCGTGCAAACGCCCAAGACTTTCGAGCTCGTGTGGAGCTACGATCAGCCTCTCCGAGATTGACAGGTGCGGAAGTTCTAAGCTACGCTGCTCACAGACAGCAATGGCTAGATGATGGTGGACAAGCAGGCGCTCCTGGAGATCCAATTCGCGTCACGGGAGTCAAAAGGCGCTCAATACTTTTCCGACTCCCCTACTGGGAGGTAAGGCATTAAACCATCAGTCAACCCTATATCGCACTTCAGTTTCAGTGGAGTCAACTTGGAGTTATATCGTGATCATGTTTGTGTAATACATTGTACATTCTATCCCATCATTGACTCCCTATGATGTCTGACTATTTCGATTCCCATGTTTTTCAGAAATTAAAAATACGCCACACGTTAGATGTTATGCATGTGGAAAAAAACGTGGCAGCAAGTGTGTTGGGGTTTATCATGGGCGAAAAAGACACTGTGGCATGCCGAAAAGAAATGGAGGCTATAGGTATAAGGCAGGAGCTACATCTGCAACCTAGGCCAGGGGCGGGGAACTTCATAAAACCCCAAGCACCGTACTGCCTGACACAAGCTGAGACCGTGAAGTTCATGAAGACTGTTCGATCTATAAAAGTCCCTACAGGTTACAGCTCGAGCTTGACTCAAAATGTTAGCAAAAAAAGATTCCAGGGCCTGAAAAGCCATGACTATCACGTTTTGATACAGGACATTCTCCCAGCAGCGATCCGTGGTCTCTTACACCCTGGAGCGCGGGATGCTGTAATTCCTCTAGGGAATTGTTTTAAAAAAATATGCGCCAAGTACGTGGATCCCGGCACCATAGGACAACTCCAGGAGTATGTAGCGGAGACAATGTGTCTTCTCGAAGTATGGTTCCCCGCCGCACTATTTGACATCATGCCCCATCTGATGCTTCATCTTGTGGAGGAATTAGATTGGCTAAGGCCCGTTCACTCTAGGTGGTGCTACGGCGCAGAGAAGTACCTGTACGTTTTGAAAAAATATTTCAGAAATCGAGCCAAGCCGGAAGCATCAATCGCTAAAGGGTACCTGTATGCGGAATCCCTTGGTTTCATGAGTGAGCACTTATCACTATACCCTGGACACGCGAAGATATATTACCCCGAAGACAATGAGCGTAACAACGGTGAAGTTCTGGAGGGAGCTGAAGTGAGATTAAATCTCCCGGAGAACGAGCTTCGCGCAATTCACGAGTTCATAATCTGCAACCAGAAGACCACCGAGCGACTTCGACTGTAAGTTTGAGTGGGATTTGACATGCTTATTTCAGAGGCGAATGTTTACAGTAATTGTTTTGTGAAATTGATGAGCATGTTATATGTTAGTCGGATCATGAGCTTTGCGATTCTAATGATTCTGGAAACTGGTTGTGGCTCCCAGAGAATATGAGGAGGCCAGCAGACTTCACCGATCTCGCCATCGGACTCGGCCATTTGAGCCCTTTTCGAGCTGGTTGGAAATGCGAGTGGATAACATGCGAGCAGCGCATGAATATGTGTCTCTGGAATTGCGTAACCTATCTCAGCTTCCTCTTTCCGTGGTTCACAAACACAAACGCATGTGGGCGTTCGGGAACCATTACAGGACACAGGACCCGGTGATGGGGAACTCGTTTGAGACTTTTGACTCAGACGTTGGATGTGTGGCTGCTACTCTGTGCCAAGCATCCGCTTCCAACCAACGGTCGGTGGAGGCGAACCTAACATATGTTGGAATACTACGCCGCATACTACAGGTCAATTATGTTGTAACCCAAATCAACGTGATGGAGTGTAGTTGGATTAAACCGAATGTTGCTGGTAACCCAACTATAAAACAAGATGAGTACGGTTTCTGGACGTTCCAAAAGGACGCCTTTCAAGGGCCTCGTGCAGAGCCGTACATCCTACCCGTTCATGTGACTCAAGTGAGCAATTTTAATCCTGCCGATGTTCATTTGTAGGCAGTGTCGAAAGTGTGTCTTCAACTCCTGTTGGTGGCGCACACTACCGAATGAGATAGCTCATCGTCTTGTACAACGGATAACGGGATCCAGCCACTATGTGTTACAGGTTTTTTTTGCCGAGGATCGCGACAGACCCAATTGGATGGTCGTCATACAAAAGGAACCGCGATCTCGACGGGTAGAGGATGATAGCGACCAGTATGTCATTGGAGCCAGTGGTTTGGAGTCTCCAGTGACTTCTGAGGATGGCGGCCGTGCCGACTTGCGTGGACACAGAGGATAAGTCCCTACCGGAGAGACTGTTGCAGTCGAAGTGGTGGCCGCGGTGGATGATTTCAGAGAACCCCCGTATGCCGCTGATCCACTTGCAGCACTCGATCATGTAGACGACGACGACGAAGACGATGTAGAGGGCGACGAGGTGGACGCAGACGACGAAGACACGTCCCAGGCTCCATTCACTTATTCCTAGTTGCCCACTTGCACTCCACTTAGGTGTCCCCCTCGGTACAGTACTTCCACACCAGTGTCGATGAGTCAACGCGCAAGAGGTACAGCAATCGTTTAAAACCATATAATACGGTGTAGGATTTAATATTGGAAAACAAGTATGCCACGAGAGTGTCCGTCGCTGTAACTTAGGACAACGGTGGCGCAGATGAGGTTGACTGTTAGTACATGTGGATGCCATTTTGGGTTCCGTTGATGATATAAAAACTGCCTTCCCGTATGTGAAGTTGTCACATTGTGTAAGACGAACTTGGCAGACATCCGTGATTGCAATCCAGGTGCATGTTCTTTACTGTCCACAAACATGGTGTGATAAAGGAATGTTGAGGATGCAGTAATTTCGCTGAATATCGACAGGTGTCTTTCTGGACGTGTTTTTTCCTTTCGTGATCGTTCCATATTAATGACAGTGCAGTTGGAACCGCAGGAACTGCCGGACTAACCGGTCTTCCGTTGAAGGTGGGCGTGCAATGCGGCAGGACTACGTGGAGTACAATCGTTTGACTGGAGAGAGACGCATGTTCAAAGACACCCTCTCCATTCAGCAGTTGAGACAGAGCAGGAGTTTGCTCTCAATCATAGTATACTCTTGCGGCACCCCAATATATCGCCAGACTCAGAATACGTAGCATCTATAATGTCGAGCAAGTCAGGTATGGATCCAAAATGTATCGATGTCTGCCCCAACGGTTGCATCCTTTACTGGGGTTTGTACTCGGAGCATTTGCTGTGTCCAATTTGCGATTTTTCGTGGCGCAGAAAGAATGGGAGGTCCTTGGTTCCCCAGAAAGCCGTAAGGCATTCTCCTCTTGGTGAGAGGTTGCAGTTGATTTTCCAAAGCCCGCTGATGGCTGCTTCGATGACTTGGCATGCTCGTGAATGGCATTCTAATGGCATGGTCCGCAATACGATGAAGACGTTCGGAAAAGATGCATTCAAGGGGCATTGCGCAGAGCCGTACAACGTTCCCCTTCATGTGCCGCAGGTTAGCAATTTCAATTCCTGTCTTTGCTCATTCGTTAGGTGCGCTGAATTTTAATTTTCGACTGGTCACGGTAGTGCTTAGTAGTGATTGAGATTGGATATCATCATGTACAACGGGTAACGGGTTCTCGCCACTCTGTTTTAAAGGTTTTATTTGGCGAGGATCGTTTCGGCCCCCGTTGGATGGTCGTTAGACATAAATACCCCTGCTCGCGACGAGTAGAGGGCGAACGCTATCAGTATGTTATTGGAGGTGGAGCGTTGGTGTCATCAGTGACCATGGAGGATTCCGGCCCTCTCGAGGTGGGTGGACACAGGGGAGAAGTCCATTCTAGAGTTACTGTGGCACTCGAACTGGTGGCCGCGGGAGATGATTTAATAGCACCCCTCTATGTCGACGCTCCAATTGCAGCATTGGACTACATACATAACGACGACGAAGAGGAGGTGGAGCACGACGAGGTTGAGCATGACGACGAAGACGCGTCTAATGTACTCCTGTATTCCTAGTCGATCTGTTACACATCACGTAGGTTCCCAACTTGGTACATGATTCCCACACCGAGGTCGAATGAACCACATGATCGGGCGATTGTACATGTTAAATGCCACATGAGATCGAGTGATGGTACGTATGGATGCCGTCTTTGCGACATCATTGATATAAAGATTGCCTTTTATTATGTGACATTGTCTGCATGATTGTGAAGAACTAGTCGAACAACGGACGTCACTATAGTGCGAGCAGTGAGCGCTGAGCGGAGAGCGGAGAGCGGTAATTAGTTGAGAATTTTGATGTTTTTGGGAATTCAGAGCGGTATGGTTATGGTATTTTATGGACTAACAATTTTTTTGGTTTTTAAATTTCTAAATTTAGTTCGTAATGGGACCTATTACCGTGGACAATCTCAGCAAAATGAATACATGGCCTGATCTATGGCCGTGGAAATTATTGTATTACGGTTCTCGGGTGCAGTAGTGGCCTGAGGCCTCCACTCGTGGATTGTTGTTATAGAGACTGCTCAGCCTGGTCTTTTTATAAAGACAGGCCGTGAGGTAACACTGTAGCGCTAAATTTGAATTTAGTACGTCATGAGCCACCTAGGTAGGGGATGAACGTCAGCCAACAGCCACTGCCGATGATTCCAACCCAAGCAAGCGTCGAAAACTGGAAGACAATGAATTCTGACTTTGCGCACGAACAAAAAGATTAGACCATGCATGTGCAACATAACATACAAATGTATGCACGTTCTGCAAAGTACAACAGAACAAGTGGTAGTTCATCCCATTCATGGACCTATGACAAAGGTGGGTCAGTAGTACACCTCCCCTTCACTAAGAGTTCTCTCGGTTTAGGGAGTCTGGAAAAGGATTGTTCGGGCCTAAGCACACATATGTGACTTCCTCCCAGACCCTTTTACATGGACCTCTTCAGGAATTACTCAGTTCTTTAAATGACTTGCAAAATGGTTCTTAACAGCGCTTACGAATGATAAGGGCGTGATTCACAAGAATGGGAACAACGGTTTACAGTGCAAGTGCAAATTTTCGGTAGTGGCCCTTTTAGTCTCACTACTTCATCATTGAAATAAATTCAGGCGATACATGTCTGAATAACGAATCAGATATCACTACTTGTCCAGGTGCTTCAGAAGGCCACTCTTTAGGACTCGCTTCACTTCGTTGAAGCTAAAACTAGCTGCATGAATGAATGTATCCGACTCCAAATCAAGACCGCAAACTACACTGAGAAGGTAGTACAAATGCTTACAATTAGCCCATTGACCCCGCTTCCCAAGTGCCGTCATTGCCATCTCCTTGAAATTTGGGCAAGTGCAGGCAGGGTGCTGCGGAATGGTCAGGTAGTATTGTTGTACCTTTGGAAGCTTCCCAGAATCCAATGTGACAATGCATCTTAGGGCTGGGGCAGGCAGCATGCACAGCTTGCTGACCTTCGCGTTCAACGATAAGGCAGAGGCACAACTATTGCTATGCTTGGTCGACGGGGCCTTCTTGTTCCGTCGGATGAGCTTTTCTGATCGCCGGGTAGGGAACTCATCCGGGTATGCCGGCGTAGGGTAGGCCGAGAAGTCCACTGCCGGGGCCCGGTCTTGGAAGAGTCTTCTTGGTGACATCTCCTTCTGTTGAGGGAGTCTGAAGCCGGCATTCTCTAGAGAGAGGATCTCTTTCTTCGTCAACTTCGTCCCAATCTTCACAGGCCACACCTAAGGTACCTTTGGCACCGATAGGACCCACTTCCACTTGCTACCCTTGACGCACCTGTCAATGTCGTCATTGCAGAAAAAGAATTGATGAGTCTCTATTCTGTCCTTCGGGTAGTTCTTCATGGGGCCTGTGTATGTCGGCGCAGCCGTGCTCTTCCCGTGCTGCACAATCCGTGCCACGCATTTCTTCTTAGTCACAGCGTGTTGGGCAAAGCAAGCCTTAGCGGACGTCTTAGGAAGTCGTGCAATGTGCCACTCGGAAGGGTTGCAGGCAGTCTCTTCAACTGAAGTGACGTGATGGTACTCGACTGGAGGTGGACACTGCTCAGCGTGAAGGTCGGCTTCGTCCGCTTCAGTGCTTGTAGGAGAGTCTGCTATTACCACCGTCGGAGGGTAGTCGCTCTCCCGACGTGCAGCTCTAGTCTAGACACGAGGTCTTGACACGGTGATCTTGTCTGGCCTATGAGACTCTCGTTCATCTCCGAAGGCAACATCAGGTTTTCGTTTTAGTGAGACACAGACCTCCTCCCCTTCAAGATGCGGGTCCCTTGTGCACCAGTCGCCCGCTCCTGGCATGTTCATAATCGCTTCATGTAGGACCTTCGGGTTCCCTGTCCTCGCTGCAGATCTCTGTGCACGTCGGAGGCTCAGCTCTTCTTTTGACGGACCTTTCCCGAGACGCTCCCCCTTCAAGAACTGGAAGTACGCAACGCATTGCATGATCGCCCTTACAAAGTCGTCGACAGCTGCAACGTACAAGTCGCTGCCCCGATCTCTAGACTGCTGCTTCCACCTGTTGTGAATTGATTCAGCAAGATTGCACGACGGCATTTCCGCCAGCTCTTCCTCAGTGTGATTCTGCACACATTAGGGGTTAGGTTAGGGTTTAGGGTCCAATTACTGACTACGAAGCAAACACAGTGCCACTAGCAAGAGTCCTCGGCACCGAGGCCAATTGCCAAGGGCTGCAAGGCTGCTGCATTGGGCGCTTACTCAAGGCATGGAGCATCATGAAAGACCAGACTGAGTACCCCCAGCAAGAGTCCTCGGCCCTAAGGCAACTTGCCAAGGGCAGCAAGGCTGCTGCATTGGACGCTACGTCAAGGCATGGAGCATCATGAAAGACCAGACTGAGTACCCCGAGCAAGAGTGCTCGGCCCCGAGGCAACTTGCCAAGGGCTGCAAGGCTGCTGGATTCGGCGGTAGGTCATGGCTCGGAGGATCAGAAATGAGCAGATTCTGTACTCCCACCTCGAGTACTCGGCACCGATGATACAAATGATATTCTGTACGCAGTTCGTTTAGTCAAATCTAAACTTCAGTAATTTTGAAACATCAATCAAACGCATTCGATCTGTGATTCGGTATGGGAAATGTACCTTCAATCTGGTGTAGCCCAAAGCTCTGAAGCCAAGCAGTTGGAAATACCTCCTCGCAAAAAGGATTCGCACATCAATCGTCAATCCAACAATGCATCGCAACGCACCAAGGGTGATAAAGACACTCACATGGAGCAACTACAATGTTGAACAGTGGAAATCCAGATGCACACATTGCACATGGTCGAACCATAATCTCTTGCACATCATTGAGGGGTTGAGCGTCGACGATATAGGGGTATGGAGTCCTGGTCAAAGGAATCTTTGATCTCTTCAGAAGATTCTGGAGTTTCAGTTTTTTCCCAGCAACATTTGCAGTCAACTGAAGACTTGTGGCTCCCAGGCTTTTCTCTTCATCAGTCGCTTCCTGAAGAGCATTGCTCAATTCCAATCAGTCCTCATCTTTCGCAAAAATAGCTGCCTCTAGTGTAGAAATATTCTGAATCTCTTCCAAAATCTTATCCTTGAACCACATCTTGAGGCCGTCGTTCCCACACTCCTTGATGGTGCTCTGCAACGACCGCCACAACTCCACAGGCCCCTTCGCATGTCTTAGCTTTTCGTTCAAGCATTGAACTTCTAGCTGCACCTTTAGTCGATCTGGAGGATCGAGTCGTTTCGCTTCTTGAGCATCCACCTTCGCCTTCAGAGCATCCACCTCAGTCAGCTTCAACTCGTGCGCTCTATCTGCAAAATGACACTCCTCAACGCTAGCATCAATCTCCTCCCGAATTCTAACCATAGCTAAGTCAGTGAATGTTCTGAGGCCGTGGCGAAAGTAAACAAAAACCCCATTGTTACCCTCTTTCGAAAAATCCCCCGTGCTACTTAGAGCAGCATATCTAGCCCAATTCATGAGGTTGTGATGACACACTTCAGAGACCAGAGCCCTCGCAATGCTCTCGGGTATCACGGTAATATTTGGTGTCAACTCTCACTACCAGATCGCAGGTATCAGCTCCAGGGCACGGTCCCTAACTCTCCCGGGTTTAGCTTCCACAAACTTATATCCATGGTCTCGCACCTTCTCACCAAAGACTAAAACCAACTCCTCATCTCGAATGTGGCTACAATTCATCGCTGGATCGAGGCCGACATTCGGCAAACCTATCTTCACCGCAAAATACATTTCCATCTCCGCCTCAGCCATATTGTGCGGACGCCTCGACTATGTGAAAATTAGCAAATACCTCAAAATGACAGGTGATGGAAGAAGAACATATCAATAGCATGGTCGTTTATGTGAGGCTGGGTTGGATCATTCACTACTCCAATCTCAAAGATGTGAGTTCAATCTGAGACGTAGGATTACTAAGTAGCGATTTTGACGTCACAACTTGTAACGGTGTTCAATCAATGAGTTGAATTCGACTATCATGAATTCAGATAAACAGCGTGATCATTCTCCTCCTTGATTACCACCCTCATATTAATTAATTTTACGTGACTTCTTGTATCGGTATTTAAGGGATGTGCTAAATTCTACATTACGGGAGTCGTAGGATTACTCCGCCCTCATGATTGCTTTGATGTTTATGGATACACTTGTATATATTTGGACAAAGTATATATTGTTTGAAGGGGAAAAAAAAAACCCAATAGCAGAATTGAGCAGCAGCTTATGAAAAAATCTACACTGTGAGAAAACGGGCCTTCAGTGAAGGAAGATTCCAAGATACCGACAGACAAACTCAATTCAAGTTCAATTGAAAATTGTTAAAGATGTTTGAGAGCCATGGTGGTCTTGTTTCCAAGTCCTTCTAGCAGCCATTAGATAAGTTTGGTTACTGGTCGAATATAAGGGGCTGCCTCACTTTCTACCTGTATATCCGCGAAATCAAATTCAACTGTAATATAGTTGATAACGCGAGTCTGAAATTTGGATTATTAACCATCATGAATATTACTGAAAACAAAATAATCCTGGCTATTATAGTAATAATTTAAGCTCTCAGTATATCTACATCCCAATAAATTCATTATATTATTATTTCGTGAGCACAGTCTACCCACTATAAATGATCATCCATTTATTTGTGGCAAAATATATATACATATATATATATATATATATTTGTGTTTAAAAAAAAATATGATTTGTATCAAAAAAGAAAAATAATTCTTTGTGTCAAAAAATAAATAAACAAATAAATTAAGAAAATAATAATAATCCTTGGTAGTAGAGAAAAGTTAACATTTATAGAGATGTAAACAATTAACAGTCATGAAAGCACTATTTGGAGCAATATACCAATCTTAGCATTTATAAATGTAAGCAATTGCACAAAAGCCTAGTGAGAGAATTCCATTCACGTAATTTCAAGCTCTTTACCGCCACTCCACACCCAACCCTCTCTTACATTTGCTCTCCACCTACACAGCCACAACATCAAAAGGCTATTATCAATTCCTCTTTGTTTGAAAGATGAGATAATAATATTCCCGCCTAAGAAAATACATGAAAAAGGCCAACAAGCCTTTAGATGGTCCCTTATTGAGCCTTCTACTTTAGTGGACGTTTATAACCAGCTTACGATTGAAATAAACTGGTACATCTTAATGGGCAGGAGACTAGTATTTTAATGAAAAAAATAATCGGTTAATAAATCAATTAAACCGATTGCATCTTTGTTTTAAATATATTGCAAATAACAATCATTTGGGCGGTAAGAATTAAGTTACCTCATATTTGTGGATCGATCATTCAACTTTTGACAATTTTGCGAACTTCGGGCGTGCGAGAACAAAGAGAATTAAAACTACGGTGTTGGCATTCTGATCGCGCCAGCGCCAAGAGACAGCAGGCGGATAGGATGTATAACAGTTGAAGAAACTCTGCCTTTCAAAACACAAAATCAAAGTTCAATATCCCGCAACGATGAAAATCACTAGTCGAACTGAGTTACGTAGAAGAGGCTGACAATTTATTTCAGATAAAGTCGGACGCGCTTACATTGTCGTCTGTTGGCGCCAGCGCCGGATAATGTGCACACCCTTAGTATCCGGTAAATACTACTGAAGAAGCCACGTATCCAAATCAACCTGGAATGGCCTCAGGACTCATAATTCTCTCTTGCAATGATATTTCATTATGCTACTAGTTGACATACTCATGTTTTCAACGAAACATTACAGGGTGTGCGCACTGGGATTGACTACTCAGTTTTTTAAATTTACATTCACATGAAAGGAAATATACTTTACATTAGAAATTGAATATTCTTGTCACATTCCTAATACTCTGAGATTCAGTCTCGCCAACATTAATATTTTCATACTGAAAAGAGGGCCATGACATAATCAAGGCGACCCCAAGATAGAATTGTCAAAACTCGTAAGACTCTTGTGGCGCCGGCGCCAGTACCAAGTTAGTAAAGAACATCACTAACGCCATCGACGGTTGGTATTTGAGATTGAATGTCTTCTGAACTGCACCAAAACTAGTTCGTATTCCCAAGCCCAGTGGTTAATCCTGCTCCGTTTTTTGAAAACATTGCAAGCAATGAGTAATGATGAGTAATCAATAATAGCTCTTCATGTAAACAATAAGTTCATGCTTGCAAAGTGAAAATCGGGCCGTTGAAATAAGAATCACGTATTCAAGTAACTTAGTAGGTATCACATAGAGCAGTCTATAATAATATCTAGCTATCACGAGATAAGTACTTAGTTATCAAGCGGCAATGAGTAGTTCTGAGAGTGAGTTGTCATTGATATTACGTTCATGATAAAATCTTAATTGTTGCATTTGAGCATTCCCAACGGGTATCATTTGGATGTGACTTGTTGATCTGTTAAGAGCTGTCACCCAGCTGCTGCTCGCATATTTGTTGAATCTTAGATTTGATCAAAGAGCAGTCGAGTGGCAACTAACTTTGGAACTGCCCTAGAAAAATTCTTCAAGTTTTCTTGTACAAAATGTCAAAACGAACCTTTGGTGAGTTGAATTAATTTGGTTTGGTAATAATGTCTAATATCGGCTCCTAGTAATGCTCTTGCGAGTGGCGGCCATGCCCGGACGAATTTGGAATTAGCTTAGGAAATAATTATGTAGTGTAGTTGTTTCTCTTGCTTCTGTATAAGATTGCCAATCCTTCTTGGTTAGTGATCTTTTGATAATCCAGGATTTCCACTCCACATGTATCTTGGTGATCAATACAATCATACAACCCAAGGCAACGTTACTTTTGGTGCTACAATGAAATTCCTTGATCGTTGTTATCTGGAATTCTGGATGGAGTGAGTGAAAGTCACGGTATGGGAAAGTCAGGACTTGGTTACCATAGAGAGGCGGGGAAGAAAGAGTAGAGAAGGCAAGTTACCAAAGTCTATGGTAATAGGAGGGGAGAGACGGTCGTGGGGTGAAAGCAAGGCGAGGCTGTCCTAAGGACTGGACGCCAACGGCCGAGGCAGGAGAGGTATGAGCTATGGCCGAGAGAGGAAAGCAGAGTCGTCTTGGATGTCTTAGAGGTGAGTCTTCTCAGAAGGCAAGGGGGAGAATAGCGAGGGCAAAGTAATAGCAAACAAACATGCATACAAGTAATGGGTCGAGTCAAGCATAAGATTGGAATAAGAATTCTTAGTCAGAGGGAGCGAGATAGCTCCGTATTACAAAAAGAGGAAAGTCCTGGGTTTGGTGACCCGAGTCGAGCTACAGTGTAACAACCTAACAAAACAACTGACTACTCCTTGGCCGTCCCTGACCTTATACGCTGCTCTTTCCTACATTGTCTCCTAGGACTCCTAGTCACTGCCGATGTTTACTTCTTTGCCGTCCTTGACTCTAGTGCCCCTTCAATGTTGTCTGAGGGTGTAACATTTTACCATCCTTTGAAGATAGCAATCTGTCCTCAGATTGTTGGGTTGTCAAGCTCTGGAGCGTCGGTGGGCGGGCCTGCGATCTCGGCGAGTCTCCTCCCGTGGTACCTGTGCGCGTCGTCTGGACGGGGCTTGATCACCGTAGAGGGCTGCTGTAGCTGCACCCACACCTGGTGCATTAAATTGTGATTAGACCTAGAGGTTGTGGCTTGAGCATACACATCATATACAATTTTACCCTGGCTCTTATTTCATGCAGGGGAAAATACTTGGTCAGCTTCCGGATCTGTGTATTGAGCAGCCAAGTCTGGATTGTCTAGGAAATACTTCTTTACCAAGCTAATTGCGGTTTCTAGCTCCTCTTTGGCATCGCTGCCATTGCTGGCCTGCACTTCCAGGTTGTTTTCTTCCTCTAACTTCTTCAAAGCATCTTTTTGGAATTTCGAAGATTGGGATTTAGGGATTACCGTGAGCTGGCGTGGCTTGTCGGGATGGGGCGTAGGCTGCGGAGGCGACTGTGGCGGCGTATGATCGATGTCGATAATGTGCTCTGGTATATTGACATGTTCCGCGGGGTCCACATGTGGCGGAAAGGAGGCAGCTAGCTGAGACGATCCTGACGCCATGACCACCAAGGGAGCAACTTTAGTGGATCGAGGAGGAGACTAGTAAGGGGCCTTTCCTTTTCCTTGAGTATCTTCGAAAGACTGGTCGATGAAGCTGAGGAACTCGTTATTCATTGCCTCCTAGTCGCCATCTCACTGCTCCTTGTCTAATGCTGCTATGGCCTCATCCATGCATCTGTCCAAAAAGTGTGGTGGAGGCTCAGTAGCTTGCTCCGAATTTCGAAGGATGCGGTACGCTATGGTGGCTATGGTGTAGGCCGCATTTTGAATCCACCCGCTCTTGTTTACTTCGAAATTCGCCTGAGCATGTTCTAGTGCTAACTTTTCTTGCTGGATGTTGGCCATGTCCAGGGTTGCGGGTTGTCCCATGGCTGTGGCTGTCTCCGCCAGGGCCTTGCAT
Source organism: Ceratodon purpureus (assembly GCA_014871385.1). NCBI lineage: Eukaryota > Viridiplantae > Streptophyta > Bryopsida > Pseudoditrichales > Ditrichaceae > Ceratodon > Ceratodon purpureus. Next base: position 101,795,165 of record CM026426.1, read on the forward strand.
CTAGCCTGGTCCTCAGTATTTTGTACCTCTAATTTCCTGACCTTCTCTTTCATCAACTGTTTTTTCTTAGCGAGGACGTTTGCTTGGTCCGGGCTGTTGCTAAGCTCTAATTCTACGTGAGACAATCTCTGTCGTAGATTGTGCAGGGTGCTCTGACCTTCCTCAATCTGTTGCTGGAGCTCCGCCTTGGCATCTGCGATCGTCATCTGTACCTGCTGCTGCGCTGCCTGAACAGCTTGGGAAATTTTTTGCCGAGCTCGCTCCTCCATCTCCCGGTGAGTCGTTGCCAGCCCTTCCTTCTTTTGTTCCGCTATGTGTGCCCAGTCCACCAATGATTCCAGGCTCGTCTTGATTGCTGTCACATAACTGTGGAGTTGGCTCGTGTGTCGCCCGTATGTGAGGTCCTTGGCGATCTCCCCCCCGGTTTCAAGCTCCAGCAATCGTTAGCGTTTGCTTCTGAGGGCGGGTGATGCAGGGTCTGCCGGGAGTGCCAATTCACGTTGCAGGTCCAAGAAGGTGCCCATGACGAGTGCTCGACCAGTGCGCTGGTGATACGCGATGTAATGGCTGACATAGGCAGAGAGAAAAGGACCAATTGGGCTGGAGATTTCCGGATTGTGACGGTGAGCATGAAGGTGCACCCGAAAATTCTCGTCAACCAAAAGACCCCAATTGATCTTTTCGCCATTGTCAGCCATTATATTCAAGGTAAGCTGCTCAACACTGACACTGTTGCAATTGTTTTTAAAAAAGACTTGCGACATAATACCTCGAATGTGGGAGAACCATGGATTGGCGAGGACCGTGCCCAGAGCAAAGACGTCGTAGTGGCCGTCTTCCATCGATGGTATGTTGTGGACCAATGCTTGTATATCGGGTTGGAAATACACGCAGTCACTGCTCCATTTTGTAACTCCCGTGCAGTCCCAGTCGAAAAATGCGTAGAGATAGCGGGACAAGTACTACACCAAGACGCCATTGACCAATCCTGATCATGGTTGTTCATAGGACCTCTCCGTCCGAAAGACCGTCCGGTCCGCTCCTCCGTTCGTTAAGGGTCAAGGGAGGTCCGTTTGACCGAGACTTACGGTTGACCGTCCAAATGGTGAAATGGAAGTTACCTTGGCCACCTAGGATGCCACGCGTCTGACATGTCACCAAATATTCCACATATAGAGTTGACACGGAGGATGACGTAGCTTAGAGGTAGGGCATTAACGCCTTGGGGGAGGAGGTGCGCCAGCGGCTTGGACGGGGGCGTGAGCGGCTAAGAGGGGAGCGTGCGCGTCTGGGGAAGGGGGGCGCGAGCGACTGGGAGGGGCGCCAGCGCCTGTGAAGGAGGGGCGCAAGTGTCCGCGGGACCAAAAATCAGGCATTGAAGGAAATTAAGACATGAGTGAAGTTTTCATAGTGACATAAATGAGAGAAATTTCAATTCATGTCGAGACAAAAATACATTCCATAGCCTTAGTTAATGTTTTATGGACATTGACTAAGGTTAACATATAAGTATCTACGTATAAATATACATATTATTTATATATTTTTATTTTTATTTTTTTGGAGTCATATATATTATACTTTGTCTATATAACTTCTATATGTAATATGCTGAAAGATGCATTACTTTTTTTATTTTTTCTGGCGATGCGCTGCACCGGATTCTTTCGAGTACCGTGCCTCCCCAATGGTACTCTTAGAACAATGTTTTCATCATCAGGTGCCTCTGCACGACTATCTTCCGAACCATCTGAGCCCTTGTCATCTCCGCATACTGCGTCCTCTTCTCCATAATTAGTAGGCGCATACTCCTCCACTGTGGAATGAATGTTGCGCAGTTCGTGGTCAAATTGTACCATCCAACACCGCAGTCACAATTCTTTTGACCTTCCGTCTTTTGGTCTTATCGGTGATCCCGTCCTCATTGATTACGGGTAATCTATGTTTATCCACAGCCACAGGTAAAGACAAGGTAGTCCCAACAGTATATCCTGAAAAAAATGGACGAACGTTTCTTGGACCTTTACTGGACCGCATCACTCCACGACGCGTCGTAGAAGGTCCAGCCGGTAGACCTGCTCCAGAAGAAGTGAGCAAAACACTTATATTCAGTGTTGGAGTAATTGAACCATGCCCAGTAGATCTGCTTGAACGAGGTGGGGGAAATCTACCTAACCCAGCAAGTACTGCACCGATTGAAGGTGTATTCTGGGGCACAGGCGTTTGAAACAATTGGCCAACAGCAATTTCATCCTCCTGTCCATTCTGAACTCTCTCTGAATGTTCATTTCTTGGAGGGCTTTCATTCAAACCTCCGGACTGGGTTGTTTCTTCAACATTTTCTAGCAAAGCGCCTTGGAGTTGTTCAACTTCTTCTCCTCCTTCAACGTCTTGTGGAATTGGAATTTGCACTCCACCGTTGTTACCCCCTCCTTCATTGTCATTGTTGAAAACGCTACGAACGAGGTGAATGTCATCATTATTGCCACCATCGTTGTTTTGATGCTGAGTCATTTCAACTTCAAATTCATCGTCAATATCATCGTCTGCCCGATCGTATGCAACCACGCCTCTAGTTCGTATTTCATTGACAACGTGGTGAGGCGAAGTAGCTGGCTCTTCATCAAATCTTGCCCAATCAAAAACCCCATTCGGCTGGTTAACGGATTCATTGCGTGGCATGTCACCACCAGCATTGTCCACGGGTAACTCTGGATACTCATCATCCATACCACCATGATATACATGAACACCACCGTCGTCACCATCGCCTCCATTATCTTCAACTCCATCGTTGAATCCTTCATCTCCATCATTATCACATACTTCTTCGTCGTGCATGGCTGCAACTTCTTCATCCGAGTCTTCGGAGAACGGTCGGTTGTCGTACCAATTAACCGGATCCGCTCCACGTGGTTCTTGAAGGAGCTTGCTGTTGGTGTAAATGTACACCAAGTCCTCTGCCTTCTTCACGCCCAATTGGTTGCAAACCTTATTGTGAACAAAGGAATACATGCTCCAATTTCGCTCACATGATGATGCCGAGCATGTTAACGAAAGGATGCGCTTCGCTATCAAGGGCAACGCATCGCCCCAACCCGCTGCCACCATTGATGGGGTAGCATCCGCGTCTCTCGAATGTTTGGGGCCTCCAAAGGGCTGAATGGACCGGTGCATTCCTCAAACTGTGTTAGCTCGAACATCACAGCATCATGGTCCACTCCAAGGCACTCACTTAAATGAATTAGCACTTGCAGGAGTGCACGCCTTGCAGCACCAATAGTCAATAGCTCGTGGCTCTCCGGGAAAATATAGGGATTCAACATGGCACCTGCGTAGTGGAGATCTGTCAATATCATCTTCCATCTCTTCATAAAATCTGTCTCAAAGCGCCCTGCTATAGTGGGGTCTAGGAAAAAAGGGTCACCCCGTAGACGGAACACATGTTTCTTCAGATTACTCATGGCCAACCACGCCCTCCCATTGCCGGTGTTTGTCCATCAAAGGTCTTCAAAGTCACAACAGCCTGCTTCATAACATGCACAAGATTCTCAGAACGTAACCAAAACGTCTCATCGAGAATGGTACTCCGTACTAGACCTGCTAAGGCATGAAAACGTTGCCCGTTTTGGCGATTGAATAAAGTACCCACGTATTCGTCCCATTTCTGATGGACTACCACCTGAATTAGTGCCTCCCTCAGCTCAAGCAATGGAACGATCATCAAGTACTGGCATCCAAATATTGTCACCACGGGTATCAACAAAGACAACTTCGGGCTGAATTGGCGAAACAAAGCCATGGTCACATGACAGCAACGTATAAAATTTGGTATGCGTTTTGCCAAGATAATCAGCTCTTTGAAGGTTGCTTCCTTCCCCCAATCTTCCAGTAAGAGGTCCATGATGTGAGCTGCACATCCTTGCTTGTAAATGTGTGGGTAAGCTTCTACCACCTGGTCCATGGCTCCCAACATCGCACTAGCATTGTCAGAGCAAATCTGTACCACATTCTTCGGTCCAACTTCTTTGATGTACTCTTTCAATTTCCCAGCTATGTATGCTTTTGATTTCTTGTTCCCCATTGTATCAATGGAACCAAGGAATATATCTCTAGCTGGACACACAAGCATGACATTCATCAACGGCCGACGAACAACGTTGTCCCATCCATCCGAGCAAATAGTTGCCCCGTACAAGCTAATGCATTGCTTGGTTTTCTCCTCTATTTTCGTCTTGACAAGCTGCTTTGCTGGCTGGATGTGCTTGGTTCGCATTGCGTTATACGCTGGTGGACGGTAGACAAAACCCGCTTTCGAGGTTGCATCCACTGCTGCGATGAAAGTTGGATGTCTAACCACATTGAAAGGCGTATTCGCTTCGTAAAAAAAGGCCACCCATTTCTCATCCAAATCATTGCGCTTTCTAATCTGATAGGCCTCTGTAAAACTTTGTTGCCGCATAGATCTTCCTATACAGGAATCGCCTCTGCTGAGAATCGGAGTTGACTAGGACGGTTCAACTTGAGAATTCCTCTCCTCTTGGACCTCCTCCGTTCCTTGAGGCACTTCCGTAGATTGCTCAGCAGGCATAGACTGGCTAGAACATGGTATGAAGGTTGCATCGCCATCACCACCGTTAGTGCCATAGATCTTCGCATGTGTCATTCTTTTTGGTATTACATTATCACAATTGGCAAAGCGTCTAAACACGGGAGCAGGAGCCTTGGAACAATGACTCTTGCTTGAACCTTCACCCCATCCATAGTGCTTCATAGCTCTTTGTCGTTTATAACGAAAAGTCTCATTGCACCACACACATTTAACATGGTCCTTATCAAGGAACGTCCACCACGGAGCCTACTCAGACGTCGGTTGACGCTGTTGACCTGTCATTCTCCGTGTCTCTGAAAAAGTTCAATGATCTCTTGTCTGCAAGTGTTAGTATGTCACATGTGAGAAAAAAAAAATGGTATGTGTAGACATCAACCACAGGCCAATGTGATGCACATAGTCTCAAGCAAGGAGCCTACAAGGAGTTCCGGGACTAGAGGCCATGATTTGAAATGAAATTAGGCTTGGCCTAAGTTGATGGCATTTATACTCGTGAGCGGGGGGGCGCGAGCTCCTGAGGGGGCGAGAGCTTCTCACATGGGGGGGAAAGTGTTTGGTAGGGGAGGCGAGAACTTCTAAGTGGAGGCGAGAGATTCTGCGAGTGGGGGGCGCGAGCTTCTGGAAGGGGGGGGGGGGGGGGGGGGCAACTACTTCTTTTGGGGGGCGAGTGCTTCTGGAAGGGGGGCAAGTACTTCTGAGGGGGGCTGAGAACCTGTGGGAGGAGGAGGCGCGTGACTTTGGGAGGGGGGGCGAGTACTTCTGGGGAAGGGGGGGGCGAGTGCTTCAAGGGAAGGGGGGGCAAGTGCTTCGGGGGAAGGGGGGGCGAGAACATCAGTGGAAGGGGGGGGCGCAAGCTTTTGGAAGGGGGGGCGAGTACTTCTGAGGAGGGGGCGAGTACTTCTGAGGGGGGGCGAACACTCCAGGGGAAGGGGGGGCGAGTGCTTATGGGGAAGGGGGGGCGAGAGCATTAGCGGAGGGGGGGGGGGCGCGAGCTTTTGTAAGGGGGGCCGCGAGCTTCTGAGGGGGCAGTCTCGGTGAATGGGTCATACATTTTTTTTTAATTTTTTTTTAATTGTTTTTTTCATTCCATTACCAAACCAGCAATATCATTTCATGTTCCACAAGAGCACATATACGTCGAAAAAAATATTTATTAAAATTTTAGAATCGTGCAAACAAGGCCACGTAGGCAATCAAAATGTTCCAAACGTAAATCACTATGGAACTACAATGTGTATCTAAAACAACCAGTGGGAGCTTGGAAGTTGTAAGGGGGACTCATCAAATCATCCACAACTCTTGCAAGTGAAAGCCTCTTTGCGGGATCTTCGTTAACCAAGCCATCCAACTTTGATGAGAACACTATCTCTGATATAGGATCCTTGAAGAGTTCCGGGCATTTCTCCTTGCTCCATATCTTCTTTGCCAAATGGCCTACCGAAAATGCATCAGATTCCGTCGTACATGGATGCATCCTCTTCATGCTCTCCAAATTGCGTTCCTCGTCATCTTTGACGCCATATAAAAAAAACAACTACGGCGCAACTCCTACCCTCCTCTCCTTTAATCGTTGTAGATCATCGGAGTTTCTCAAACCATAAGAGGAGGCCTTCTTCTCAACAACTCTGCTTGCCATACCCCAATTGCACATACCAATATATACTTTATCCTTGTCATGAGGTGGAAAGTGGAGTAGAATGTTGGATTGCGTTAAGTCGTTGTGGAGGATTTCAGCCTTATGGACTATGTCCATAACGTAGATGAGACTCCAGGCCAACGTTCCTCGGTTCTTTCGATAGGCAACAATTTTCTGGCAGTCTTCCATGGGCATTTTGGGCAGCTTCAAAATTTCTTTGTAACTTGCTGCCTCTGACGCCTTCTCATTTAATTTGAGGAAGTTGCGGAGGCAATCTCTGTTCCACCTCAGCGTATAAGCTTCCATGGTCTTTGAGTGACAAGCCCAAAATTTTATCACACCCGGATGCTCTACCGGGCAAACCATGGCCTCAATCGCTCGTTCCTTTCGCTTATCCTCTTCAGTTTTAGCCTTGGACATTTTTCCCGCAAATTCGATGTGAATTGGAATACGCTTCATATTGGCTATTCGCACTTTCCGCACTTTGCCATACCCCCCTTTGGCATTGAAGCCAGATAATAGCACAACTTTGGCCACATTCGGAATCCCAATCAGTGAACCATACATGTGTGCTTCCAATGCTGAGTTCAACGCTTGTTCATTCCAAGGCATAATCTTCGTTTTCCCCTTGGAAAATCTCTGACATGCATCTTGAACCGTTCTCAGTTTCTCAAGAAACACTTTGTCTTGGTTGCTCCATTCTTCGCCTTGTGGTTTTTTCACATGTGATTCAAACACATGAATGACATTTGTCGTAGCACTGCTCACTTGTTGTGTCAACCACTTTGGGCTGTGATAATACTTCATACAACCCATGTAGAACTCTGACCCTTCCAATGCGCTCTAGAATTCCCTTTCCAAATCACGTTGGAGGGCGAAGATCCCAGCTTCTCCTTGATCGAGGTAAGTTGCCTTCAAACTTCTTATGCTACGGGCCTTGTAGTATTCGACGGTCACTTTCCTGATGAAATGCGTATACTCCAATGGTGGATAACCCTCATCCTTCTCGTGCCCCCCAATACTCTTCTTCTTCTTCTTCCCCTTCGAGCTAGATGAAGGAATAGAACCAGTATGCGATTCAGCTCTTACACAATTAATAGGGTCCACCGCATCTGGAGCATCCAAATCTTCCTAGATAGGCCGCTTGCCGGAGCCTTGCCTAGAAGACATCGCAAGATGAAATCCTATAAAATAATCAACAATTATCCCCCCCCCCCCCTCCCCCCCCAATGAAGACTTTCCACGTGAGCAGTTCCTAGCAAGGCGTGTTTTCACACGTCAGGACAAGGAGCCGCTGTGGAAAGGAGTGTGGGGTAAGAGAGCGTCTCCCCACTTTATATAGTGGGTGGAAAGCGCAGAAGCTCGCGCCCCTCCCTTGACCCGCTTGTGCCCTCCCCTCATCCCGTTCGCCCCCCCCCCCCCCCCCCCCCCCCCCTCCCCCCCCTCCGACCCGCTCGCGCCCCTCCCCCCGCATTTTGACTTTCCTTATTTTATTTTTATATATTTTCTTTTATTTTCTTTTGAAAGAAGTGGAAACTCTGCTTCCTGGTTGCGCAGCGGTGTTTTGTGTTCTTCTCTTGCAGTAGAATAAAGTCCCCATTGCTTCAAAAAAAAAAAAAAAAAAAAAAAAAAAAAAAAAAAAAAAAAAAACAAAAAACAAGTGGAATCTGCTGAGATTTTATACATGCATAGTCTCTCTTCCAACCGTCTTCCATCCTTTGCTATTGATTTCAATCTATTCCCTTTCTCTCCCAATTCAATTGTTTGGCCTCTTCATAACGGTTTTTTATACTTTTAATTATATGTTAGAGCATTGTTTAATTCTTTTGTACAAAAAAATATATAGATTAATTTATTTATTTCTATTCGAACCTTCTTCCATTCTATGTTATTGATTTAATTTTATGCTCGTTTCTCTACCTATTTTGATGTTTTTTATTTTTTCACATCTCTTGTAATATTAATGTATTATTTTTTTAATGTCCACCATTTAATTTTAGTTCTTCGTTAGAACATTATTCGTTTATGGCATAATTCATTTTCTAATCATTCTGAGATTTATTTATCTTCATAACTTCTTCCATCCCATGTTATTCATCCCTCTTTATCCCCAATCTCTTCCAATATTCATGATTTCTTTTTATCCAATATTATTGTTTCATCCCTAAATTTTTTTGTGCATTATTCCTTATTTAATTATTTGTTTATATATTTCTCTTGCAACCTTCTTCAACGCTACTCTATTGATTTTTTTTATTTTTTTTATTTTTTTGAAGCAAATGGTGAATTTATTTGACAACAAAATAAAACAAACACTCCGCTACGAACTGAGTAGATAGGCTTGTTGATTTTATGATTTTGCTTGTCTCTTCCAATATTAAGGTTCAAAAGTTTTTCAATCTTTTTTTTTTTTAAAAAAACATTTCCTTAAACATTTTACTAATATCCTCTGTTTATTAATCTTCGAACTTGATGTCTACAACATTCAAAAAAAAGAAAATGGAAACCCTGCTTGAGCCTTGCTCAAGCTTCCTGACCCACTCGCGCCCCCCCTCGAACCCGCTTGCGCCCCACTCGAACCCCCTCGCGCCCCCCCTCCTCCCCCAAGACTATATAAGTGAAGTAGGCGCCCTCCTCCCCTCACTCTTTTTAGCTCCACCTTGGCACTCAAGCCTTGAACTACCTCACGGTGGCTTATTGCTGAGTACTTGGGTGGGGTCTACAGTATTTTGACAACGCCACGTACCATCTTTCAACCTTATTTTGTACGTTCATCCGGGAATTTGGGCCCTAAACTACCTCACGGTGGCTTATTGCTGAGTACTTGGGTGGGGTCTACAGTATTTTGACAACGCCACGTACCATCTTTCAACCTTATTTTGTACGTTCATCCGGGAATTTGGGCCCTAAACTACCTCACGGTGGCTTATTGCTGAATACTTGGGTGGGCCACAAAGTATCGTTACAATATCGTAATCAACCACATAGGAGATTTGTAAAACCATGTGGGCAAAGTTTTGAGTAGTTGGTGTGTTTTTAAACACACTAAACTTTCCCAGCACACCACCATGGAGGAGAATCCCCCTCCGGCAGTGCCACTCACCAAGGGGGAAAGGAAGCGAATCAAAGATCGCGAACGGAAGCGTGGTGGTAAGACGATGAAGAAGCGGCTTCATGTGTTGAACAATCCTGCAAAGTTGGCATTTAGACGTTGGGAAGACAAGCCACAACCATGGAAATATTCCACATGCGAGGAATTCATTGAGTGGTGCCACATCACAAAACTATTTCCGCACGAGCGCCACAGAAATCACAGGACCTCAGACAAGGCAAACCTCTACTTCTGCTTCAATGCGGAGTTTGTTGAACGTTGTATACAAGTTTATCAGCATCTATACAAGCAACAATCTGTAGAACGCAATGAAGCACCATTGATCATTTGCAGAATGATGAATGCTGAGGTGGTGCTTGACAAAGTGGCCCGATTGGTCTTCCATCAAAACCATGAACAGTGTTACGATGCCGAGAGTGCGTGACATTCCCAAAGAAAGGGTATACCCAGATGGTGGCTTGGGGAAAAAAATGAAGCTAAAGCCACAAAAGAGGGAGCCTGAGACGGAAGAATCAGAACCAGATTCTGATTTCGAGATTTGGGCAATCATTTGCAAGAACGAGAAAGACCTCAGTCTTCTCAAGCCAATGATATACCTGTAATTCAAGATCCAATGTTGGTGGATGAATCTTACATCAACAACACGGTTGATGTTGCAACGGCCGGTGTGTTAGAGAATATTTCCACACCAGCAAAACGATGACGGGTTGGAGTGATATTGCCTCCACTAGGCCCATACGCGCGACCCTATGTGGACATTGATGGACCATTTAGTCAAGATTCCTTGTCATTTCCACCCAACGCTCAAATGAAAGAAGTAGAGACATCGAGGAGAGCCAATGATGAATTGCGGCTCCTTGTTTCAAAGTTTGCTAAATCATACTACGAGTGGAAAGTGGCAACCATTCTCAGCGTTGATCGTGGTCGCCAGATCGCATCAGAGTTCAAGAAGATCGACGAATTGTACTTGCAACACAATAGACGAAGGGATTTTGGCCTCACTTCATGGACTAATGCAGATGATATGTTTCCATCCACTCTGCCAATGCAAGAATCGGATTCTAAACTCATAGATTGGGCAAAGTTGGATTTTGATGTAGAGAACGCAACTTCGTGCCATGATCTTCAAATGAAGGAAGGAATTAAAAGTAGAAAGCTTTGGCCAAATCCTCGACCATGGGTGTTGGATGGTTTTGAAACATGTATGGTGTGTCTAAATCCATTTGGTCCGGAGGGGGGATGTTCACACATGTTCCATCCAATGTGTTTGATTAACATTTTTTTGGTTAGGAGATTTTGTCCGGTGTGCAAATCCCCGTTCCGTGAACGCTTGTACGAGGTTTTTGGACTCACTCCATACATGCCACCAAGCCATGAGAGAAATCTTGAAAACACCCTGGGCGAATGTTGCCGCAATATGTGGGGTGAAGATTTGATTTGGAGTTGGCGGGCCAATACTCAATCGGTCTTCAAGAGCAATGTCAGTGAAGAGTTGGGGTGGGACGATGACCACAAGACGATTGTGAGGGTGTGCAAGAAGATAATTGGATCTGCGAAGGAGGACCAAGGGAAGCGAAATTTATTGTATCAGACTTTGAATGGATATTGGGATGGGAAGCACAACAAATTCCAACTTGGTACGCACCCAAAAGGCCTCATATGGAACAAGGATGGGAACTTGATTACAGACAATGAAGGTCTCGCCACTTTGACCGCCCGAGAGGCAGCCCAAATGTCTCTTTCGGAGTGGAAGTATCTTTTCAGAAATGAAGCTGTTGACTTTCTTCTAGAGGAACACTCTACACAGACATTGCGAACATTGGCACAATTGAGAAACTCGCAAATTTTGCGTGCTCTCAGTGAAATCGATGGCCCATTTTGGCGGACTCGGACGAGAGCGAGGCGCACCTTGATGCTGGACGATGGAGCGGGACCAAGTGGCACGGCGTAGTAGATGCAGAGTACTACTAATAGTTACAACTTAGTAATAAGCCACTAGCTTTTGTATACCGCAACTTTTGTAATGTTTTGGTTTGAAATGGTAATGAAATACTTTTACTTTCATAAATATAGACAACAATGCAAAGTCCATGTATGACGAGTATCTCATTTTTCCTATGCTAAATTTACACAGTTGTCATTGCAATTAGTCCCAATATATTATTTTGATGGAAATGTTAGTTTTTTTTGCAATGTCAAAAATTTGCTATATCTACAAAGTGGGCCGCACCTCTGAACCCGCTTGCGCCCCCCTCAAACCTGATCGCGCCCCCCTCACCCGCTCGCGCTTCCTCTGAATTTGCTCGCGCCCTCACGGAACCGGCTCGCGCGCCTCCCCCCCCCCCCCTCCCTTGAACCCGCTCGCGCTCTGCCCCCCCAAAACCAACTCACGCCCCCCCTGAACCCGCTCGCGCGCCCTCAACCCTCTCGCGCCCCCTTGAACACGCTTACGCCCCTCCCTGAACCCGCTCCCCCCCCCCCTATACCCGCTTGCGCCCCCCTTAAACTCGCTAGCGGATCTTTTGCGTATCTGGAATTCCCCTTCAGCGTTGGTTGTCCATGTCATCAATATGTTTCCCCTATAGGTAAGTTGTAAAAAAAAAAACTAACCTAGTAATTTTCCTTCTCCCCTCAATGTCCAATTTTCACCCAAGACCAACCGGTCCGTCCATCCATCCGTCCGTCTGTGTGCAGAAATTTTGCCCCTGTCTGTCCGTTGTGACAACCTTGATCCGGATGGGTAAGGTTCGTCCTTGCTACGCGTCCTCATGCTATTTACAAATTGGTGGCAGTGACTGAGGCTGAATTCTCCCTTCATATGGGTCCAGTACTTGACCAAGCCGGTGTTGGTTGTCCAGATGGTGTCGGCTTTGCGCTTCCACTCCAGAATCATGTGTGGAACATAAAAAGGTGGCTCCTTCTTCCTCGCGTTGGCAGCAGCCATGGCGCCCATGCAACTGAAGAGTCCCGGCTGAGTGATGTAGAGAGGAGGCACGGCGTGGGTGGCGCAGCGTGAAGGAGGCAGCAGGAAAGAGGAGAAAACAGAAGGGGATGCCACCAGAGGAGGCGCAGAGGAAGAAGAAGAAGGTGGCGGCTGGACTGGAGGAAGGAAGTGACTGGACGAGTATGTTGGTGGCGGCGGGGGCCGACAGGGATGGGATGGAAGCGAGGATGGTGGCGGTGACATCCTAGCCTTGCCGATCATAGGTTGTGTTGGCGTGTCCCTAGGCTGTCCATGGTGTTCATGGTGTGCATGGTGGATGGCCATGACCTGGATCAGATTGACATTGATTTCAGGTAGATTAGCTGATGATGATTAGGGCTGGTTATCATGGTTTTGATGATCAGCATCTGGGTTGTCTAAGTCATATTTTTGATTAGCCTCTGTCGCCAAAGTTTTATAGATTTCACCTAGGCTCAAAGGAGGGGGTAGGCTGGGATTAGTGGAATGATACTATTTTAACTTGGTGGTATTGACGATCGTGGCCTGACTGTCATACTGTGAATTATGAACTGAGAGCACTGTATTATTTGGAAGAACTAGCAAAACTCTATACGGGCCATGCTATATAGAGTCAAATTTAGATTTGCGTAGTTTTGGGTCCCGGGGACACCAGAAAACTAAATCACCTTTTTGGAATGTGTGTGGGGGTTGGGACGCCTGAAAATGTTTTGCACTTAATTGTTGCTTGCGCAATATATTATGAACGGCTTGGTCCTGGAGTTCTTTTGTGGTGGATGTTGTGAAGCCTAGCGACTAGCACGCGATGAGGTGTGTATTCACGAGGCTGGAGGGACCGAAATGTGGGTGCTATATACTCAGTCGGCAGCAAAGGCTGTGTATCATAAACTAACTCGAAAGGGCTTGCTTGAGTGGCGGTTTTCGTAGCTATCCTATAAGCCTATAATGCTACAGGGAGGCAAGTATCCCAGTCGACTTTGTTGGCGTGGACAAAACGGCGGAACATGTTTATGAGTGTCTTATTAGTTGATTCGGCCTGACCATTTCCTTGTGGATAGTAGACAGTACTAGTACGGTGTTTGATGACATGGTTGTCCAAGAGTTCTTCTATGACGGCATTGATAAAATGGGTGCCTTGGTCTGACATGATTTCCAAGGGACATCCAGAACGAGTTATTATGATTTTGTAGATGAACATCGCAGTGTCCAGGGCTATATTTGTCCTCAAGGGCTTAGCCTCTACCCATTTGGTCGTGTAATCTGTGGCCACCAATATATATTTAAAACCTTGTTTGGTGGCTGGTTTGATTGGTCCTACAAAATCTAAGCCCCAACGCAGAAAGGGCCCTAGTGGTGGTATAGATTTTAATGGTACTTTTCCCTGATCTTGGAAATTCGTTGTCGAGACTTGGCAGGCATGGCACTTCTTGATGTAAGCGTGGACATCGCGTTGGAGCGTAGGCCACCAATATTTGGCGGTGAGTATCTTTTTAATCATTGTGTCTGAGCCTTGGTGTCCTCCTGCAGGGCCATCGTGTAGGAGAGAGATGATCTCTTGTTGTTGGTGTGTAGGGACATAAACTCTAGATTCTCCATCTATACCCTGGCGGTATAGCTGACCTTGGACAACGAGGTAAGGCAAGGTGCTTCAAACGAAACTAATTCGCCATGTGCCTGCGAGCATGTGAAGGGTGCAACCAGTGGTTAAATACTGCATGAAGGGTTTTCTCCAATCTGATCACGGTTCTGCTTCCATGGTGGCAGTTTGGATGTACGGGTCATTGAAGGAGTCATCGACGCCCTGGGACGTTACATTAGTGTCCCGTGATAAATAATCAGCAATGATGTGGCGTTTTCCTGGTATGTATACTACTTCAAAATCGTACTCTAGCAAGATCATAATCCATCTAGCGACTCTGCCACTTACTAAAGGCTGATTGACCAAATAGTGGAGACTATGGTGATCAACGATGAACCTGAACTTGTTTCCAAGGAGATAGTGTCTGAATTTTTTGACGACGTAGATCATGGCCAGTGCTTCACGTTCCGTCGTGGAATAATTTTTCTCTACGGAATCTTACATACGGCTGGAGTAAGCGACTGGTTGATCATGTTTCCCAGTGATATTTTGGGCCAACATAACGCCCACGGCTAAGTTAGATGCGTCTGTGTGCACATGAAATGGTTTAGACCAATCGGGTGCAATTAATATTGAAGTGTTAGAATACGCGGTTTTAATTTTTTCTAGAGCATCTTGTGCAGCCGGTGTCAAGTCGTGAGGGTATTTGTAGTGGGCATGGTTCAGGGCGGTTATAGGGGCCGTAATATGAGTGAGTTTTTCTATATATATGCGGTTGAACTGAGCCAGCCCCAGGAGGCATTGTACACCCTTTTGGTCCGTGGGCGGTGTCATGTCAAGGATGTCTTTGATTTTGTCCGGATCCGGTAGTTTCCCATATTTGCACACAATGTATCCCAATATGATTCCTGCAATGAAAAGGAACATACATTTGTCGGCGTTGAGACTGACTCCATTTGCTCAACAGGCATTGAAGATATGTCTCAAATGAGTGACATGGTCGGCCATGGAACCATACACAGTACCATCGTGTAGGTATATGCGGAAAAAATGTTTTAGATAGGGTCAAAAAATGACTTCCATGACTCGTTGAAAAGTCATGGGAGCATTCTTGGCCCCAAACGGCATCCGCTCAAATTGAAAGGGACCCCACTCAGAGGAAAAGGCTGTCTTACTTTTATCCCGAAAACTTGGTAGTATCCCGAAAAGCAATCGATGAATGAGTACATCTCATGGCCGGCGACCTCCTCAATTATTTCTTCCATGTTGGGTAGTAGGTAGTGGTCTTTCTTTGTTGCGGCATTTGACTTTTTGAAATCTACGCATACACGAAGGGTGCCATTCTTTTTAGGAATGATAACCATGGGTGATTGCCATGGTGCCGAGTCTACCGGGGAGATAAATTTGGCTTGGAGTAGTTTGTCTAATTCAGATTTGACCTTGGTGGCATAGTTTGGCTTCATTTGATATGGGCGTTGCTGCACGGGGTGAGCATCTGGGACTAAATCAATAGTGTGCTCTGCCAGGGTGTTGGGAATCCCTTTGAGGTCCTCGTGGTCCCAGGCGATTATGTCTTGGTATTCATGGAAGAGTGCTATGGCGGCCTGTTTAATCTTGACAAACTTTGGATGTTCATCAGCGCCTAAATTCACTAACTCCACCTTATCTTTGGCGCCATGAGACGAGCCATTCACCGTTTGGTTTTTTAATGCTTCTTTTGCAGGGACGGCCTGGACCTGTACCTGTTCCTGTATCTCTGTTGTAAAATGTGATGGAATGTTCCTGGACATTTTTTAATGCTTCTTTTGCAGGAACGTTCCTGGACCATTTTTTCTGGTTCTGGAACGAAGCTGGCTAAGTGAATTTTTGCTAAGGGTATCAAATCTGGAGTAGCTTGGAACACCAGAGCTTCTTGTTCTTGGGATAATCCATGGAACCAACTACTGCCAGCGTGGTTTCTAATTTGGTTGGCCTTGGCGCGAGTAACACAACCGTCTACTGGTATAACCATGGTTTGTCCGCGCCGATGTATGCGGATTTGGTTGCGCGACAAGTCATGGATGGCGTGCATGTCTCGTAACCAGGGTCGTCCTAGAATTACTGGAAAATTGCTGCGTTCCGGCATGTCAATGATGACAAAGGTTGCAGGGGTGGTAACTCCATTAATTGTAATAGCTACGAATGAGAGTATTCCGAGCGGTGTAACTGGGGCGTCATTTGCCATGCGTAATATAAATTGTGCGGCTTTGGGTCTTGGCAGTCCTAGAGTTTCTCGCAACTTATTGCTCATGACATACACGCACGAGATGTTGTCGATGAGTACATTGGTAAGTTCAAGCTGGCCCAGCTGCATGTGAAGTTGGGCAGGGTTATAGGTGTTTCTAATTCTTCAAGTAAATTCTGACAAATCTGGTGCAGTTGGTCCTAATGATTAGGTGGAAATGGTTTTTGGTGTTCCACGACGTGCTCAACGGGTTCGGCGGGCGTAGCGGTCTTGGATTGTGTGGACACAGTGGCTGTGGAGATGGTGGCTATTTTGGCTTCGGCTCCCTGGACTTCCGTAATGGTTACCCCCCCCCCCCCCCCTCCTGGGCAGATTAGATGTCCTTGGCGTCTCGGAAGTTAGAGGTGCCGGATTGGTATTGGCCCATCTTTGTCGTAGCTATGGGCATTGTCCTCGTTGATGATTCAGAGATCGACACTCCCAATAGGCATCATTTCTGTTTGGTTGGAAAGCGTCGACTCCTATTTCTTTGACTTGCATGGCGGCCGTGGCTGGGCGGGGTCGACGTTGATCTTCGGAGCGTGCAGGATTATTAGCGAACCAACAACGTCCTCCATGTAGCTTCCCACAGTTGGGACATGGTGTTTGTGGTACTTGGTTGTCTGCACGATATGTAGGAAGAGGTAGTAACGGTGCTTGTGTTTTTTGAAGTGCCCCTAATTCTCTGCTAATGTCGTTGGCGGCATCTAATATATCCTGCAAAGTTTTGACTCCTCTAATCACAATACCTTGTTGTATCCATGGGAGTAACCCTTTTTTAAACCACTCTCAAAGATAATCCTCCTTGAGTTTTTGGTTTAATTTGTCCGCAAGTTGTCTAAACCTATCATAAATTTTGTCTACAGGTTCATCTCTTTCTTAGACAATGCTGCCTAAGGCTCGTAAAATCTCCGAACTAGTTTTTAGTTTTCGGAATTTATACAAAAAACTGCTCTCCATTGCCTCCTAGGTCGCCAGGGGTGGTCAGTTTCAAAATCGATGTACCAATTTATGTGATTGCCTTGTAATGTGGTGCCAAAGATATTTTGCAAGTTAGTAGGATTGTGAACACCAGTCGTTCTGGCTATAACTTTGAACCTCCGTATGTGCCAGTCTGGGTCTCCTTTGTAATCGAAGACTAGGTATGGTATCTTAGGTAGCTTGGCGTGGCTATCGTGACTACCAGTGCTGTGTGATGTTCCGGCCGTGGGGTTCCCTCGTGGTATTGTTGCAGATCTTAGAGCTTCGGCTAGTGTTTGTAAAGCTTGGCCAGCGTGGTCTAGCAGAACAGCGTCTATGGTTTCTTGGTTTTGACTGCTTTGTATGTTCTGGTTTTGTGCACTAAGCAGTTCTAGTTTCGCGTTAGTTGCTTCGGTTCTAGAAGCAAAAGCTGTCATCTGTTGTTTCATCCATTGCAAGAAGTCCTTGGTCGCATGGAATTCATCCTCGACAACTATGGCGTCCTCAGTTTCATTGCTCCGGGCTGCTTCAGCAGCCACTTTTCTTAGTGGCATGGTGTCGTAGTACTAATTTTCGCAGGCGCGTTTCTTTTCACAAATCCATCCCCAACATGGTCGCCAAAATGTTCTCTGGAATTCAGGATGGAGTGAGTGAAAGTCACGGTCTGGGAAAGTCAGGACTTGTTTACCATAGAGAGGCGGGGAAGAAAGAGTAGAGAAGGCAAGTTACCAAAGTCTATGGTAATAGGAGGGGAGAGACGGTCGTGGGGTGAGAGCGAGGTGAGGCTGTCCTAAGGACTGGACGCCAACGGCCGAGGCAGGAGAGGTATGAGCTATGGGCGAGAGAGGAAAGCAGAGTCCTCTTGGATGTCTTAGAGGTGAGTCTTCTCAGAAGGCAAGGGGGAGAATAGCGAGGGCAAAGTAATAGCAAACAGACATGCATACAAGTAATGGGTCGAGTCAAGCATAAGAGTGGAATAAGAATTCTTAGTCAGAGGGAGCGAGACAGCTTCGTATTACAAAAAGGAGAAAGTCCTGGGTTTGGTGACCCGAGTCGAGCTACAGTGCTACAACCTAACAAAACGACTGACTACTCCTTGGCCGTCCCTGACCTTATACGCTGCTCTTTCCTACATTGTCTCCTAGGACTCCTAGTCACTGCCGATGTTTACTTCTTTGCCGTCCTTGACTCTAGTGCCGCTTCAATGTTGTCTGGGGGTGTTACAATCGTTTTGCTGCCAATTTCTTGTACATGCTTTGCTTCAGTCGTGCACATCCTACTCTTCCATCTAAACTTGGACCTTGAAATGCATAAAAGAACTTTTCTGAAGGAATTTATTTTGTTGCATACTATTAGTTCACAAATTTTAGTGTAGGAAATTCCAGTATAAATAGTTGAATTAAATGGTTTCATATGGTTTTATTAGAAATGATTTTTATAAAGCATAATTCCAAAATGTACATTAATTTTTGGAAGTCCAAATGTTGCAACTTGTAAGGTTAACTTGAAGTTATTTATTAACTAGAAATTTACAATCAAGTGCACAAGGCATAGGACAAGGTTAAGTTACTACTCTTAGTTTATAAGGTAAAATAGACATTTACACTAAAGCTTGATGAAATATCCCAAATGCGTTTTAATAATTAAATTTAAAACGTATGAAATTGTTGTAGAATTGATTGTACAATAATTGCGACAAAATTGTTAAACTGCATACTACTATAATGTCACAACTTAACAAATTATGTTGCTAAGGTATTACAACATACATTAATGATGAAACTTGTATACAATCTGCAAAATTATCACAAAATTTCAGGACCATGAAACCTTGGAAATGCAAAGCCGAAAGTTGTTGGCTTGATGCATTTCTTTTTCTACTTATAGATGCTCATACTCCTCCCTTGAACCCTATACTTTAGTTTCAACAATCTCCAAGTTTTGAATTTGTAGGTGAACCTTGAGGTCCCACACGCCTTGTTTACATATAAAACTTAAACGTACTTATAACAACTTAAGATAAGCTAATCCTAACTTAGATAAAGTGAAAGGACCCGACAATGAAAACACTGGAAGGTTTAAGTCCTGAATTGGTCCAAAATACCTAAGAGAGCCCGTAGGTAATATTTTATTTATTTTATTTTTGGCTGCATGTTAGAAAACTCATTGGGAACCCAAAAGGTCTATTGTACCAAAAGCAATGCATATGACCCTCAAAGGCCGCATTCCTTTAATGCATTGGGGGTTATGGCACTCAAGGAATTTGAAAAGAAATTGTACAGTAATCTTGTGGTTATTGGAATTTAAATTAGAAAGTGTTATGACATGGTCAACCGGCTCCGTTTAGTCTTCATTCCTTTAGAAGAAATCTCATTTATTGTGTGGATATTGAAGTTATTTGAAGGCAAAGGTCACATGTTGCAGGTATGTATCATTTTTTTTGTTAACTTAGTAAGAATCCCTACTTGAAGCCGAAGCCCCATAAAATTATGCTATGTCACTCTCGCAATAAATTAGAGCATCAAGCCCTTTCAGAGGATATCATCTTGCCGTCAACTTCAACAAATGGATTTTGACCACTCGCTTGGTATTCTCTAGCTCCCAAGGATGAGTATTTTGTTGATGTCATTGTACATCATGCATTTGGTACAAATGAGCCTTTTATTGGGTACCATAGTAACCAACATGTACCTTCATTTCAAGTACCGATAGAACGAGATTTATATGAGGGTTACACTCTTGTTGTATGTGTATGTAATGATGATTTACAATCGGTTTGAGTAGCCAAAGCAATGTCAAACTAATTTTCACACCCTATTAATTTTCTCAATTGTAATAGTCTAGTGCTAGAAATCAGTAACTTCCAATGTACAATCTAGCTAGTTCACCATAGTGTGCATCATGAGAGCACTTTTTGTTACCTTCTATGTAAGTATGTTACCATGGTAGTAAGTAAATCTAGGATAAAAAGAACTATCTACAATTGTTGAAGTAAGAGGTTACATCATATTATAACAACATATAGAATCCTAAGTTTTCGTACAACCAACACGACGAATTACATTGAAAGCATCTATTCAAGTTGTCAAGCAACATATAAAACCTAATCCAAGACATAGAAGATCACAAAACTTGTCACTTTTAAGGTTTGCCCCAAGCCATTGCTTGCAAAACGTAAAGCCTTGAGTTGCTGCCTATAGATGGTAAACTACTTTTTAGAACCACTTTTTTGGATAAATACAATGTGGCTTTAAGGCAAGCGTAGCCTTGCGAGACTTCAATCATTTCATTGATGGAGGACACTATGACAACATTGTATCGTTGTTTATAGAAGCTTGCAAGCATTGTCAATTAAACAAAGAAGAATGTCGTTGACAAAAGTATAGTTAAATCAGGGATTCTAGTATATAAAGCGGCAATAGACCTGTGTTATTTGTAATTCTAATCCTGTGAAGACTCTCCACCTCTATTAGATCTTTCTTCCAATTAAAGGAGTAGCCAAGCTTCTTTTGACCTTCTGAATAGAGTAACTCAACGTAACTCGTTGTTTAGACTTTATACTTTAACAAATCATTCAGAAACAAGAAGCAACCTAACATCATTTAGTGAAGGGGATGATTAAAAGGGAAGTCTGGAGTGAAGACTGTAAGTTACTTCATTTATAAGTCGGGAGTTGTTTGATTATTAATCTGATTGAAAGAGAGCTTCGAGAGAGGTGTAGAAAAGACACAAAATTAGGATTATACATGAATAAAGTTTATTCCTACTTTAAATAGGAAATTCCTGGTTTAAACCAAAAGGCCAAAGCCTAACTGCACTCACTGCTGAGGTTACCTCAAAGTTACTGAATTCGGAGGTCAAAAAAACTTAACTTCTATTGTGATTGGAAAAGAGCTCTAAAGGCCCATTCCCACTTGGCCTTAGCGAAGAGTGTGCTTAAAAATTTGACAACTCCACAATTTAAGGAGCAATGCCTTCTTTTTGGAAAAGGTGTAATCAATGAGGTTCGTAAAGGCCTTATCAATAGGAAGGGCATTATGTAATGGTCCCCCAAATGGGACAATACATGAGACCACTCTTATGAGAGGAAGAGTAGAGAATCTTTCCAATATTGGTGGCCCGATAAGTATTGCCTACTATTTCTCAAAGCTCTTTTGTCTTCTTAAATATTAACTAATACCCACTCTTGAAAGTGTGCCATGTGGACATCCATGTAGGATTGATAATTACTAAATCATGTAGGTGGGAACACACACTTTTTAATGGACACCCCTCTTAAACCCCTCTAAGACCAAGTGGGAACATACCTTTAGAGAAGCGGAGAGCTCTCACAGGATAAGGGTTAAAAATGTATCCCGCTCTATACACCAAATAGATCAAAGTCACGGGAATGGGTGCAGCCACCTTTGGAGAGTGCGTTCGGATAACCCCAATTCTCCACCATGTCTCTAAGTTGTGCTTTGTGCCTCTCCGAGTACTTCACCTGAGGGTTTCCTATTCTATATCATTATAGGAGTGTTGCTGTACTATTCGCTCTGCACTGATTCTATTTGCGCAGAGATTTTTTGTTGTAAAACTGGGATGTCTATTGTATCGTGAGTCTACGAGAACAATCATTGCCAGAAGCAGATTTTTGCTGCTTTACGAGATAGCTGACGACGACGGCGCTCGCAGAGAGTGCGGGATAGTCAGCGAAGGAGCAGCGCCGGACAATGTGGGGTGTGCAGGGGACGTTGCAGGCTCCTCACTTGTCAGCTGCCACGGGATTGCGTCTCGCGACTGCTGTTTCGCGGCGTGGGCTCGTCGAGCGTGTGCAGACGCGAGTTGGGCGCGTGGTTGCGACTCCTGGCAATGGTCAGATCTTGGTTGTGGTCGCCAAGGATGAGGGTGTCAGGTATGTTTCCGGAACTAGAAATTAGTCTGTGGAGCAGATATTTTATTGAAAGGATGAAACAGAGTGACTGGAAGCCCAATCACTTAAGTTCATAGTCTATGTTTGAGACATGCCGTGAGAATTCATGATCTACGGTACATGGTATTAAGTTTTTAGGTCATCCATTGAATTATGGAGAGAGTTTTGGATTTTCAGGATGAGCGAAGCAGGGAATGATATGAAGGTAGCGTTTAGCAAGGAGAAGGGGAAGGAGGCAATCGAGTGTTCTCCAACTCTAGCTACTACTCCCTCGCAGCTTCTCCATCCTGTTTCCGTGACAATTCCAATCGGCAATCGGGAGGTGCGAATCATTCTTTTGTTGGTCTCGCAAATTCTCTTTGGAGTGTGCAATTCATTACAAATCAGAATTGCAAACTTATTGCTCTGAGAAATATCAAATTTGAGAAAGCTTACGTTGGATTCTGTATTCGGGGTTTAGCTGTCATGATTCCAGTAACCGTTTCATATTTGTGGAGTCAATTACTGCTTTGCAGATAGTGGTAGAGACTGGTCTTATTGGAAGGCAAGCCAATGGCGCAATTACAATCACTGATGGCGAGACGGTACGTGCAGTTTGTCGTAGTGAATTGAATTCCTAATCTTAGTTTGAATATCACAATTGGTTTAGCTCTCGCTATTCTAGGTCTTGTTGGTATCTACTTCTCCGCAGGGGTATCTTTAGCATAGTCTTTAGAAGGCAAAAGGCACCGAGTGATATTTTACATTACTTTCTGTATATGTCTTTTCCTACTTGTTCTCCAAATGTGAAATGGATTTGACACCAGTATAATACCTGTCATATTATATGCATCGCTGGCTGTTACTTGTCAACCTTCTTTTAGATCCCTCTTGTGACCATGTTGGGTATTGCAAACCAGGTGCTCTTGACGACTGTTTGTACATCAATGGAGCCGAGTGAGCCATCGGATTTTGTTCCTCTCTCCGTTCAGTACCAAGAACGCTTTTCGGCAGCCGGTCGAACCAGGTCAGCTGGAGATGCACTTAATATGTCTTAGTTTCTTTGATGTAGAGCCATTATAGCAGGTTTGCAAGGATTAGTTAGCAGAATATAATCTAGATGTATGTAGAGTAAAGTGCTTGTTATTCACGTTGATCTCAAACGCCAGGAACTTATGAAGTGGTTAACAACCATTGTCGGAGCAGTAAACCGTTAAATCTTACAAATGACTTATATTGCCGATGGAAATGGCCAGGTCGAAGTTCTCAAAGTAGATTATAGATATGCTTCTGTGTTACTTGTTGAAAAATCTAATGTTTCTTTATGAAGAATTAAGTCCTCTGTTAAATTTGTGAGCTTATCGGTCGCTAACAAGGTATTTCATTGTAATTGACAGCGGTGGGTTCATCAAGAGGGAAGGAAGGGCGCGTGATCACGAGGTTCATAGGGTGTTTTGTGTTCTGATCCATTTTAGGAATTGGTGACTATCTGAGAGTATTGACTTGTTTCTCATTTAGGGGAAACCCTGCGTGCAACCTCATCATTTCAGTGCATGTAGTGATGCTAGCGGTTTCTATCGGCTAACCAATATTTCATCTGCTGTGGGCGAGCAGGTTCTGGTGTGCCGGCTGATAGATAGACCAATGCGGCCTATGATAGCCCGTGGGTTTCACTACGAAACTCAAATTCTTGTTTGGGTATGTCGAAATCTTTGTGATTGAAAGAATCTTCGTTTTGTTTCGTTTGTTGGAGGTCATGTCATCATGTACACCAGACTTGCGAGGAGCTAACTGAGGTTCCATATTATAAATTTAATGTCATTTTTATCTGTGAGCAGGTTCTCAGTTATGATGGCTTGCATTCTCCTGACCCTTTGGCTATCACATCAGCTGGCGCAGCCTTGTGAGTTTACGATGGTATCCTATTCCTTTTTTTATTATAGACTTGGCAATGTTTTCTTTGTCTGGTCAGTACACACATTGATGTAGAAATATTTAATACGTCAATTGAGTTGTAGTGAAATTTAATTTAGCTGGGTAGTTGATTGAAGCTCCCTATTTTAACAATGATATTAAACCAGGGCGGTCTCGGATGTCCCCATGTCAAAGCCAGTTGCTGGTGTGCGTGTGGGTCTTCTTAATGGTCAGTTTGTGGTGAATCCAACGGTTGTCGAGATGGAAAGATCAACGCTGGATCTTGTTGTAGCAGGAACAGCCGACGCAGTGCTAATGATTGAGGAAAGTTATTGGCATCTCAAATTTTCATAAAATAGTAAACTGCTAATTTCTGAAATCTGTTGGCCTATTGACATGTTTTGTTTATGTGTCTCTATTTAATGTCTCTGTTGTGAGGATAACAGTGGAAGCTTTGTTGCCTGCAGGAATAGAGCCTATGCTTCATAGCCTTTGTATTGAAGGAAGTCTGAGTTTTGAATCTCGTGCTTTTGATTGTGTGCAGGGCTACTGTGACTTTTTGACTGAAGAAGAGTTAGTTGATGCTGTTGAAATTGGCCATGTAATATCCTTTTCTATTTGGTTGAGCTGTCTTTTAGTTTGGCTGTTGCTAATGCATTAATTTCATTCCTACTGGAGACACGTGTTACCTGAATGTCAGTGACACTCTAAGCGAGAATGTGATTTTGACAGTCTTATAATAGATTTTAAATAGCGTGTTCGTGGGATTTCTATTTTCTTAGGGTGCCATAAAGTCATTGTGTGCCGGATTGCAAAAACTTGCGGAAAAGGTTGGTAAAGAAAAGAATGTGGCTGCGATTCGTCTACCTCCGGCCACAATCTTAGATTATATAGAGGTACGTCTGGATTGCTCTCCGCACCAAGTTGCGAGCATGATCCGTCATATGGATAGCTTGAAGTTTGTTGGGCTGTGAAGGTTCAGGCAATATTGTTCGTCTACCTTAC
The DNA here is from genome assembly GCA_014871385.1 of Ceratodon purpureus. NCBI lineage: Eukaryota > Viridiplantae > Streptophyta > Bryopsida > Pseudoditrichales > Ditrichaceae > Ceratodon > Ceratodon purpureus. The sequence goes on from CM026426.1 coordinate 101,820,099, forward strand.
CACCACTTTGTTCTTTGTGAAGTGAAAAGTTTTGAGACGAACGTTCTAGTTCTAAATCAGATAGTGCTTCAGATTATTTCATATTAGTTTCTTTAATCAATGTTATTAATGCTAATTCTGCGTCGTCTGTTTGGGAACAAATTCAACAGAGTCTTGTTGGAACAGAGCTAGAGAGTGTAATGCAAATCGGTATCAAGCAGGAGCGAGGTGCTGCAATGAAGAAAATCGAAGAGAGGGTGTTGGTTGCATTGACAGGGGAAGGGGTCCGCAAAGAACAAGCTGCTATAGCAGCAGCAGCCCAAAACAAGGTCTCTGAAGAGGTAGCTCCAGGCACGTGGGAAGACGAGGAGGTATTCGTAGCAGACGGTTTGGTTGACGAGAGCGAAGTGCATGTCACATCAGTGCCTCGAAAACCAGTGACGGAGGTATGCGGGCTGTCAACTTACTTTATTTTAGGACTAATTATATTGATTGTTTTAATCTTTCGTTACCATATCTTGATCGATTGGGCTCCTACTGGAAGGTATGATTGGGATGTTCAGCGAATGTATTTCAAGCAACTTTGTCTTGCCATAATCTACGATTATACTCATCTCCATGTGTTTGATTGTATAGCTTTTTGATCCTATTGATGTGAAGCGAGTTTTTAAGGAAGCGTGTTCGAATACTCTACGGAGGCTGATTGTCAAGGTCTGTCAACCTATCTACCATCACTTGAGGTGTTGAAACAAGTGAAGTATTGGAATTTCATGAACTTCGGGTCAAGGCTTTATTTTTACTTCGATGAAAGTCAGAAGTACGACAAAATTATCGTCATACAGGCGTTTTAGGTTTCGAATTTCATGTCGGTTTGTAATCAGGTGCCTTTTCATAAAGGTAATGTAAATGAAGTTACAGTTTTCCATAGTGTTGCAAGACAGTTAGTATTTGCTAATGACAAGCATCTCATAGAATCAAAGGTTTATCTCCGGGAATTTAATGCAGACCGGAGTTAGAAGTGATGGCCGGGCAGTCACTGATGTTCGACCCATTCAAAGCATCTGTGGACTTCTTCCAAGAACTCACGGCAGTGCTCTCTTTACTCGAGGAGAGACACAGGTACCAGACGCTTCTATGCGCTTCTATACTCGGTTTTATGTAACTGATTTAACGAGCACGTGCTTTTCAGGGCCATTTTATATACTGTTTAATCTTTATGTAGTTGCAAATCCTCATATTAGCTTTGAATCTTGTTCCTTTGTATGCAGGCATTGGTAGTGACAACGTTAGGTGGAGATAACATGGGGCAGCGTATTGACAATCTTACAAGCACTGAAGACCTTAAGCGCTTTTACCTGCAAGTGCGTTATTTCCTTTTTGGCATTTCTTATATGTTTTTTAAGTTTGTTGTAAGCTAGAGTTGAAATTTGCAATCTTTTACTGTTGGTGGTGTATCTGTCAATGATTTATAGTACCGGTGAGTAGTTTTGGCAGTGTTAATTGGTTCTTGTGATTGACTGTCATTCTAATATTATGTTACAGCAGTACATATTTTCAGCCTCGTGATTTTGTCTTGCCTCTAGTATTCGTTTCCTCCATCTTCTGTAGGAGAAGTGGGAAGGATTGGTGCACCAAATAGGCGAGAAATAGGACATGGAACACTTGCAGAGCGGGCTTTAGAGCCTATTATTCCTGATGACGATGGTTTCCCATACACCATCCGGGTGGAGAGTTCCATTACAGAGAGCAATGGCTCATCCAGGTGATAATTGTTTTTTGTGCATCGCATTCCCAGCCTCTTGCTGAAAGTATCGATGATAGTTCGACTTTAGATATCTGTAAGAAGTGAAGATTTTCTTGTGAACTTACCACCTCTTATCCTGTTTGTGCTTGTAGTATGGCTTCCGTATGTGGAGGTTGTCTGGCCATGCTGGACGCGGGTGTTCCTCTCAAAGCGTCGGTGGCAGGAATAGCCATGGGTTTGATTCTTAACACTAAAGACTGTGGAGGGGATGGAGAGCCACTGATATTGAGTGACATCTTGGGATCGGAGGATGCTTTAGGTGATATGGATTTCAAGGTAAACATCACTTCTTTTTCAGTTCTAGTTTTCTCGTCATGTTTGGTTTTGCTCTAATTAATTTTCCTTCGGTACTCCACTGCGGGCAGGTTGCTACTAGAACACTATTTGTGTGTTCTTGTTAAAAATTGGAAGATTAAATATGATTTCGGCACTGCTTACCATATTGCAGATATTGTTCTCAAGATTATACTTGGCCTTATTCGCAATAGATTCTGCGTGTGAAGATGTTGCTAACTAACGCCACTCATGAAATTTTGGATATTGACATGTTCTGGCAGGTTGCGGGGAATGAGACTGGAATAACTGCTTTCCAAATGGACATTAAGGTTTGTAAATTGTCAAACTTGGAACGTTGATATGTATGTCAGTCCATCGATGAATAGCTTCCTAGCTTGGATGTCCCTAATGACGCAGGCTCTGATGGGAAGAGGTTTCGAATTTGGGCAGGTAGAGGGTATCACAGTTTCTGTCATGAGAAAGGCGTTGGAACAAGCCAGAGTTGGCCGGCTTCACATTCTTGGTATGGCTTCTGTCACGCAGTGTTCTTTCGATTAGAGTTCTGGTTCATATGCTTGTTGTAGATTAACGTCAGTGACGGGAATTGAGGCTATTGAATTTGTGCTTGGTCTTCTCAGGCTATAATGAGCACTTTATGTGTATAAAATTTTTCTTGAATTTGCAATTGATAAAGTACGATGCTTCTAGTAGTTAGCACTTCGACGTTTAGCATTTCAGTTGTTAATAATTAGCAAATCTAAAACTAACATGAAGTTTCTTTTTCCTTGCTCGAAAGTTTTAGTAGCTGACCTTGTCTCTCAAATTATTACGGTTAATATCTATTTAACAGGTGAAATGTCCAAAAGTGACCCTCCTCCAGCTTATCAGGTGTCAATACACGCTCCACAAATCACTATGTTTAAGGTAATCCGGTTGATTGTTGTTACCTTCTACGTTTCTTGAGTTAGTCACTGGATTTCGATGAATTAAGTTATGTGACAAATGTCACTCTTCTAACTTGATAGATGCACGAATGCCAGTGTTTTACATTCTATTGGCTGTTCCTTACCAAAGTCAATTCATGTAGAGCAGGTGGATACCGACAAAATAAGTTTAGTTGTCGGACCTGGAGGAAAGACTATCAGAGGGATTATTGAATCCTCTGGAGTTGAGTCGGTGGATGTTAGTTCGGACGACGGTTCTGTAAGTCTTGCGTCTTTACCTGAAGGACTTACTTCACTAGATTGTGTTTGTATTTATTATTAATGCTATCTTCTGGTAGCTTGATTTTACTAAAGAAATATGTGACTTCCAAAGCAGCCCTGAGTATAATCTTACTATTGTTCCTGTGCATTGCTGTTGCAGGTTAGGATTGTAGGGCGATCCGTCCAAGGCATAGAGGCTGCCAGGGTGAAGATTCTAGGTTTGACTTCTGTTCCTACTGTGGGAACTGTGTACAGGTGTGTGACCCTAAAGTATATCTTGTTTCCTGAAATGATCGAAGTTGTCCGAAGTGTCATGAAATGTCTGGCAGTTGTCTCTGAAGAAAGAGGACTTTTAAGACCGAAGCAGTTCTTGACGTTCTCTATTTTCAGTTATCGTTACTTGAAGATGCAGGCTCTATTTCTGAGGGGATTCTTTTTATTCAATTCAATTTTCAACTCATTTTGGATAATGATCATATATAAATTACCTGCATAGAGGATACTTATTTAAGAGGGTTGTCTTTTGAGCTTTCGAATCATGCTCTTTCATTTATGTGCAGGAATTGTAAGGTGAAGACAGTGACCACTTTTGGGTGTTTTGTAGAGATAGCTCCAGGGAAGGAGGTCAGTGCTTACGTCGTTGTGCCTTATAAATCACAAAGTTGTTAGATTTTCCAATTTTGTGATGCTCTAGCGTTCCTGCGGTGTCTTATTAACTTTGGCAAGGAATGAGTGATGGTGTCCGTGATTTGATTAGACTACTATTCTGTGCTGTCTTTTGAACAGAGACAACCGATTAAGTCTTGGGCACTGTGATCTAGTTAAATCTAATCTGTGTCCTTTACATGCAGGGTCTATGTCATATTAGTGAATTGACAAGTGCCAAGAAATTGGCACGAGTTGAGGATTTTGTGAATGTAGGAGATTCTTTAGATGTCAAGCTAATTGAGGTACGTCACTTCTTTTTTTGCTTTGTTCATTACCTAAGTTGATGTATTCCTTGAAAGTGCTTTTGGACCAGGAAGGACTACTTTCGTTGACCAGATGCTCGTAATCTATAAAGACAAACAAGCCACTTGCGCCTCATTCTTGTGATTGGACGAGATTATAAGAATCGTATTTTAAAAATTATTTGTTAATGAAGTCTCGAACGAATACCTGCTGACTTTTAGGTGCCTTGCACATCGTTGTAATTCATGTTACAGATCAACGCTAGAGGTCAGCTACGTTTGAGTCATAAAGCATGTTCTGAGGACCATAGTATGCAAGCGGCAAGGAGTGCACCAGAGCTTGCGGGTGTTAGGAAGGAAAACCCCTAGAATTCTACTTGGCCTACTTTTTAGAATCTCTGCCAATCCTGCACTCAGTAAGTTTTCCTGGATGCATGGTATGATTGACACCACGAGCTTATTAGTCCGACTCTTTTCTAGTAAAATCTGCCGATAATGAAGATTAAGGGGGAGCAATTTTGCAGTCTTAGCACCCGGTCTTCGTTTTATACAGTGAAACAGCTGAGGCTGGGTATCTTTGATTACAGTACCTCTATATAATACCATCTTTTTTTTATACTATCTAAAACAAGTTCTTGAGTTGAAATTCTGACTCTTCAGAATTATGTATCCCACTCTAAACAAACCTTTTAACGTCCGTCCACAATGAAGCAGGGTTTTTATTTTAAGTAGTTTCTGTCTAACCTTAGCCCTTACGCAGTGGTTACACCCATGGTCGAATGAGAATTGCGAGTTAGACCACTTACTACTAAATCAGCGTTTATATTTTGTTTTTCTGGTGGCAGTGCGACTGGCACCTAGGAATGAAGCCAGGTAAGAAAAATATGTACAAATTCATCCATTTGAATGTACTCATCCATAAAATTATCTATAATAAGAAACTTTCATCCGAACAATGGTGAATTTGGTTATTTTTGTAGACAATTTTGGTGATTTCATCCAGTATTTTGCTCAAATTTTCCAGTGTATCAGTAGCCAGCACCCAAACCAGGTAAGATTCTGGCGAAAATTCGCCAGCAAAATAAACGCTATACTAAATGCTTCGGCGATCAACAGCACTGTCAGACGGCGAAATAAAATCCCTGCCTGATAGTAACAGTTGTATATTTGGTTGTTGCTATAATCCTAAAACGCCCATCACATGTGGAATCTCAAAACTGTGATTTTCCACTTCTTACAATGAAAGGTTTTCTGAAATTTTGATTGAAGTCTTGGAGATTGACCATATGATCTTACAACGAACATGACTGCCGAGTATGTTTCCATTTTTTGACCGTTGATACCTCTTCATTGAAAAGATTAGGACGGCTGAATTGGGCCAAATTTTCCTTTTTGATCCTCCCGGGAGTAAAATGTGACAATGTTTTATCCAAATTCAATGATTGTGAAGTTTGTTGACGTTATCCAAATTCAATGATAGTGAAGTTTCTTGACGTTTAGGAGTGAAAATTATATGGAAGGATGAAATACATAGTATATGTTCCAAACATGAGCGTGTGATTATATGTGTAGCATTTCTAGTAGAATGTATGTTTTGAAGGGAGTCAAGCTATAGACATATCACTAGTGGAAAACCTATGTAAATATATTAGAATCAATACCAAAAATTTGGTTATACATGGTACTCAACAAATGATGTAATGGCATTCTCGACATAGTTGAACATTGTTTAGGACTATTTTCGAAACTTCTAATTCATGCGAGATTTGGTTCTCTGATCTCTCGCCTAATTTGGATATGTAGGTTACACGTAGGAGTTACCTCTGCTCATTTGCTCCTAATAAACAGATATTTACACGAGGTAAAACTAAGACAGATGGATGTCGCGGGACAATAAATCTAGCGATTCAGTAATTTAATTGTTACGGTAAATTATCGGATGTTGTTGATCATATGGACAAAGGTTGATTACATTCATCGTAAGGAAAATCATGATGGGAGGATGAAATTCCCATCGGATTTACTAGGGTTCTTAAAATCACTCAATCTACAGAGATTGATTTGCTCCCTATTAAGTATGTATCTACATGTGAGGGTTGAAATGAGTGGGAGTCTATATGTATCCGAGGATTGACATTTAGTACACAATGCTTATGGGACATATGCTCCCAAAGATGAATCTGTGATTGTTTCACTTGTGTGTAAAACTCTAGTAACCTCCCACAGGATTGAGGAAAGTAAATTGAACCTCAGTTATGGCCCGGAAAGGCGAATGTATCTGATTGGCCGGAATGTGAATATAATAACTTGGTATTATTGTTCAGCAAATCAGCTTTTCATCTTCTAGCCTGATTCTCCGGCAGCCTACCTATTCTTAGAATGAGAAACTGAAGTTCTGCAGAATTCCCATTTCTAGAAATTCTATAGATTGCAAAACCTGAAAATAAGGTCATGAACATGTACACCAGTGGTTGATAAAGTAGGAGGACAGATTGGGACGAAAAATAGCAAAAGTGGAATAGTGCCATTTCACTGGTTACTCTGAGAATTGTTCTGCGCCAATCGGTACGTTATGCCAAAAAAAATGAACACGAGTTTGTAATTTGAGTGTAGTCTCTCGGTGTAGTTGAAGCATGTTTCTACTAGTGTGATTACAGTGAAAATTGTTCTGCGCCAATTAAAACGTAATGCAAGAAAAAATGAACACCAATCTGTAATTTTGGTGTAGTTGAAGCATGTTTCTACTAAGGGTTGTCATAACGGACGGACATGGGCAAAATTTCCGGTCACAGACGGACAAACCGGTAGGTCCAGGGTGAAAATCAAACATTGAAGGGAGAAGGAAAATTACTAGGTTAGTTTTTTTTTTACAACTTACTTATAGGGGAAACATACTGATGACATGGACAACCAACGCTGAAGGGGAATTCCACATATGCAAAAGGGGCGCCAGCGTGTTTAGAGGGGGGGCGCGAGCGGGTTCAAGGGGAGGGGGGGAGGGCGCGCGAGCGGGTTCCGTGAGGGCGCGAGCGAATTCAGAGGAAGCGCGAGCGGGTGAGGGGGGCGCGATCAGGTTTGAGGGGGGCACAAGCGGGTTCAGAGGTGCGGCCCACTTTGTAGATATAGCAAATTTTTGACATTGCAAAAAAAACTAACATTTCCATCAGAATAATATATTGGGACTAATCGCAATGACAACTGTGTAAATTTAGCATAGGAAAAATGAGATACTCGTCATACATGGACTTTGCATTGTTGTCTATATTTATGAAAGTAAAAGTATTTCATTACCATTTCAAACCAAAACATTACAAAAGTTGCGGTATACGAAAGCTAGTGGCTTATTACTAAGTTGTAACTATTAGTAGTACTCTGCATCTACTACGCCGTGCCACTTGGTCCCGCTCCATCGTCCAGCGTCAAGGTGCGCCTCCACTAGTAGAAATCGTGGTCCAATATGATGTTGGATACATTCTGCAGCGGTCCTAGGTGACTGACGGATGCCTTATGGTAGGGCCCCTGCATCACATCATCCTCCGTGTCATTTTGCGTCCTGGATGACTTGGTCATATTGGGTAATGACTGGAGTCTCTCATCACAACGGACTGCATCGTCATCTGCTTGCTTCAATGATCCATAGATTCATAGGCAAATGTAAGTTGTGGCTGACTCAGATGTCTTGTTGTGAACTCCCGTTTGATGTACTTTTTACTTACATTTGGTTGTAAACGCGTAGCTGTAGATTTCGGCGTTGATTATCCAATTCTGAGTCTTCGAACCCAATCGCATGCATAATCCCCTGACGGATTACATGCATGTGTCTGTTCTTTGACTGCTACTGGTACATTTTGCTTAGGTTGTCGTAGTTTAGGCGAGTCATGTGTGAAATGTCTGCTTCTTTCAGTCATCTACGATTGAATTACTTAGGTTTGAAATAGAGTCAGCCATTCACCACAGAATGCTTCCGAAAGACATGGTAATTATTTAATTGGTTGCGAAAAAAACACAGACGTGGCTGATATGTTTTCCTGCTGTTCTACACCGTTAAGTCAATTTGGACCCACGACGATAACAACTTCGAAGCAGACCAACTTCTGAACATGCACACAGTGTCCACACAAAGCTAAACTGGAACAATGTGTTAACCATCTGAGGCTTGATCTAGGAGAAGGCAATGAAGATCTATCTACTAACTCCATTGTATACATGACCAGCAAAACTATGTATTGAGGACAGTACCTTGCCCCGATAGCGGATCTCCTAATGAGACATGGAAAAGCAAAGTAGCAAGCATTTTCCAATAGCAGTCTCTATTGCAGTAATTCAAAAACGGATCAAATGTGGTCATGCATACATCACATTGAGGCTTGTGTCAAAGACATCCACTTCATGTAGTTCTATTCATTTCAAGTGATGGTGGATCCAGTCGGTATAAATTGCATTCTTAGTCCTCAATTCTGACTATCTGTTCAGAAATAGCTGCATGGGTAATTCACATCAAAGTATACCTCTAGAGTATCACTGTACGCTACTAGTAATCTCAAAACAGACAATATCGTTACTCTAGTTCTTTGTCTAAGGCCACTCCACACTCAAGAGTTGGCTCACCTATCTCATTGTTGAATGAGGTCGCCACCTCCAATTTCCGTTTGCTGGCCTTACAGGCTGTCCAATCGTTTGTTGTCACGTTCTGTCTGCGGCGTTCTTTCGTGTCAGAGGAGTCGGAATCACTGGGGGTGCCAGGTTCCGGGCCAAACCTCTTCCTCTTGAATGGAGCAGCTCGTAGTCTTCGACCTGTTAGTCCCTTCCGAGGTTGCGGTTTCTCCCCAGAATCTCCTCTTGCATCTTCCTTCGTATCTTGTGGCGTTTCTGTAAAAGATGTTTCTCCATTGCTGGATACCACGTCTTTGGTTCCAAGAGTAGGATTACTGTCATCTGCAGGAACGCGACACACGACCGAAAGAATGCCAATACTATCACAAGAAGTGCCATCCGGCTTACCATGCCCTTCCAAAATATTGTCAAACGTCTCTCCCTTACCGTCGGGGTTGTCCTCACCTTCGGCAGCCATGGAGTTGCTTGCCAAGTCCCTTTCCTCTTCTACTTCTAACATCTCATCAAGCATGTGTCTTAGAATCATCTCAATGAACGTTCCGTGCGCACCTTAAATGAGACATCGCAGCACTGATGGGCGTAAACAATTCCATGCGTGAGAAATGGCAAGGAAAACTGCGAAACAAAAGCGTAAGGTGCGCATCACTGTAACTGGGACATAACCTAGGGATTTTAATGCAGATCTGCTGTTGATGGCACTTAGGATTGGAGTGCACTTAGGTGCTGTATAATTGCTGACTGTATGAATTTTTGAGCTTTACCAATACAAGATACCTCTACACTGTCAGCAAACAACGAATCTTATTTTTTAAATTCAGTCTCATCTTCCATAACCGAAAGCTCGCAAAATAAAAGTGGAAGGCAGTTCATAAAATTTTTATTGAGATTTGCTCCACTTACATGAATGAAGATTTTGCACTCACAATGTGGCATAGTGTGTTGATACTACGGCCAATTTATCACCAATTGTTCCTGTTGTACAAACAGGGATCGGTAGCCGGAACATTACACCGTCTAATGGACAAACCTCTCTTTGATATCTATGTCAAATCCGCTGCCCATTCCATTGTAGCGTATGGCATTCGACGACTTCATGCAGATCCATAGACATAGGAAGGTATTGGAGAATAATAAATACGCAGTAAAAATATATGCAAAGAAAACCCCAAAAAAAAAAAAAAAAAAAAAAAAGAGAGAGAGAGAGAGAGGGGGAAGAATACGATGAAGTAATTTGTCATATTTTGCAATCATGTAGACATGCCCGTAACTGATGTCACTTGACACTCACTGTGTATAGGAGAGCAACATCCTGTCATCCCTTGGTGGCCCAATGTGCTTCAAGGGGTGGCAACTCGTCAGGCAGAACGTTATACTCACCACGAGTTTCCGCGGAAGGTAGAGTGATAGACTCTCTTTGCGCAACACCTCGGTCATATGCTGGTTCTTCCGAGGGCGTCAGATCTTTAGGATGACATAAGCCCGACCCCTTGCATAAAGGACATTCGATGCAATTCTCTGTCGGAGACTCTGGATCGCCAGCTGGTGCTTGTTCTGAAATTCTAAAAGACGTGACGACCTGTAGCCGAGCCTTCGCATTTGGAATTGTCATCCTAAAACTCCTTCGATCGTCACTTCCAACTCTCACAGTGCGCCTCCTCTTCTCCTTTGTTTGTCGTCGACCTATGATTGGACGGGACGGTGTATTCTGCATCGGACCTGAATTGTAAATGGATGAAGATACAAGCGGTGTCTTCTCGGAAATAGCACCCCGATTCACCAAAGCTTGCTCATATTCAGGGGAGTTGACCTGTTCCTTGAAATCACTTCCACCATCTGTCGTCTGCTTCGTATGTGACATGTTCTCCAACGCCACTGCAGGTTCTGTTACATACTCGACGTGATCGCAGTCACTGTCTCCCTCTTCCTTACTGGCATTGCAAAAAACAAACGACGATTGGACGTTTGCCGGGTTAGCCATATTCACAGAACTGAAATGAAATAAGAAAAAAAAAATGAAAAAAAAAAAAAATGAAAAAAAAGAAGAAGAAGACAACAGGCAAATAAAACACATTTGAGCGATACTCACAGACGTCACATATAGTGACCTCTGGAAAACTTCTCTAGTACTATTGAAATGTGGTCAATAGCGAGATACATTGATAGAGGAACTGAACCGTGAACTGATCTTATAGAATGAAATGTCATCTTAGAGACAGTGGGTGACCGATGAATTCCGAAAACGCCGTGAGAAGAAGTGCTGGTATTAAGAGGGAGTGGAATTGGCGAAGTTTCTTGCCGTCATCGCCCATACCGATGACGTCCACATTGCGTCTTCCGTAACTGATAAAGCATCTGCATCATTTGTTGCCAATTTCACCATGAGTCTAATTAAGGGACACAGACCGAGCACTCTACATGCCAACTGGTGTTTCCGTTCCGTTTCTATTATACGTCTACATGTAGACGACTGTGGCAGTAGTAGTTACACATATCCTAGTCCAGTTCTTCTTTATGGATATATGGATGCTTGTCAAGCTCACATAATCTAAAGAATGAAGCCTGTATTGCTGAAACTTGAGAAAAGCACATCATCTCCTTGAAGATAGAATTCGAGTAAAAACGGGGGCGTCTTACGTTACAATTCCTCCCGTGCATTGTATCCATATGTTCAAATAAACTGCAATAAAAAAACGCAACGCATTAAATGTTCCAAAACGTTTCTATATTGCACATGAATATCAGAATGTGAACACAACGCTGCCGATGACAATATGGGATAAAAGAAACTGCCGTAATGGCAATTCTTCATCTTCAGCATCCGGAGAGTAGCACAATTCTGAAACACTCAAAACTTCTTATGTCAACTCTGAATTACTCTCTAGAATCAGATGATCTAGTAGCATCCAGCACGAACTTTGCGAAATCGACAATTGGTCCGTGACAGTCAATTAGAGCTAAGTCTGCTAGCGCCCTGTTCCTCTCCAATCTAGAACCCTGCATCACTATCTTGTGTTCCAATAAATCTCTTCTCTCTCTATTACGCCAGGCCTGATGGTTTGCAGCGGCTTTTCTCAGTCTCGCAGCTGTTACTTGTCGAACCTGTGCGGACATTGCTCGTTCAATGGCTTCCTGAGAATGTACATAGCGTGGGCTTCTGAGCCTAACCAACAACTCTGCCAAAACATTAAGTTCATGGTTGTAGTCGGCCCGTGCATCCATACACTCTTGTTGCATCCGCCCTACGGCAACTGTAGCGAGCTCGTCCCGAAGATTCTTCATTTCTAGATCCGCTAACCATACCGCCATTTGCGCATTTTCTAACCGCTTAACAACCTGCACCACCACGTCAATCACAAAATCAGTCATGATAAAAGTGGCACAGATTCAAACCATACGCATACACAATCACATAAATTGCACATAATATACCCTTGTTGTTGTTGGGTTGAGTCCATTTATAATGCTGCGACATGCACAGAAAGGTTTCAATTTTGGAATTGCATGCTACTTCAAATACCTGCTCCACATGTGTACGATAGTCCTGAAAATTTGCACTTATACTCAGTCTTTTCATGCAACTCATCCGCTTAATAGAGCAAGAATGTTGTTAGGGACTGTGTGTGCCATTTATTCGTCATTGTGATCTCAGTGGTAATCAAAAATTAAAATTCCAAGTGAACGTTTCAATTCAGCGTTCACTGCCAGATGTCCTATTACGTTCAGTAAGTGACAGCTTGAATTCACAGAAAACACTGTTGGGAAAAAAAGAAATAGAGACATCAGCGTCTTGAGTATATACCTATCTCCCGATTTGAATGACTCCATGCTGAGGCTTCATTACATCATAATGTATGCCATATGATGTTGTCGTTCTCATCAATAGCTAATGATACATAATGTCCGTGCTCCGTATACTCAATGAATGTGCCCTCCCAGCATTCCTACATCACTCATTACTGTCGAGTACCATTTGTCATTGCTTTGTAAATGATCACCTATGTCATATGAAATCTACGTTTCTGCTGGTCCATCACTCTGATGATTAAGTAGTATTATAAGAACGTTTGATGTGATTTTCTACTGCTCTCATTCCACTCTTAAATACATTCATCGAGTTTTTTTTTAATCACAAACTGATAACCATATGTACATGGTTTACTCTAATTCAGAAACGCTGATGGGTTATTTAAATTGTATTAAACAACTTTCGATCTCATTGGTAGTGTTTACGGCTATTCCTTTTCCTCCACTGCTCGGATCATAGTTCTGCTACTCTCTTACCGATTACATAGTCTACTTGTTTTGTTCACGCCTTGTAAGTGTACATCAATTTCAGATCGTATTGTTGCACATTTGTTTTGCATTTGCGATAAGATACTCTTTTAATGAACTCCGATGGACTTTACTTGCCGGGCTCCCCACTCGTCCTCATTTACGTCGCTTTATTTTGTAGAACAGGCTACTGTGATAGAATGAATTGAAGCACCATCAAATTATAACACTAGCTTACCTCCTCTGACCTTAGAGTGGCTTGTTTATTATCCTGTGAACTCGTCGAACTTCACCACAGATTTCAAACGGTAGAGCCAACGCTCATTTCAGAGAGTGGAATCAAGTCGAAGTGGATTTCCATTCTAAATTTGCGTACTTCATTGCTGTAAGTCTCACTCTTTTATTCATCTGTCCTCCTATGTAGGTCGCATACCTTTTTAAGTTTTTTTCTGTCTGGTTTTAGAACGGTGCATTGTTTTGTCAATCGAGAACCGTACATACTACTCTGACGTAGAACCTGATAGACTTGATTTGGTTACTGTTCACGGTTTCTGATCCGTATAAGACGATAATGGCATCACCTCCTGTTATTCGGTAGCTGCTTAGTTTTTAACCCCTAAAGGACCATTGTCCTAGAATGGGCTTTTTTAAAATTTGGGCAGGTACCTAGAATGGGCTTTTTTAAATTTGTTAAATTTGTCCTAGAATGGGCTTTTTTAAAATTAGGTTTTTTGAACCATGTCAGTCCTCGTAATAAAAATAATATGTTCGAATAATAAAGTTCTTTGACTATGTTCCTAGGAAGTTAGTCTAAAACTGCCGTTTCTGTGACATAGGATGTTAACGGGAAAAAAAAGTTATTTTTAGACTTTCAACCGTAGGATCTTTAAAATAGATTGAACTTTAGAGAGCTAGTTTGACCGTACGGATTGGTAGATTATAGCATTTGAAGTTCAAAGTATTATTTTTTGGAAGGGTGCCCGAACGGATCAGCAAGGTTTGACTCCATTTGCTTTGAGATTTATACACTACCAAATTTGGCATTTTTTGATATTCAAAATGAATGTTATGTTAGGTACAAGGGTACCAAATTTGAGACTTATTGGACAATTATAACGTACCCAAAAAAAGGTTGCAATTACAAGATATCTAAATGTCAACTTCTTCAAATTTTTTTTGTTTTATATTTTTTCTCACTCATTTCTATAGAACTTGACAATCCAAATGGTCAAATTTTTTCTCATATCATTGACTGCAAAATGAAAAAAAAAAAATGCAATCGCTGCCACACAACTAGAGATATGAATTAAAACGTAAAAAAAGAAAAATACAGTGACTGGGCAGGGATTACAGTCCCAGGTCGCACTTGCAAGGGCGACCCCAGCGGGGCACACCCTGCGGTGGAGCCGAGGCCCCTGCCTCAGCCCGCTCTCACTCCGCGACCGGGTCACTGCCCCGCTCCCAAGCAGGCGGGATCAGAGCCCGGCCTCTGCTCCCAACCCCGTTGGTCCGAGGGCAAGGCAGTGACGCCTCTGTCCCGCCGGCACTGCGACCCCCCCTTCGCTGTTTCGTGGAACTCCGCCCCCCCCCCCCCCCCCCCCCCCCACACAAAAAAACATTCCCCCCTCCAGCGTGGCTCTCCCTCCTCCCTTCCTTTAAGGCCGCTCCTTCCCTTCCTTTCTCTTCATGTACCCCCTTCTCCACTGCCACTTCAATGAAGGCCATGCTTGAAGGGCCCTTATCCCACCACCTCTCCCAATCGCCCCTAAACCCGTCTCTGTATTTTAGAACATGGCTGTGAGCAACCTCTCCATGTAACATTTTCTCTAGACTAACCTTTGTACAACCAAACTCAACAATTGTTTTTGGTATAATTCATACTTTTCTAACTTTTCTCAATTTATAACCCCGCTTTCTTAGTTGTTCAATGTATTTGCCCTTGTAAGGGAAAAGGACAATTCATGAATATATATTCACCTCCTATTGGAACGCAAGAAATGAACTTGGGTGAAGAAAAAAAAAAAAAAAAAAAAAAAAAACATTATTATGTGGAAAAAAAAAATGGTTTGAATAAAATGAACATTCCGAAAAATATAATTCATAATGGTTCTAAGAAGTTCAAATACAATATAATAGCAACATAATTACACACATTGATGTTGTGGACTTACATTTCGTGGCAAATGTTCCCGAAGAGCCGCATGATATTCCTCAAAACAAGTCCCATTCTTGAAACACATGAATTTGTTATCACATGATGAACAAAAATAATGTGGCCTCTTCCCTTCCGCTGTCTTTGACTTGTTGCATACCACGCAAGGATTCCATTTCTTTGAATATGAAGGAAAACATAATCCCCGTCTTTGTGGTGGGGTTATGAGGTTATCAATTTCCCGTCCTCTCCAATTACGTAGTAAAGCCTTGCATAATTTTGTCCTGAACTGTAAGTGGGTAATTGGCTTCCGGATTGGAATTGCATTTCTGCATTTGTCTACATAAATCAAAAACATGTTGACAACCGTCATGTCAATCAAAAAGAAGAAAATGCGATGCCACGACTTATGTGACCGGTTCTGCATACAATAAGATGCACGTAGTTGATCAGCTACATCTACTCCCCGCATATGCGTTGTATATTCCAAATGCATCGGTGATGTGGGAATATCCTCCCGTACTGCTCCACTTCTACGGGGTACGGGTGGTACAAGGGAGCCTGGAGCAGTTGTTGGTTGTGCATGTGTAGATAAAAGAAGAACAGGTTTCTTATCCTTCCATACCACTGAAAACATTGTCCGGGATTCATGCATCCTCCAATCCATCCATCCTTGCTCTCTATTCTTATATGCCTTCGTATTCCTCAATACCATAGGAACTCCAATGCGATTTGACCTCATAGTTCCTGTGGCATAGATATCCCTCTGTAGTAGATCCTTCAGTAATCCAACACTGATAAAGAAATTATCCATAGCAATAACATGACCCTTCCCTCCAATATCACTAGTCAACTCTACAACCACGTTATGAGCTAGTTTTGGCTCCCCCCTTGCCAGTCGAGGTTCCTCTGCAACTACTCGACTTTTACCACAGTAAACTTCAAAATTCCACACGTATTTAGAAACTGAGCATGCCAAACACCAAACCTTGATCCCCCATTTCTATGGTTTTTGTGGCATGTATTGTCGCAGAGGACAATAAGAGCCTTTGTACCGTATCATCATTTCGTCGATGGTGCAGAATTTACCCAATACCCATGCGCGCTTACAGTTATCCCTAATTCCTTCTATCAACCACCGTACGTGCCCTAACTTATCATAACCTGGTAAATCTTTGTCTCTCACATAGGTTGCAGGATTGGTGATATGAAGACATTTAGTCAAAACCATGAAACGCGCACGGCTCATAACATTTGAGATAATAGAGCAATGAAAAATGGATCCCTTGTTATGCCAATAAGATTTGATATTTGGTTGTCGCTTCATAGCCATATACAACCAAATTGCGAGAAATGCCTTCAATTCTCTCTCCGTAAATTCATCCCACCCTGCCCCTCCCCTGGCATTTCCATATCTGTCATACTCCGTGGCATAACAATTAGACTCCCGTACAATATCCCGTAAAATTTCATGTGTCCAGAAAATCTCAAATAATTGGAGCATGGTGGGAAATATCCTCCCATCAAAAAATGACATTGACCCCCCATTGAATTCTCTTGGCGTTGGATCATATGTGAAATGTGTCTTATTCCATGTTGCATCACGATACATGTACTTGACACTATTATGATCCCCAAAATCTCCCTCCCCCTCTTCTTCTTCACTAGAAAAAAAGTCATCCTCATCAACATCACTTCCACTCTCTAGTGTTGGCACTCCATAAATTTGCCCCATTCGGTTCCTGCGTACATTAGGAACTCCTTCATATTCTTCTCTTTCATAACCTCCATCCAAATATCCAGGAGACCCCCCAATAAATCCTCCATCATCCCCACCCACAAATTCCCTTTGTAACTCCCTCTCTGTAGCCCCATTCCTCCCTCTGCCCCCAATCCCCATCTCCCCGAATTTCCCAGGGCCTCCATCTCCATGAATAACCGCATCCTCCATGACCCCAGACCCGCCCTCTAGAATTCCCTCCCCAACCTCAATCCCCACTGCCCCGTCCCCCATTGCCCCTGACCCTACCGCCATCCCCTCAGCCCCAGCCCCCATCCCCGCAGCCCCCATCCCCGTAGCCCCCATCCCCGTAGCCCCCATTTCCGCAGCCCCCAACCCCGCAGACCCGACCCCCGTCATCGCCTCCCCGCCCCCCATACCCGCACTCCCTACATCCGATCCACCAGCCCCGCCCCCCATGGCCGTGGCCCACCCCAGTCCCGCATGAGTTCCCTCGGGCTCCCAGGCGCTCCCTGTAGGCTCACCATGAGTGCCGTGTGCCACAGGCTCTGCTCCGCCCGACGTCTCCCTGCAGAGCGCCTCCGCGTCGGCCTCTTCGATGGCAGTGGACGTCTCCCCGCAGACATGCGATTTTTGAGATCTCCTTGCTCTCAATTGTTTTAGACGCTACTTCCTACTCTTTCGTGCTCTTTCATCGTATCTCTCAATGTTGTATTGCGTTTCTGCAGGCCACATTAAGTCCTCCAAAGATCTGGCCTCATCAAATGCATACTCTCCTTCATCAATGCTGTCCTCACTCGGTTCCTCACAGGAGCTCTCCCTCCCATACTCTTGTAGCAATTCTTGGCTTTCTAAAAAATCAGGGTTCCCTTCACCAATTGCTGATGCCAACAGTGTATAAATGTCATCTTCACAATCATCTTGTTGTAAAGGAGGTGCAGATGGAGGTGTTGCACTTGAAGAAGGAGGAAGGGGTGATGATGGTGGTGTAGGAATGTGTGGGAGTATTGGATTTGAGTTAGAGGATGGCTGCAAACTCTGTAACCTGCTGCTGCGTCTTGGACGCTCCAAAAAACTCTCCTACACAATTCAAATAACACATGTGTGAGTATGGGTATGTAGACACAAATTCATGCATAATGAAAGACTATATTCACTGCTGAAATTGGCTCTCACCTCCTTCCCCTTCCATGACAAAGCACCCTTGCGTGGCATTGCAATGTGCTTCAATATACAAACACAAGAGACTATGACAAATGCAAGTGTGAGAGTGCAATGTGAAGAGCTCATTTTATAGCTCCATTTTCCATAGAAATTACTCTCTCATTTCACATTTTAGAGTACTCAATCAGTTTACATCAACATGATGCCATGATCTCCAAGCAAAGGTGGGCGAAATTGAATGCGCACGAATTTTTTTGTGGACTAAGGAGGTGTGAATCAACATCAAATTTTTTTTAGCAACCTACTGTCTGTGCATACAGACAGCTGAGATCAATGCCGCAGCTAAACGGGCGGGGAGGCGCAGCCATGGCCTCATGCTTCCCATGCAGGGAGGAGCATGATCAGGCGGCGGGCCCCCCTCGCCTTGTCCTCGCTGCAGTAGGGGCATCAGCCTCGCCCCCGACCTTTGCCACCTGGGCGCCTGGCCTTACAAGGCAGCCAGGTCCAGGCTGGCAGGCGGGGTCAAAGCCCGCCCCCCATCCCGACCAAGAGCTTCCCAGTCAAGAGCCGCGTTGGCTCCCTCGCCCTTTCTCCATCAGACCGGGCCCGCCCCTCCCCCTCCCCTCCCCCGCCCTCACTCCCGTGCCCGACCCTTTGGAACTCTGCAACCCTCTCCCTCTCTACCGGCCCTCCCCTCTGAGACTTCTTTACTGTTCACCTGCCCTACTCCAAAAGTCCAACTCATTCTTGAAGCTCATTGGAGCATGAGATGGCCCATTTTTTCCAATCAACAGCTTTTTGTGCTCAGGCCCTTATAACTTTCTCATTAAGTGTCCAAATTAAAAAAAAAAAAACATCTCCATGTAGCTCTTGTAATGGCCTACCTACAATAAAAATTTCAAAAAATAACAATTAAAATTGAGACCGTAGGTACCTGCCCAAATTTTAAAAAAGCCCATTCTAGGACAATGGTCCTTTAGGGGTAACGTAGGCGGAGTACTAACTGAATTCTTTTTTATTTGAAATTAACAAAGTCACAGATCATTGACGATGTTCAACCGGAGAAAAAAACATCTGCATCATACAAACCACGAAGACTAGTTCTTCATGATTACTCCTCAGACGACGACAAAGACGTTCCCCATTGTCTCGATGAAGAAAGAGAGGAAATTCAATCTGTGAGTAATATGTATCTACTCACCCCCTCTTTCATCTGCATTTGCGTTTTCTACATCTTCTCCACACATGGGCATTTACTGCGGAGAGATAGTTTTACATTATTAACAAGTTCCAAAATAGGTTCCTTGACAAATGAGTTCATCCTTTATGTCGAAATGAGAGCTGAGTCGGTACCATATGTTGTGTCCGTGCAAGTCACTATCCAAATGTCTTGATTCATATCCCCTTCCATTGGCAGATGGTATCTGAAATATGTGCACAGGATTTACCATCAGTTATTTTCCTTCCATGGCGTGAAAACTGGCAAAGACACAAGTATCGGAGTCACAGTTGCTGATATTTTGGTACAAATCTTGGCATGTCGCTCGATCTTTGGAGGCGTTTGACTGTGGTTCTTATATCGCTCAGACGGAATGGGATCCTGTTGATACATACGCTTCGTCATGGGGTACATTTTCAGACCAGGAAAGTCCGGTGTCGCAGGTAGCGGATACTTGCCTCAACCCATGGACTGCATACGTTCGCGACTTAGATGCATCAAGGAAGCACAGAAAGAGAGTGAAGAGAGCACTTAGAAGACAAAGGCTTTTCAACATGAAGGATGAGTTCTTCCTCTCAGTTCTTCGTGCTCGCCAGGAGGTGTTCGAAGTCAAAGAAAAACGTCGACTACAGGAACGCCAGAAGGCTGCCGAGAAACGCTTTCAGGAAGAGTGTGAATCAAAGCGAGCTAAAGTTTTGGAGCAACTACAATCATGAGAACTGTCGCAGGTTTCAAACAAATTTGAACATCACACTTTTTTTGTAGAGAAATTAGTATCTAGCAGGGAAGCGTCTATTACGGAGAATGTACTGACTACTGTGAAGACGGTTATCAACAAATATGTTCCTTACCAACAGAAAACGCAGGTTCTTAGAGAATTAGGAATTCTACCTCTAAAACCTCCGGGGCAATGTTCAACGAGGCCTGGAAGAAAACGGACAAGGGAGTGCGTTGGGGAATGTATACCTGGTTCAGCCGATTCCTCTTTCCAGAACACAAGGTCAAAGGGCGTTGCAGATTCGAAGTAAGGCAATATACTTTTCGCTGTAGATCCCGACGTATGGAAACCAGAAAGTGAGGAAAGACTACGCTCTTGTATAGACTATTACTCGTGGACAATCACGCCATTAACCTTGCCCTGTTTTGAAAACAGTTTCATGGTTTTTCGCTGTTATGTATATGTCATTTTTGTATTTTTTATTTTTCCTCAACTTTTACTCTTCACCAATCGGTAAATGGTATCTGATATTTTCTGTAGGAATACCATTTGCCGTTAGGACACGATTGCATTGAGGAACTACATACACTCTCGTCTTGACCAAAACAGTAGGCAGATAACAGTTCTGAAACTTCTGCTAAACATGTTGCACGATAACACTGCAATACCATAAAGGCTCCTACAGAAGACAGTATGCGAGTACTATATAGTAGTGCAAATTATTATTGGAAATGCATACACATTGTAGGGCAATACAAACAGTGCATGTACCGAATTAAACTATACCATGAAGTCTACGATGTCTTCACATCTGGATAGTCTGCCATGGCAAGTCGGTTCTCATCGTCCGTGAGTTCTGTTGCAAACCCCGCTTCAGCAGTACACGGTATATTGCTCACTAGGGGTGGGGCTAGTCCTGGTGCCTCTGCAGAAGTAGTTATGATTTCCTCGTCTTCTAAGACCTGCACCACTCGACGAGATCGGGAGTCCTTTCGCATTACAACCTGCCAACCATGACGTCTTCTCTCTTCCGAGAAGAAAACGTGCGTACATTGCTCTGGGAATACGAACGGGTCTTTATGTCGTGGCTCTCTATGTCTAAAATTCACTATCAGAAATCCGTCGCGGTCCCTCATGTACGTTGGGTTTCCTCTGTTGTCTGATGCCTTTACCCATGTACATCTGAATAAGATAATAGGAGTGAAAAGCTTTCCATAATTCAGTTCCAGGATATCTGTTATCTCACCGACAATATATTTTTTCACAATCTCACCATCTTCAGTGACCCATTCATGTAAGACCACAACCCCACTGTCGTAGGTCTTCAGCTGCTCCGTCAAGTCATCTCTCACCCAAAAATGGTTGCCAAAGGCTTTAATCTTTCGGAACCTTCTAGCTCTAACGTCTGGTTTGCTACAAAGTTTCACAGCATCCAGATCATCTGCGCTAGGATTTCCCGTATGACGTTGAAAAATTACTCTCCGCAGCCATTGTTCGTATGGTGCGACATTGTTGTCATTCCTTTGGAGCTCTTCCCATTGGCTGCAAAAAAACAAACACTACATCAATGGACGAGCATTTCAAACATGCTATCAATGCAATCAAATACAGTCACGTAAAGGCATATAGAACTATCAATGATACAGATTGCGTTGCATTTGAAAGTCATGCTCGTGATGAAAAAATTGTGTGTGTAGGTTCTTTTTTCTTGTCTTCATCATTCTCAAATTCTCAATTGATTCGGGATTAACAGGGTGTGAACTACCATAACCACTGCAACTGATGTGTAGATTCCATTTGTAAAAATATGAAACTAATGAATTTTGCACTTACTGGAAATAGGGAGCCAAGATTGAGGAGTTACGTAGCACGTAATTGTGCGCTGTTGAATGGTCCTGCTTGTTAAATCTCCATGAACCTCATCGACCTTCAAGAACTTCATAAGTGTCTTCGTCGTCATCCTCGGGATCCCATAGCCTAGTCGATACAGCTTTTACTCCATATATGTACTCCGTGACGAATCCGTTACTGGCATCCTCGATATATCCTCTAGTAATTGACCCCTCGGGTCTAGCCATATTCCTGACATATTTTTTCAAAGTTTTGTTGTATCGCTCGACAGGATACATCCATCGATTTGATATTGGTCCACATAGGTGAAGCTGTTCAACCAACTCCAGTGGAAAGTGAGACATTACATCAAAATAAGCTCGAGGAAATACAATCTCCAGTAAACATTCAGTGACAGCAACATCGTGTCGCAAAGAATCAAATTCCTGTGGATCCCATACTTTGCAGCATAACCTTCTAATAACTCGACATAGTCGCATGACAGCTAGTCGTGGAATGGGTTGCATGAGCCCTCTCAATGCCAAAGGCATCAGTCCCTGCATGAGAATATGCCAATCATGTGATTTCAAAGACCCCCATTTCCTCTTTCGAACATTGTCCGCCAGGTTTGCACCCACGTATTTCGACGGTGTCTTTATTTTTTCAAAAGTCGAACAGAATGTATCAAATTCGTCTGACCTTAACACATACGGAGCTGCAGGCTTCATCATTCTCCCGGGCTACCTCGGATGAGGCTGCAGAAACAAATGTCGTCTTTGTTCAAGTCCCATTCTTTTTAAGTCTCTCCTCACTTGCACCGTGTCTTTGTCACCCGCCAAATACCCTAAAGTATTTAAAGCCAAATTCCTTTCGCAGTGCATAACATCAAGGGTGTTTCGGATTTCCAGATGCTGCACAGACAGGTTTAATAAATCGTATATCTAAGTCGTTATGTACAATCACGAGTACTCTTGACAACGACATAGCCTCTGTAACTAAACCATTGTGAAATTGTTTTATATGACCAACGGCTGTAATTACAAGCATATATGTTGGAATTGATATAATTAACCATCACTGTTTCCTCTAGTCTTATTTAAAATCACAGCGAGCAAACGTTTAGAATGACAATGTCATGGATTATTCTCAGTTCATAGTTTTCCCCTTAGAAAATGCGGTGATCTTTAAACCTGATATATGAACGGAAGTGCAATCACAGCTCTGTCGAAATAAACTAATTTGCAACTAAAACAATTTATCTTAAACAAAGAACAACAAACAGATAGTCACTAACCTCCCAATAAGGAAGATCGAACAGTATACTCCGCCTCTTCATTCCGTGAGTCTTCGAAGGATCCGGGGGATCGTTCTTACCCCGGAAGTTGTGAGTTAACCACTCTTCATACTCAGCTGCTCCTTCCAATTGTTGGCGCGCCGTCACATGAATTGGACGGGGTCGGTGTTCTGCGACTCCATCGAAGAACTTTGCCGCAACCTCAGAATGGTACCCATGACCAGGTTCGAGCCATCTCCTTGCTCCTGTGTATACGAACTTATTCAATTCATGTGCCCATGTACCCTTCATCTGGGGACCGCACGGCGGACATGCCACACCTCCTGAATGCGCTGTCCCTGCCACCATGCCGTACCCAGGCAGATGGTGTATGGTCCATATAACCATAGCGCGTAAGCTAAAATCCGTGTTTTCAGATTCCGGGTACGCATCAAAACAGGGCACTCCTTCCCACAAATCCAGCAGCTCCTCCACTAAAGGCTGTAGGTACACATAAAACTTGTCATCTCTAACGGCTTCTTTTCCGGGGATCAGTAATGCTAGTATAATAAAAAAATTCTTGGTCGTGAGCCAAGGTAGGATGTTGTAATTGAATAATAGAACTGGAGTTGTTGACCACGTAGACTTGTATAACTTGTAGGGGCTCATACCGTCAGCTGTAAGTGCCAATGTCACATTCCTTGGGTCTCCATGGAACGGTGGCTTGTCCGGAAACACCAATGGGAACTTTTCTTCGGCCAATTTCCAAGCTCTACAATTGGCTGGAAATCTCACTTTCCCGTCAGTGCTTCTATAAGTATGGTGCCAACGTTGTAGCTCTGAAAGAGACGGGGATCGGTATGTTCTTTGCAAGTGCGGAATCACAGGAAAATGCCGAAGTACCTTTCTTGGGAATTTTTTCTGTGTCATGTCCCAATATCTAGGTTCACCACATCTTGGGCAACGATCCAGGTCTGTGAAGTCTTCTGTACCTGATCTATTTCTGTGAAACAGCACACATGCCCTCACACAGACGTCAATGTTCCTGTATTCCAGACCTAGCCTCTTAATAAGGGTGGACATAGCATGTTTAGTTTTAGGCAATGTGTTATTAGGCGGGAGAAAATACTTATGTAGACTTGCCAGAAGGTCCTGAATAGACCTATTTGTAACCCCATGCACAGAAAATAAATTTTTGAGGAAGATGGTTGCACCCAGTTGGGTACAAGGAGCTCCTTCGTATAAATCTTGTATTGCCTCCTCCATCGCGCCGGGGTCAAATACTTCGTCGTCACCGCAAGCAGCTTCTCCCCTAGGACCTTGCTGTTGGAATTGCCCTTGATCATTACGTCGCTGATGTGCCACATTGTCTTCAAAATCGCTATCAGCATCGTCTTCTCTCTCGCCTACGTCATCAGCAAAATTCAGAGCGTCGACTGCTATATCCTGCACCCGATCCTCCATGTCTACATGCTCACGCATAAAGTTATTTTGGATCATTGATCGCATGTCCATGCCTTCATCACGGTGGGGATGAATTGGTCTCTACGCATGGAATGCTTCCCACTCTGCATCGGAAGAGTCGTATTCGCCTCGACCCTTCCACACACGAAATGCAGGGGAACGTCTGTCCCGTATAAGATGAGTCCTGACCTTGTATATCTTGAGCAATCGTTTACCATTGCATACGGTACAAGGGCAAGGCATGTTTTTTAACCTGTACATCCTATACCGCGCAATCTCTCTGCAAAAGAGACGATCATCTCGAAGCCTCTGCCTAATAGGATCAGTGAAGGGTAACTTGTGAGGATTCAAACCCACGATTGTCCGCTATGCCAAACCAGCTTTGAAAACAACGTCCAGTTATACCTAGATTCACAGCGAGTAGACATCAGTTGTCAAATAAAAACATCAACTCGTAGTGATGATTTCTATGTAAGTCATAATCAACCTCTACATGCTTCATGTCGTGCTCATTATTTTTCCAAATGATATCATGAACTCGTATTGGATTTAATCACAGGCCTAACAAACGTATTTTTCCAGTACCAAAATAACAATAAATGGTGTTCGACAGAAGGACGATGTAGGTTAGGTACATCCTCAGAACATGATAACGATATTAAATATGACACAAACAGCTATGGTTCAGAGAAACACATACGACAGGATGGGAAACATAAATGAAAAAACGGCGGCGGGAACAACTTGGGAACATATGACGACGTGTAGGATGTACGTTAAGGCACAGTTACCAATGCGCAGCCACGACAACAGACAGTAAGAACATTGGCCCCTCGTAATGAGACGCACCCAACAATCATCCACTGCAACGGGGGTCTCACAGTATAACTCTCTAAACCAGAATGCAGGGTTTCTATGTGACGTTCATATTACCGGCAGACGGAGTCTAGCAGAAGTCCCAAAGGTATTTGTAACAATTAGAACCCCGTAGTCAATTGCACCGTGGCAACGTTGCGTATGTTTTTTATGTTGCAATGAGTTATTCTAGTTCATCTAGATGCAACAGCAGTGACATGAATCCAGAGATGCAAAAGAGAGAAGACAATGAGCCTTACGAAGAGAATAAGTACTTGCAGGAGAGAAATCGGCGGGTGGCAGAGCTCCGTGCTCAAGTCGCTCCCCTTGAAGAAGCGGCAAAGAATTTGTAAGTCCTCCTACAGAGCATTGATAGTGAGATGCAACAACCGAAGCCCTGCCACGTGCCTTGCTTTTAGATTACGATGTTCATACTTCTAAATTCGTGGTATTACTGCTATTGTGTGTCGCTGAAGTGATCGCTCCTCTTACCAACACGCATGCGGAGTCCAAGTTCATGTTCCCTTTTTTCTCCATAATGTCATAGTTAACAAGTATGTACTGTGCGCAGGTTTGATGGAATTTGCCAACCGAGACATGGTAACCTGTGTACTATTCGCCCGAAATTGCAGGGTGTTGGCGAAGACGTGCGCAGGAGTCCGCGGCTGAAGAGCGCCCAAGTTTCTCCTAAACCCCCTCGGAAGCAGACGGCGAATAAGAAGATGGAACGCGAAGAAGCGGGGCTGTCGACAGGGAATACGAACGGTACTCGTCGAGCAGGTGCAGTCTTCTAGCTCTTTCCATACCACCTTCTTCCCAGTTTATGAATGTTAATAGAGCTGTCGAGGTCGATGGTAACAAGCGTTGTAAGCGTCTAAAAGTCTGTGTTGTGCGCTTCTTTGTTCTTCTAATGCTTGTCTGTTCTGATATTACTGATTCTTTTGTCTCTTTCGTAGTCGATACAGTGGAAGTAAGGGTTCATGGTTTATTGTAAGTCGGGGTGGGGCAGCGATTACCTCCTAAAATACTACGGAACTAAACTAAACGTTTGTTTATAAGATGAACTAGATGAAGTCATGGTAAATTTGTTGTCGCCAATTGCTCTAATGGAAACCCTAAAATTATGTACTATGTTTAGGGTTATCAATATCGAATATCATTACGACTCACAGCTGTTTTTGTTTCTTCAAATCCTGTTTTTTGAGATATTTTGAGTCTAGAGATAGGAGTCTCCATGCTTGAGCGAGGCTGGTATCACTAACATGGTACACGCTTTTCCGTATACCTAACCTCAAAGGAATGCGTTGTTTGTATCATAAATGCTAACATTGTACATGTATTTCAGTATTTTTACTCTTAATTTTTATTTAATCTTTTCTTGACGAATTGTGTGCGTAGGATGTGTAGACATTCCAGATGTGCATGAGGTCCGTACACCGTCTCCAGGGAACGCATTTCAGCAACAGCCAGAGGATGCAGCGGGTGTAAAGTCGAAGGCGCACACAACAACTGAAGTTGGACAGACTTCGACAGTACGGGAGACCTTCGTTGCTGCTGATGTGAATCCCGAAGGAGCGACCGCTTCCCCGCCCTTCCAACATCGACAGGAGCAATGGCAGTACGGAATGCACCCTCCTTCCCAAGGATGGGGATATACTCAACAATGGCCACAGCAGCCACCTACTCCACGGAGCTGGAATCCACACATGCAATGGACAGGAGGCACGAGTCAGCAGATCCATTACGAATTGCAATCAGCGGATTCGCAACGTTGGATGCCGACATCAACTACTGGATTTTCCGCCTATCCGTATCCTTACCAGGCGTCTGATCCGCGTCAATTTGGACTTTATCCTGGACCTCCACAGCAACCATACCCTTCTCCATGGCATTCGAATGTGAGACCTGGCAGCATGACCCCAGTGCAGCCAGAAATCCCGATTAGAGAGCCCACTCAAGATGTAATTGATACCTCACACAGGCCTGATAGAAGGAAACCCGAATCTGTGTGTCGCTCAGATAGGAGGTCTCAGAGGAAGAAGATGCTTGCTTTTGCGAAAGAACGAAGAGAGAAGGGACTTAAACCATATTTGGTTGTGCTAAATGAGGGCGGCGAGGTGGATGGCGCATCAATTGGGAAAACCTTCTGGGAATCCGCGCTAAGACAGTACATTCCAAAGATGTTAGACATTAGCTGTGTCAACTACTTGAAACAGGACAACGATGGAGGCAAGCAGCTGAGGGCAGCGTTGGAAGAAGAGTTCGAGTTTATAGACAACACTCTGGATGACGAAGGCTACCACAAGCACGTAGCCAATTGGATAAATAAGGAGCGCGCTCGATTGAAGGAGATATATATGAGAGAGAAAACAGAGAAGAAGAAACGGAGGGAGGACATAATATGCCCTTCGCATATTGAGAAGTGGCAGTGGGAGGCACTGAAGGATTATTGGGAAAAGCCATCGACACTGGAAAAGGCGGAGGAAATGAGGTATGCAAGGTCTAAAGTTAAGAATGTCAATCGCACTGGTCGGAGGGGATATGCTGGAGTGGCTGCGGACATGGTATGCATTTCCACCAATGTTGTTACTGATACTAGGCAGTGATTTCACCACGGTAGTAGGCCGCTCACATATTCAGCTGAAATAAATGAACTAGAATAGGATTCATGTTTAATATCTGACATGGTCTACTGTCCAATGATTCCACCACGCTAGATGCGAAGTGAAAAACATAAATCAGTGCAAATCTGTGAGTGAAAACACGTGAAAATACATGATCTTGAAAGCATTTAAAACATCGTTCTAATTTCAACAATACAATGTATGTGTAGAAGAGGACGCGTGAATCCAGTCCGGGGATTTCTGACATGGGAGACATAGTACAAGAGCTAAGTACCGAGAGAGCAAAAGAATCATCGGTAAGAGTCCATCTATACGGTTTTCCAGTCCATCTATAGGACAATGTTTTTTTCCTATTCGTGATGTTACTGCTACGTAACTTGCACACAATATGATACTTTGTTTGAGTCTTCTAATTAGAGTTATGTAATGTTATTAAACTCGGAGTTTATAAACATTTACTTGGAAATCAGATTTTTTCGAATTGAGAGTCAATAATTCCACATTTCAAAATTCTAACCACTTCTGCACGGTAATTTATCAAATTCAGTGTTTGTCTTTACCTACTTATATTAGACATATAAGTTTGATGTGCGAACACTTATTTAGAATAATCTCACCATTCCAATATCAATTATACAGTAACCTAGGTAGATGATTTTTTATTTTATTTTCTTGATTTCATCATGATGCTGTTGTTTCTAGGGAGTGTCGAGTAGGTCATTGACGCGTATAGCTTCATTAGAAAGAACTTCGAAAGAACAGGAGGACACAATGAAAACAATAGAGGACAAGCTAACACAAGCAATTGAGGTAGGAGCAACAAACACTGACGCTACTCGTAGAGTGGAAGGCATGCTAGTGCAACTCATGAAAGGAATGAACCTCCCTTTCCAAGGATTGTCGGAAACATTGGGTAATTCGGACACAGGTGCCGGTGCTTCTGTTCTACAAAAAGAGTGGAATGTACAGAGTCAAGGAACTACCGGTAATGCAAGTGAAGAGGAACAGTAAGATAGGGATGTGGGTGATGATTGGGGAAGACAGAATCCGGGTGATGACGTCGTTGCAGAAGAGAACATGGCGAACAATGTATTGCGGACTGAAGACGTCGCCGATGAAGACGAAGCTAGCGCACAAGATGTACCGGCCATGCTATCACAGTCCCGATCGCACCGCAAGGAGGCGCATTCTATGAGAGAGAAATCGGGGAGAGTATCTTCAATGAAGACCAGAGGTGGCTTAAGAGGGAAGGAGACCCAGCAGAATCCCGTGGAAAAGCACAAGAAAGAAACAAAAGAATGAAAATTTCACCAACAAGACAAGTGTTAACAGTCCTCCCGAGGTGAGTGCCAAATTAGACCGAAGAGTCGACAATGGCCTATCCGTCGTTCGCAAGTCGTCCCTTTTGCTTGTGCTCAGTATTCAGGGGACATTGTTGGATGCGATTCCAAATTCCGAAAAACATGAAAACGCCAAGCGTCGCGTGTCGTACCGGTCTAGCGTAAGACGGTACATATTCAGGCCACTCATGGCTGAATTTCTCAGTCGATGTTTTTTAAGGTTCACTGTTGCATTCTTGAGCAATGGGGACGAAACGTACATGAGAGAGATGTGCGATATCTTATATCAACAGTGCTCATCAAAAGAACTCTGGACTAGTAACTTTAATGTAGGATCCCCGGTCCATGAATCCCTCAGTAACTTTCAGAACAGTCCCATAAGTGGAGAAGTTGGTCAGAATGCTGTAATAGACCACTTTGCGGAACTAGGCCGTGACCGAGGTACGATATATGTCCTCCCTTGCGTTGGAAAGGGCACTGTTCCTAGAGATACTTCAAATACGTTGTGGCTGAGCGTGTTTGAAGCGAGAGACCTAGTTCAAAATGGAGAAGACAATGAGTACCTCCTGCAGACAGTGTGGCCACGATTGGAGCGCATTGCCGATACACACAACAGAGCAAATACGACTCGACAGAAGTTCGTGAGAAAATCTCAGTCGTCGCTGCAGGTGTGCAGTGGCAAAATAGATGGTCCACGTATTTCATTTGTTATTTGCTTATTGCTTGAGAAAGAGTCGTTGCGGTGATACACATAAATACTCATCTTGGGAAATGGTATGCTGTTGTTTGCGTTCTGCTCTGTTCTCTTCAGGATGTCGAAGAAACGGACCCGGAATGGATTGAAGACACCGGCATTTTGAAGAAGAAAGCAAGAGAACTGCCTGTCACTCTAGCGCAATTCAACAAGCCTTTAGAAAAGACGGGGACAAAAAGAGAGGTAAATTTCTATTCGATATTTCATTTTATACAACTGCAACATATACAATAAAGACTCTTTTTTGTTTGTGTACAACACATTAAATAAGAATGACAGTGTGATTGATCTGAAATCCTGGACTACAGATCAGAATCAAAGACAAGGTGTATTTGTTGGACCCTAGAAATACATCAATTAGGATTGCTGTTGGGAGGATTAGCGGCACAGCCAAGGGTAATGGCGTATTTCACTTTCATCCGGTTCCGAAGGGTTGGTATAAAATTGACGTCACGGAGGTAATGGAACCAACTGTCCCTCTCATGTGTCCTCAAGAATTTGCTGATCAGTACACACTAGGTGACACAGCAAACGGTAACACGCTATGGAAGGAAGAGAACTTATCAAGATACCTAGTCGACTGAAGTAGAAGTCAAACGACACCAGGCATTATTATCATGTACATACCGGAGGTAACGTCTATAAATGCTTCTAATTTGACTTTGTTTTTAAATTGCGAACTCTGTGCGTAGCTTTCATAATCCATAGTAACAGCTCGATCATACATACTGGAAGGTGGGGTCGTAACGTTCTTTATTTGAATGAACTCGCTGGGAATGGCAGCTGACACCTAACATCTGTAGCGTTCGAGCCAAGAATTCCAGAATGCAGCATTTTATCTTATATTCTGAAATTTGAAATGACTCCTTTGGTTTCATGTCTAGGCTTGGTCTCTATCCCAATATCTCACTTTTATTATCTTCATATCCATTCTAGTCTTACTTTCCTTCCCGAATCTTCCCTTTTATATGTTAATGTCGTTTCAATTTATCTGATATCTTTCCTTTTCTTTTCTTTTTTTAAATTTTTTTTGCCCGTTTTTTTTTTTTTTTTTTTTTTTTTTTTTTTTTAAATTTTTTTTGCACTTAGAGAGGGGGATCGGGATTTCTCTGTACCCTTATCTAGCTTATATTTTATTTTTTTTCTCTTTTTTTTTGGCCCATTCTATTAATGTTCTGTTTTTTGTAGTTGTAGTTCCTTTACATCACTTTGTATCCGAACATTAATAGAATTTGCGTCTGTGTATGCTAAACCTACATTAAATTCATGTTAAGTTATGGACTACGATTGCCGATTTGGTGCAACTATTATTAAAAAGTAGTTTTCTGATGTTCAATGTGTGACAGGCGTGAATACTGAGTTTGACGACATTGGATTACAACAGAAAACATGAAGGTAAGAAATTTTGAGAATCCGTCATTGATACATTTGCTTCACCATATATATACTGAGATCGTCAGAATATGAAAGTTAATTATGGGATATTTAACTTTTCTAGTTTTGTAGTGCCTTGCACATGCTTACTATTGCTCTGAGATCACATTTTTATTTTTTCTGCTAACAATTCTTCTTCCTTCTCATTAATTCTCTTGTGATTTATCTGTATTGAAGTATAACGCTTCCACAGTACAAATGTTTTCTAAACGAAAAATTAGTTGTGCCGCAGATTTATTTAAATGACGAAAAGCCCAAAGCCATCTCAACAAAGCAGTTATGGACGTGGGGTCCTCCGAGGTGGACTAGGTCAGTACCTGCATGAGCAATGTCATATTTTTAGACTCAAGTTTCTACTGCGACGTAGGCACTATAGTTACATGGTTCATTGGTTCCCTGTTGGGATTCCGATGTTATGTTGTCGTTAGGAAGGAAAACCAACTCCGTTTCAAAGACTGCCTGGTACCTTCTTAAACACCTCTGAAAGACTGCATATTTGGCTATTTTGATATTGTAGAACCTTGTATTCATTTTTACTTCCAGAATACAAATTTTTGCGTACATGCTGCGTTTAGGCGCAGATTTAGTATACTTGATTTCATTGGCTGTATTATGTATTGTTGCACACACTATCACTATATATCTCTCTCTCTCAATCCCACCCCTTTAAATCTCTTCCTTCCAATTTTTAACACAAAATGGTTACGTCCACACTAATATAGCGAACATCTCCTACAACAACTGACCCACACTATTTGATCATAAAATACCGTGCCGAATAGAATGAATACATCTATCCAATCGAGAAGCATTAAAAATAGAAATGTTTTTGTACAATTATTAATCCAAATCGAATTTTGGTTTTTTAAAATTTAATAAAAATTTGAAAAGTTTAAATACAAGCCGTCTAGATCAATGGCGATGATGGACTACATCTTCACCAACGGCGAATGGGGAAAATACAGATGTAGATGTCTCCGACCAAATGGGGCCCCTAAAGAGTCGGGGGAAGCTTAAGTTTAATACCACGTGTACTGTCACGCGTACTCAAAAATTAAACACCGTACGAAGATTTTAGAACATACACACTTCGAACGATATGTACGTCCGCGAGTACAGTATCACGTCAAATTAGACATTTCCATTTGGTCTCAAATGTATGTCGCACACTAATATAGAACCTCCAAATCAGACATGCTCGAATGGGTGATTATCTACATCAGCGGGTACATGTGAGATGAACATAACCTGTCCTGAACGACTCAGTCGAGTACAGATTTTTGACCCGTATGACATGGCTCGTCGCGACTCACGTGTCCCACACGAGATGCTTTGGGCGACTGTGTCGTCCAACTCAAAAACTGACCCACGCGACTTGCTTTTGCCCCGTTTCAGCAATCGTTCAGGACGGCAATTCTAGTAGTGCTCGCTCTCGTCCGAGTCCGCCAAAATGGGCCATCGATTTCACTGAGAGCACGCAAAATTTGCGAGTTTCTCAATTGTGCCAATGTACGCAATGTCTGTGGAGAGTGTTCCTCTAGAAGAAAGTCAACAGCTTCATTTCTGAAAAGATACTTCCACTCCAAAAGAGACATTTGGACTGCCTCTCGGGCGGTCAGAGTGGCGAGACCTTCATTGTCTGTAATCAAGTTCCCATCCTTGTTCCATATGAGGCCTTTTGGGTGCGTACCAAGTTGGAATTTGTTGTGCTTCCCATCCCAATATCCATTCAAAGTCTGATACAATAAATTTCGCTTCCCTTGGTCCTCCTTCGCAGATCCAATTATCTTCTTGCACACCCTCACAATCGCCTTGTGGTCATCCTCCCACCCCAACTCTTCACTGACATTGCTCTTGAAGACCGATTGAGTATTGGCCCGCCAACTCCAAATCAAATCTTCACCCCACATATTGCGGCAACATTCGCCCAGGGTGTTTTCAAGATTTCTCTCATGGCTTGGTGGCATGTATGGAGTGAGTCCAAAAACCTCGTACAAGCGTTCACGGAACGGGGATTTGCACACCGGACAAAATCTCCTAACCAAAAAAATGTTAATCAAACACATTGGATGGAACATGTGTGAACATCCCCCCTCCGAACCAAATGGATTTAGACACACCATACATGTTTCAAAACCATCCAACACCCATGGTCGAGGATTTGGCCAAAGCTTTCTACTTTTGACTCCTTCCTTCATTTGAAGATCATGGCACGAAGTTGCGTTCTCTACATCAAAATCCAACTTTGCCCAATCTATGAGTTTAGAATCCGATTCTTGCATTGGCAGAGTGGATGGAAACATATCATCTGCATTAGTCCATGAAGTGAGGCCAAAATCCCTTCGTCTATTGTGTTGCAAGTACAATTCGTCGATCTTCTTGAACTCTGATGCGATCTGGCGACCACGATCAACGCTGAGAATGGTTGCCACTTTCCACTCGTAGTATGATTTAGCAAACTTTGAAACAAGGAGCCGCAATTCATCATTGGCTCTCCTCGATGTCTCTACTTCTTTCATTTGAGCGTTGGGTGGAAATGACAAGGAATCTTGACTAAATGGTCCATCAATGTCCACATAGGGTCGCGCGTATGGGCCTAGTGGAGGCAATATCACTCCAACCCGTCGTCGTTTTGCTGGTGTGGAAATATTCTCTAACACACCGGCCGTTGCAACATCAACCGTGTTGTTGATGTAAGATTCATCCACCAACATTGGATCTTGAATTACAGGTATATCATTGGCTTGAGAAGACTAAAGTCTTTCTCGTTCTTGCAAATGATTGCGCAAATTTGTTATTACAGCATCTTTTCTTGTTGATACCAATAGTAGTTTTTGGATGGTCTCTTGTAACTCTGCAATCAAACCATCCTTTTCTATAATCTTTAATTGCAACTCCTTGACCTCATCGTTCTGGTTATCTCCAACTAGAACCGGCATGCCAAGAACCATCGTAGGTCCAATTCCGACCACCTTCAAATTAGCTGCCGGATTCGGATCGTTTTCTACAAAGTTGATGTACGCATCAACGTGAGGTTCTGTAACATCTGCTGGATGGTTGATTGGAGGCACTACAGCCATATTTGTCGGTGTTGCAACTCTACGTAGCATCCTTTCTCCACGATGACCATCGGAATCAGAATCTAGTTTTGATTCTTTCGTCTTAGGCTCTCTCTGCTATGGCTTTAGTTCATTTTTTTCCCCAAGCCACCATCTGGGTATATTCTTTCTTTGGGAATGTCATTGTTAAAGGGTGATTTAGCTCACCCTTTGAAAGCTAGTTTACTGTCCAAGAGAAAAAAATGAAAACCCTCAAAAATTTCTAGTAACCACCTAGTTCCTACCCCCTCTTACCAATCTGCTCCTGGACTATACCAGTATTCTGTAACTTCCGCCCCCATAACTCTCATCAACGCGCCTACCCACAACATAAATCTCCCTCAAACCCTAGCATTCAATGTGCACACAAACTCAATTTGCTCAAAAGAGTCTTGGTTTCCTCGTTAATGGCTGCCTCATACAATCAATCCTGCCTTGTACAGTCCTGTCCTGCCCTCATAACTCCTAACTTCCTAACCACGCCTCCTAATCTCCATAGCCACAGCAAACTCTGCAAGAGAGTGAGAGAGAGTGAGAGCCGCCAAGGCCTCACTCCTCACTACCCCCCAAACCCTAGTCGTCGTCATCCAATCTGTCCGTTTTTCATCCAAATCAATTTTTCATCCGACTCACAAAACTTCACTCAAAACGCAGTAACTAGTTACAAGACGGAATACTGTTTTACTGCTCCAGGCAGTTTACTGTTCTTGCTCCTAAATTACTGCTCCTAGGTGAACGGTAAAAAATCCCTTTAACATTATTGCCCTTTTAGTCTGCATCTGCCCCAGATGCTCCGGCTTCTAGTTTTATGTAGTTAGTAAAAAATAAAAAAGTGTCAAAAATTAATAAGAGTCTGCTATTGGTGCTACCAGTACTCTTCGTGAAACTACCCCCTAGCCACTAGTTGGTGAAGCTTCGGTGACTATCTTCTCTGGTTCTCTTGGTGTCGCAACTGGTCCTGGTGGTGTCCTCGTGGCTACTGGTCCGGAGCCTACCGGTATTGATCCCGCACGTGGCCCTGCAGTAATTCCCCAATGGCCAGCCACCTCATTATCTGCCTTTATGACTGAAGGGTCCGTCGTGGATACTTCCAATTCATCAGCCCCCTCCTGCTCCTCGTCTGACCTGTAGGTGAATGCTGGAAAAGCCTCTGCAAAACGCAAGAGATACCTGTTCTATCTCTCCTGATCCTCGTTGTATGCCTTGATCTCTTTCCCCACCTGCTTCTTCGTAGTGGTCAGGACATGCCGTTGTAGCCCCCGGTTTGATGGAGTAGAGCTACTGGCCGCTACCTCCAGTTGTCGTCTCAGCTCCTAGTTCTCCACAGCCAGTTTGTCAAAATCCCTGAGCCTAGCATTGGTGGCTATCTCTAACTCAATGCGCTGTTTCTTCGTCTCCTCCATCTCTCCCCCTATGGTTGTCCACTTTGCCCACTCCTTCTGCTGATCTTCAGTGAAGGTCGTTAGCTTTCTCCTCGTCTCAACCCAGGTGGCCCTGAGATCTCCAAGTTCCTTGTCCTTCTCCTGCAGCTGCTGCTCCAACCTCTTGACCTTTTTCTCCTGCTCTTGGCTTAGGACCAGTAACTGCTCATATGTCGACTGAATCCCGTCTTGTTGCTCCTCGATGCGCTGGAGACGTTCGGTCTCTGTGACCGCCAACTGCATCTGTCCCACAAGTTTCCCAAATCCCTCAGATGATTGCATCCTCACCCCCCTACTATCCAGGAATGCCCCCCCTAGGTTCCTTGGCATTAGTATCTCTGGGTTGAGATTCTCCCTGCCCTTTTGCACCGGTTCTTCCATTGGAAGATCGTGTTCCTGGTCCTGCTGCCGAAGGTTGATGCTGTCTGGTGTCTCCTTGGGATTAGTCGCTCGGTGGGAGGTCCGCAAAGTCAGCAAGGTTTTTGAGGCCTCAACTAGTGTCTCTGCCCCCTGTACCCGTTCCTCCATACGAGCCTTCTTCTTTGCCTTGGTGTTGGGGGTTCTCCTCCCATCCGAATTGATGGCGCCACGCTCCACCTCTGCTGCTTCCTTGGAATCCAGAGATTCCGAGGAACTGTCCTTGTATTTCAGGCGATGTTCCTGTTTCCGCAGCCTCTTCAATGTTGCTCCCTGGGCCCTTGGGGTTCCTCGGGTTTGCTTCCGCTTCCTCTTCTTTTGCCTGGTGATCCTGGGCTGTCCAGAGCTTGATGATGACTTGTGCTCTTCCCCTGGCCTTTGGACAGCTATACCCTTGGTAAGGGCCTGGTCGCCTGCTCCTCCTGATCCTTCACCACTCACTACATCCAGGGCTAGGTCACCTCCTGGTCGCACTGGTGTTGCATCTGGCGGTATCTCACTGCCATCATCCACCTCTTCACTTTCCTGTACTGGTTCCGGCTTCACATACTCCCCTTCATCGGGGAACCAGTTTTTCAGTAGGGCGTCTATCAGTTCTGTCCCTTTAATCTCCCAAGTGGGACTGGTGTGTACCCGTATCAGCATCCTCCTAAGACTTGAAAGTATCAAGGGGGCCCAATTATGGTCTCCTCGCTTCACTGCCGGGTACATGTTCTCCAATAACTCATTACTGGCGTAGTGGGACTTCTTCTTGATACACATGATCTCCACCAGTGCTTTGACCCTGTCCTCATACAAATCATCGAACCCCTTGATCCTGGTCCCATCCAAAGTGTGATTTGCCCGAGTTAGTCCAAACATCCTCATGTACCTCGGGTCCATGTCATTCCTGCTCTTCAGAATAGCTGATATCCTGGTCCCTTCGATACCCAAGGCCTGCTGAATGGTCCAAGCCGTGATCTCTACTGCTATCCCTCTCACCGGGGATCTGATCGGTGTGGTGTACTCAGTCTTCTCCCCCTTCACATACTGGAATCCCTCCACAAAATCCGACACTAGCTCTATCCTAGGGGCTGGCCAGGTGTATTCGTAAAATGGACCCAAACTCACCTTCTCTGCCTAGTGGTCATCCTTCAAGTCTTTCCACCCCTTCCAGAACTCGAGGGGGATAAATGTGAGCTGAATTGCTCTATTCCTCTTCCTCTCCATTATGACCCTCTTTGGTGCTCTAGCCAAGGTCTCGGTGGTCTTCCTCCTGGTGACCCCGGTCCTCTGAATTCCTCCTTCAGCTCCTGGCCCTTGCTCTCTGTCTGATGTCCCTTGCGTTGGTAGTGGTGGTGCTTCTCCACCTTGTGGCTGGATCTCCTCTTGCTCCGGCTGAATCTCCAACTGCTCAGGTGGAGCCCCCTCCTGCTCTGGCCGAACCTTTGCCTGCTCTCCTCTCGCTCCAGTCTTCTCCATATACTCGTGAAGGGTTCCTTTCACCCCTGCTCTAGCTGGCTGTGTGGTGTCCTTGCGGCCTGTACCCCCGCTAGTGGCCATTCTGTACCCCCTGTCTGTTCTATCCGACTGTCTCAACTAGTCGTCCTCTTCCTGTACTAATGCTGCTCTTCTCCAGTCTCCGAATGTTAGTTTTGGTTCTTCAGCTCCATTCCTTCGACTGTTTCCTAAATCTGGCGACTGAATTCTCTGACCTACCGGTCCCTCCTGTTCTATTTCTTCCCTTTTTACTCTAACTGCTCTGTTACCTTCTACATGTTCTCTTTTTTTCTGATTTATTCTCTTTTCTCTTTCTAAAACCCTAATTTTTCTCCACTATTCTAATTCTTTCCTTACTGAACTATCAGCTCCCGAGAAGCTGTCTAAACCAAATTGAAAACTTCCCAAATAATCTAAAGTTCCTAATAGAACCTGGTCATGGCGGTCTTGTTGTTTTCGATCCTGCTGTTGCGATCTTCTTCCTCCCTGTAGCTGCTGCTTGCCGTTGGTTTGAATAGCTCCTCTTCCTTCGAACTGCTGCTCGCCCTCACTCGTCCCGGTGACAATGTCTCCTTGCTGCTCGGGGTGTCGTCTTCGGTCGCTGTTCGCTTCTACCCCTTGGTCGTTTTTTGGCCAGCCTTCTCCTTGGGTTTTGCTGGTCTCCCTGCCGCCGTGTCTCTTCTCCCACTGCCGTCTTTGGTGCTCGTCCAGCCGCCCCCAATGTTCTTCTATTTGTCGTTGGCGTCCTTCTTCAACTCCCCTTTGATGCGCCTCCTCAGGCTGATGTTGCTCCTCTCTAGTTCGGTGGTGTCGCCTTCCTTCGAGCTACTGTTGCTGCCTTTCTTCAGGCTGCTGCCGCTCCATCTCGGGCTGGTTATGCCATCTCCCCTCGAGTTGCTGTTGCCGCCCCTCTTCAAGCAGCTGCCGCTCCTTCTTGGACTGCTGGTGTTGTCTTTCCCCAAACTACTGCTGCCGCCTTCTTTCAAGCTGCTGCCGCTCCTCCTCAGGATCTTGAGTTGCTTCTTCTCTCAGCCCTTGATGTTCCCCTCCCATTGTGCTTGCTGCGCCGCCACCTTTTGGATACTCGGCCCTTCGTCCAGCCTCTCTCCAGCTCCCGCTCGTCTTGTGGTTCACTTGGCAACTCCAAAAAGAGTTGACCTCTCTCCTCGACTCCTCCATGTGCTCTCGGGTTTCATCCGAATGGGATGGATTTCGTCGGCTCTTTTCTGTCCATTTGTTCTGGATGAATGACAGTCTCTGTCCGGATGAATTCCATCCATCCTCCTTCTTAATGGGCCGTCTACTTAACTCTCCCATCCTCTTCTCCTTCATCATTACAGTTTCTACTACCCCACATCCAATGTCTACTTACTCTTTCTTTTCTTTATTTTTTTCCTTTCTCTGATTTTTTTCATTTCCTTTATTTTTTTCAATCACCTCCTCCATGTCTCCTTCTTCTGACTTCTGTCCTTCCTCTTGCTCATTTTCATTTTCCTTTTGATTTTTCATTTTTCTCTCACTGTTTTCTTTACCCCTCTACTGATTTATTGCTTCACTTGCTTCAGTAGATGACCAATCACCTTGTTTGTTGATTCTGCCTGGCCATTACTTTGGGGGGTAATAGGTCGTTGATGTACGATGCTGGAGCAGAAAATGCTCCACCAAGTGTTCTATAGCCTCATTTATAAAATGAGAACCCTGGTCACTTACAAGAGTCAAAGGACACCCGTATCTTGAAAGGATTTGCTCATACAAAAACTTAGCAGTAATTGCTGCTGAATTGGTTTTGAGCGCCCTTGCCTCTACCCACTTGGTAGCATAGTCTGTAGCCACCAGTATGTACCTGTTCCTTGTTCTGGATGTTGTTTGTTTAATGGGCCCGATAAAGTCCAATCCCCATTTCATAAATGGTTCTGTTGGCATACTGGCCACTAATGTAGCTAAACCAGTATTTGCCATACCCCCTACCCGCTGGCATCTGTCACACGCCTTGCAGTATTCTGAAACATCCCGATATATCGCTGGCCACCAGTATCCGGCGTCCAGTACCTTCCTGGTGGTGATATCTTGCAAAAAATGTCCACCTGCTACTCCATTGTGCATCTCCTTCAATACTACCTCTGCCTGTACTGGGTCCACTACCCTTCTGACCACCAGATCATGTCCTCGCTTGTGCAGAATTCTCTAGACCAATGTATAGGGCATTGACTTCAGTATCAGTTTCTTCTGCTCCTCCTTCGACAAGTCCTATCGTACAACACCAGATTTCAGGTAAGAACGAACATCCTCTAACCATTCTGGTTTAACATAAAACAAACTGGCATCCTTGTTCTGGTCCTCAAGACCAGTTGCTGGTTCTCCATTGGGCAGTCTTGACATCGCATCTGCCACTCCATGATTTTTTCCTGGCTTATACACCACGGTAAAATTGTACTCTTGAATCAGCAGTAGCCATCTTGCTATTCTTCCTGACACCTGCGGCTTATTGACCAGATACACCAGTGCCATATGGTCAACATAAAAAACAAATTTATTGCCTAGCAGATAATGCCTATACTTCTTCAGAGCATAAACCATTGCTAAGGCCTCCCTTTCAGTAGTACCATAATTCCTCTCAGCAGAATTCAGAAGTCGACTGGCATAAGAAATGGGCTCGTCACACTTCCCTGTTGGATTTTGGGCCACCATCACTCCTTCTGCTATATTTGAAGCATCCGTATGCACATGGAACTCCAGCTCCCATCTTGGTGCAATGAGAATTGGCGCATTCTGGTACTGCTCCTTGATTTTGTTCTAGGCCTGCTCACACTGTTCTGTCCAGATGAACACCTCGATGTCGCCCTCCTCAAAGTTGTAGAAATGATCTAAGTAGGCTCGCTCTGATCCCCCCTCTTGTCCCTGGTCCTCGTCCTGGTTCTTCGCCTGGCTCTTGATCTCGTCCTCGTCCTTGTTGTTGTCTTGGTCCTTGTTCTGCTCCATTCGAGGCAGAGTGACTGTTTCAACGGCCAGTAAGTCCTGCTCACTAGCTAACCACAAGGCTTCCTCCTCATCTGTCAGCCCTTCAATAAAATTATAACAGACTAGGACTTCAGGTAACTTAGGCTTGGGCCCCTTCCTTTGACTGACTGAGATCGTTTTTATAATACCATTACCTCTAATAGTGACCAAGTTATTACCCTAGTCGTGATTTACCTTAGCATCAATCAACCAAGGTCTGCCTAGCAACATACTATAGGCTTCATTAACTTCTTTATTTTTTATAACAGTCAAGGTAATAAGGTAAGGAATACCATGGATGTGAATTTTCACATTACGAATCATTCCCACCAAGTCAACAACTGTCTGGTCCGCCATTCTTAATCTGAAAGGTTCAGGTTGTAAGTCCTTCAGGCCCAGTCTTTTACGCTCCTCCTCAGTTATCAGGTTCACACCTTATCCTCCATCCAATAGGACATTCTCCAAAGTCCCATTCCCTACCTGCACAGTTAAGACCGGCAGTTCCCTGTCAACATCAATGGCTAGAGTGCCGATTAAATCAGTCTTACCTGGTTGACTGGTGGTTGGTCTCTTGCTTGGTGCTGGCTCTGGCTGAGTGTCTTGGTCTGGTGCTAAGTCCGGAAACACATGAGCTTTCACGAATTCTGTCAAGTTAGGGGCCATCTTCAGTAACTAGCCCAAAGAGACTGTAATGGGACTGTCCAATAACTTTTGCCCCACTATGGTTGCATAATGCTGTCCCTGGTTGTTCTCTTTACTGGTATCCCCTTCTGTGCCCAATTCCTACTGTATGGTTTTGGAGCTGTAGTCTAGTGTGTCCGAGTCTGAGAATCCTGCCCACTCATTATCCAGTACCTCGTCATCTCCTTCCTTCACTGTTGTTTTTAAAGTCGCCTTAAGTCTCTCTGCTTCTGCCTTCTCCTGCTCCACTTGAAGCTGAACTTCCTTTTAGGTTCCGAGCATAGACTTCCTGATTTTTTCTTCCTCCTATGTGTCCTCCTTTGTTCTGGCCTTTCTTGGATCAGGTTCCGTTGATTCATCCTGGATAGGTAACAGTCCTGCCTTCGACCGCCGGGCTCTGGTCATGGTAGCTACCGCCACTGACTCTTCACGTTCTTCTATTAGCTCAATCTCCACATTGCTTACATGGTGATCCTGTTTCTTGTTGGTTTTCTCCTGGTCAGCCAAAAATTGATCCCATTGTGCCTTCTTGGGGCAGTTCCAGCTTCTGTGGTCTGCTCCTCCACACAAGAAGCAACACGGTGGTTGATCACCATAAGTCCTCTGTTGACTACTGCCTGCCCTGCGTTCGGTGGTCGCTGGTACCCTTGATGTAACTGTAAGTTCCTGCAGGTTTAGAAGCAGATACTTCATTGACACAAACAGGTTCTTCTCCTTCCTTCTTCGCATATGATCCCCTCTGGTTGGTTGGGTTATACCAACGGTTGGCATCGTCATGGCCCAGCTTCTTACAGACTCCACAGGCTTTCCTTGGAGCCTCCTGGCCTGGTTCCTTCCTGGTCACTGTGGCTTCCTTACTATTGGTCTCCACTTTCTTCACCTCAATCTTAGTGGGTTTACCACTAGAGTAAGTGCAGTTCTCCTCGCATCTCAAGGCTGCATCCACTAACTCTGTCAAGCTCTTGACTCGTACTTCACTAGTAATAATCTTGATATACTCCAGTAGTCCTACTCAAAAATTAGTGATTAAGAACCCTTCTCTTGGATCAGATTGTAGACATTTCATTAGTGTCATGAACCGATCATAATAATCTTGTACCTTCTCTCTGTCCCGATGTTTGAAGGACTTCAATTCTCTATATACTGCCTCATCCGTGGTCTGGTCTCTGTACCTCCTCCTGAAAGCAGCTTTAACATCCTCCCATGAGCGGTAGACATGGTTCTCTAGGAAATTCTCATACCATGCACCAACCTTGTCCAGGAAAGTG
The DNA here is from genome assembly GCA_014871385.1 of Ceratodon purpureus. Lineage (NCBI taxonomy): Eukaryota > Viridiplantae > Streptophyta > Bryopsida > Pseudoditrichales > Ditrichaceae > Ceratodon > Ceratodon purpureus. The sequence continues at coordinate 101,863,128 of CM026426.1, forward strand.
GTACCCATCAAGTTGATTATCACCTGCTCATCAATTTCTCCGTTGTGCCATAGGGTCCTCTCAAACTGCCGTATATGAGCATCTGGATTTGTCCCCTCCTTGTACTTGGAGTAGGTCAGCGGCTTCCTTTGTGCCACAAGGACTGGTCCTGTGGCTGGTGGTACTCTGGGTCTAGTAGCTGGTGGGTAGGCTGGTGGACCATGCCTCACTGGATAACTGCTATCCATTGTATCCTCTGCTACTCCTATTCTCGCAGGTGGCCTAGTATCATACGGCATCCCTCTCATTATGTCCGCCGGCCTTCGGTATCCTGTTCCTGTATCAGGAACTCCTGCTCTGGCTTCTGCTCCTCCGCTTGGCCAGTATGCAGTTCTGTTGACTTCCGGTCTGTAGTCATCACCTGTGAGATGATCCACATAGGTAGAATGTTCCCCTCCTCCTCCTGTTGGGCTCACTCGAGTCCTCAAGGTTGGGAAATGGTCTGCCCCTGGTCTTCCCGGCATAGCAGATGTGGTGTATGGTGCTCCCATCAATTCTGCTTCCCTCAATTGACCTGGTCTGTCCCCCTCGACCACTGAATGGTCATATGCTGCCCACGGATCCGCCCTTGGTTTGGCGTGGAGTTTTTGGCTCTCTTCCCTCAATATCTCCTGCCATTTGTAAAGGGTCGCTTGCCGGGTAGCTTCTTTCATCTCTTCCTCCTTCTTCTTATGGTCCTCCAATCTCTGTGCCTCTTGTAATAAACGTTGAGCCTCCTGCCTTAGCAAGTCCTGCTGCATCGCTTGTTTTCTTTCAGTTGCCTGCTTCATTTCCTCCCTCCTTTGAGCCTCCTGCCAGGTTCTAAGAGCCTCCTGTCTCTGCTTCATCTGGTCCTGCTCTTCGAGTCTCTTTGTTTCTTGCCATAGCTTCATGGCTTCCTTCATTTTAATCTCCTCCCGATTCTTTTCCTCCCAAGCCTCCATTGTTTCTCTAAACCTGGCTGCCTGGCCTAGCTCCTCCATCTGTCTCCTGTACAGGTCCTCCATTGCTTGCTAGGTTCTTCGCTCTCTCTCTTTGCTTGTCTTCTAGCCTGCTGTTGAGCCTTTAACTCCTCCAGCTGTCTTCTGTCTTCCTCATCTTCCTCCAGCTCCATTCCTTGGAACTGCTCTTGTGCAAAATGTACAACTGGTCTCCTGGTATTCACTTGTGCTCGCTTACCCGTCTTGTACATTTCTGACAGTGTTGCTGCTCCTGTCTGTATTCTATTCCAGTGTGAACTTCTTCCAATTTTTTCTTCAGCGTTTCCAATGTCTCCACCAAATCAGCTGGTGTTTTCTCCCCTAGTTTCGGTGTGTTTGGTCTGCTGCCTCCTTTCTTTTACTGTCCATTCATTTTTAATTTTAACTTTTCAATTTTCCCATTTCTCATTTTTCTTCTTAAACCACTTACTGTTTTCTTAACTCATTTTTACTGTTTGCATTTTTACCCTTAGTTTCCACTATTGCCTTTTACTACTAGACTATTTTTACTGACTAGTAACTTTTCAATTTTTTATCGCTATTTATTACTGCTCGAATGTTTTTTACTAGCTAGTAACTTTTTGATTTTTACTGCTACTTTTTATTGGTCGTTTTTCACGCAACCTGTTGTTCCTTTCCTAACTGTCTGAATTCAACAGCGGTTTGAAACATACCTAAATAACTGCGACTATCCTCCCTCTGCTTTGGAGCTGTCCTCAGCTCCTGTGCCGTTGACAGCTTGGGCATTGGCTCCTCTCCCACGAGATTCTGGAACTTGGTACCCTTAGCTTCGAAATGTGCTCCAACTGCAGCATCTGTGGTCCTCCTGTAACGTTGACTGCTCGGACATTGGCTCCTCCTCACTAGATAATGGAACCTGATCCCCTGAGCCTCGTACTGTGCTCTTGCTGCAGCATCTGTAATAATCCTGTGACTGTAATCCTGTGACAGTAACCCTCTGAGTGTAACCCTCTGCCTTGGCCACTGTGCCTGTCTACCTGTTCCAAACTCTCCTGCACTATACGGGTTCGCAGCAAGAGCCACCTGGTTTGTACTTAATGCATGGTCGCCAATGTTAAAGGGTGATTTAGCTCACCCTTTGAAAGCTAGTTTACTGTCCAAGAGAAAAAAATGAAAACCCTCAAAAATTTCTAGTACCCACCTAGTTCCTACCCCCTCTTACCAATCTGCTCCTGGACTATACCAGTATTCTGTAACTTCCGCCCCTATAACTCTCATCAATGCACGTACCTACAACATAAATCTGCCCACAAACCCTAGCATTCAATGTGCACACAAACTCAATCTGGTCAAAAGAGTCTTGGTTTCCTCATTAATGGCTGCCTCATACAATCAATCCTGCCCTATACAGTCCTGTCCTGCCCTCATAACTCCTAACTTCCTAACCACGCCTCCTAATCTCCATAGCCACAGCAAACTCTGCAAGAGAGTGAGAGAGAGTGGGAGCCGCCAAGGCCTCACTCCTCACTACCCCCCAAACCCTAGTCGTCGTCATCCAATCTGTCCGTTTTTCATCCAAGTCAATTTTTCATCCGACTCTCAAAACTTCATTCAAAATGCAGTAACTAGTTACAAGACGGAATACTGTTTTACTGCTCCAGGCAGTTTACTGTTCTTGCTCCTAAATTACTGCTCCTAGGTGAACGGCAAAAAATCCCTTTAATAGTCACGTACTCTCAGCATCGTAACACTCTTCATGGTTTTGATGGAAGACCAGTCCACCACTTTGTGAAGCACCACCTCAGCATACATCATTCTGCAAATGATCAATGGTGCTTCATTGCGTTCTACAGATCGTTGCTTGTATAGATGCTGATAAACTTGTATACAACGTTCAACAAACTCCGCATTGAAGCAGAAGTAGAGGTTTGCCTTGTCTGAGGTCCTGTGATTTCTGTGGCGCTCGTGCGGAAATAGTTTTGTGATGTGGCACCACTCAATGAATTCCTCGCATGTGGAATATTTCCATGGTTGTGGCTTGTCTTCCCAACGTCTAAATGCCAACTTTGCAGGATTGTTCAACACATGAAGCCGCTTCTTCATCGTCTTACCACCACGCTTCCGTTCGCGATCTTTGATTCGCTTCCTTTCCCCCTTGGTGAGTGGCACTGCCGGAGGGGGATTCTCCTCCATGGTGGTGTGCTGGGAAAGTTTAGTGTGTTTAAAAACACACCAACTACTCAAAACTTTGCCCACATGGTTTTACAAATCTCCTATGTGGTTGATTACGATATTGTAACGATACTTTGTGGCCCACCCAAGTATTCAGCAATAAGCCACCGTGAGGTAGTTTAGGGCCCAAATTCCCGGATGAACGTACAAAATAAGGTTGAAAGATGGTACGTGGCGTTGTCAAAATACTGTAGACCCCACCCAAGTACTCAGCAATAAGCCACCGTGAGGTAGTTCAAGGCTTGAGTGCCAAGGTGGAGCTAAAAAAAGTGAGGGGAGGAGGGCGCCTACTTCACTTATATAGTCTTGGGGGAGGAGGGGGGGCGCGAGGGGGTTCGAGTGGGGCGCAAGCGGGTTCGAGGGGGGGCGCGAGTGGGTCAGGAAGCTTGAGCAAGGCTCAAGCAGGGTTTCCATTTTCTTTTTTTTGAATGATGTAGACATCAAGTTCGAAGATTAATAAACAGAGGATATTAGTAAAATGTTTAAGGAAATGTTTTTTTAAAAAAAAAAAAGATTGAAAAACTTTTGAACCTTAATATTGGAAGAGACAAGCAAAATCATAAAATCAACAAGCCTATCTACTCAGTTCGTAGCGGAGTGTTTGTTTTATTTTGTTGTCAAATAAATTCACCATTTGCTTCAAAAAAATAAAAAAAATAAAAAAAATCAATAGAGTAGCGTTGAAGAAGGTTGCAAGAGAAATATATAAACAAATAATTAAATAAGGAATAATGCACAAAAAAATTTAGGGATGAAACAATAATATTGGATAAAAAGAAATCATGAATATTGGAAGAGATTGGGGATAAAGAGGGATGAATAACATGGGACGGAAGAAGTTATGAAGATAAATAAATCTCAGAATGATTAGAAAATGAATTATGCCATAAACGAATAATGTTCTAACGAAGAACTAAAATTAAATGGTGGACATTAAAAAAATAATACATTAATATTACAAGAGATGTGAAAAAATAAAAAACATCAAAATAGGTAGAGAAACGAGCATAAAATTAAATCAATAACATAGAATGGAAGAAGGTTCGAATAGAAATAAATAAATTAATCTATATATTTTTTTGTACAAAAGAATTAAACAATGCTCTAACATATAATTAAAAGTATAAAAAACCGTTATGAAGAGGCCAAACAATTGAATTGGGAGAGAAAGGGAATAGATTGAAATCAATAGCAAAGGATGGAAGACGGTTGGAAGAGAGACTATGCATATATAAAATCTCAGCAGATTCCACTTGTTTTTTTTTTTTTTTTTTTTTTTTTTTTTTTTTTTTTTTTTTTTTTTGAAGCAATGGGGACTTTATTCTACTGCAAGAGAAGAACACAAAACACCGCCGCGCAACCAGGAAGCAGAGTTTCCACTTCTTTCAAAAGAAAATAAAAGAAAATATATAAAAATAAAATAAGGAAAGTCAAAATGCGGGGGGAGGGGCGCGAGCGGGTCGGAGGGGGGGAGGGGGGGGGGGGGGGGGGGGCGCGAACGGGATGAGGGGAGGGCACAAGCGGGTCAAGGGAGGGGCGCGAGCTTCTGCGCTTTCCACCCACTATATAAAGTGGGGAGACGCTCTCTTACCCCACACTCCTTTCCACAGCGGCTCCTTGTCCTGACGTGTGAAAACACGCCTTGCTAAGAACTGCTCACGTGGAAAGTCTTCATTGGGGGGGGAGGGGGGGGGGGGGGGATAATTGTTGATTATTTTATAGGATTTCATCTTGCGATGTCTTCTAGGCAAGGCTCCGGCAAGCGGCCTATCTAGGAAGATTTGGATGCTCCAGATGCGGTGGACCCTATTAATTGTGTAAGAGCTGAATCGCATACTGGTTCTATTCCTTCATCTAGCTCGAAGGGGAAGAAGAAGAAGAAGAGTATTGGGGGGCACGAGAAGGATGAGGGTTATCCACCATTGGAGTATACGCATTTCATCAGGAAAGTGACCGTCGAATACTACAAGGCCCGTAGCATAAGAAGTTTGAAGGCAACTTACCTCGATCAAGGAGAAGCTGGGATCTTCGCCCTCCAACGTGATTTGGAAAGGGAATTCTAGAGCGCATTGGAAGGGTCAGAGTTCTACATGGGTTGTATGAAGTATTATCACAGCCCAAAGTGGTTGACACAACAAGTGAGCAGTGCTACGACAAATGTCATTCATGTGTTTGAATCACATGTGAAAAAACCACAAGGCGAAGAATGGAGCAACCAAGACAAAGTGTTTCTTGAGAAACTGAGAACGGTTCAAGATGCATGTCAGAGATTTTCCAAGGGGAAAACGAAGATTATGCCTTGGAATGAACAAGCGTTGAACTCAGCATTGGAAGCACACATGTATGGTTCACTGATTGGGATTCCGAATGTGGCCAAAGTTGTGCTATTATCTGGCTTCAATGCCAAAGGGGGGTATGGCAAAGTGCGGAAAGTGCGAATAGCCAATATGAAGCGTATTCCAATTCACATCGAATTTGCGGGAAAAATGTCCAAGGCTAAAACTGAAGAGGATAAGCAAAAGGAACGAGCGATTGAGGCCATGGTTTGCCCGGTAGAGCATCCGGGTGTGATAAAATTTTGGGCTTGTCACTCAAAGACCATGGAAGCTTATACGCTGAGGTGGAACGGAGATTGCCTCCGCAACTTCCTCAAATTAAATGAGAAGGCGTCAGAGGCAGCAAGTTACAAAGAAATTTTGAAGCTGCCCAAAATGCCCATGGAAGACTGCCAGAAAATTGTTGCCTATCGAAAGAACCGAGGAACGTTGGCCTGGAGTCTCATCTACGTTATGGACATAGTCCATAAGGCTGAAATCCTCCACAACGACTTAACGCAATCCAACATTCTACTCCACTTTCCACCTCATGACAAGGATAAAGTATATATTGGTATGTGCGATTGGGGTATGGCAAGCAGAGTTGTTGAGAAGAAGGCCTCCTCTTATGGTTTGAGAAACTCCGATGATCTACAACGATTAAAGGAGAGGAGGGTAGGAGTTGCGCCGTAGTTGTTTTTTTTATATGGCGTCAAAGATGACGAGGAACGCAATTTGGAGAGCATGAAGAGGATGCATCCATGTACGACGGAATCTGATGCATTTTCGGTAGGCCATTTGGCAAAGAAGATATGGAGCAAGGAGAAATGCCCGGAACTCTTCAAGGATCCTATATCAGAGATAGTGTTCTCATCAAAGTTGGATGGCTTGGTTAACGAAGATCCCGCAAAGAGGCTTTCACTTGCAAGAGTTGTGGATGATTTGATGAGTCCCCCTTACAACTTCCAAGCTCCCACTGGTTGTTTTAGATACACATTGTAGTTCCATAGTGATTTACGTTTGGAACATTTTGATTGCCTACGTGGCCTTGTTTGCACGATTCTAAAATTTTAATAAATATTTTTTTCGACGTATATGTGCTCTTGTGGAACATGAAATGATATTGCTGGTTTGGTAATGGAATGAAAAAAACAATTAAAAAAAAATTAAAAAAAAATGTATGACCCATTCACCGAGACTGCCCCCTCAGAAGCTCGCGGCCCCCCTTACAAAAGCTCGCGCCCCCCCCCCCCTCCGCTAATGCTCTCGCCCCCCCTTCCCCATAAGCACTCGCCCCCCCTTCCCCTGGAGTGTTCGCCCCCCCTCAGAAGTACTCGCCCCCTCCTCAGAAGTACTCGCCCCCTCCTCAGAAGTACTCGCCCCCCCTTCCAAAAGCTTGTGCCCCCCCTTCCACTGATGTTCTCGCCCCCCCTTCCCCCGAAGCACTTGCCCCCCCTTCCCTTGAAGCACTCGCCCCCCCCCTTCCCCAGAAGTACTCGCCCCCCCTCCCAAAGTCACGCGCCTCCTCCTCCCACAGGTTCTCAGCCCCCCTCAGAAGTACTTGCCCCCCTTCCAGAAGCACTCGCCCCCCAAAAGAAGTAGTTGCCCCCCCCCCCCCCCCCCCCCCCCTCCAGAAGCTCGCGCCCCCCACTCGCAGAATCTCTCGCCTCCACTTAGAAGTTCTCGCCTCCCCTACCAAACACTTTCCCCCCCATGTGAGAAGCTCTCGCCCCCTCAGGAGCTCGCGCCCCCCCGCTCACGAGTATAAATGCCATCAACTTAGGCCAAGCCTAATTTCATTTCAAATCATGGCCTCTAGTCCCGGAACTCCTTGTAGGCTCCTTGCTTGAGACTATGTGCATCACATTGGCCTGTGGTTGATGTCTACACATACCATTTTTTTTTTCTCACATGTGACATACTAACACTTGCAGACAAGAGATCATTGAACTTTTTCAGAGACACGGAGAATGACAGGTCAACAGCGTCAACCGACGTCTGAGTAGGCTCCGTGGTGGACGTTCCTTGATAAGGACCATGTTAAATGTGTGTGGTGCAATGAGACTTTTCGTTATAAACGACAAAGAGCTATGAAGCACTATGGATGGGGTGAAGGTTCAAGCAAGAGTCATTGTTCCAAGGCTCCTGCTCCCGTGTTTAGACGCTTTGCCAATTGTGATAATGTAATACCAAAAAGAATGACACATGCGAAGATCTATGGCACTAACGGTGGTGATGGCGATGCAACCTTCATACCATGTTCTAGCCAGTCTATGCCTGCTGAGCAATCTACGGAAGTGCCTCAAGGAACGGAGGAGGTCCAAGAGGAGAGGAATTCTCAAGTTGAACCGTCCTAGTCAACTCCGATTCTCAGCAGAGGCGATTCCTGTATAGGAAGATCTATGCGGCAACAAAGTTTTACAGAGGCCTATCAGATTAGAAAGCGCAATGATTTGGATGAGAAATGGGTGGCCTTTTTTTACGAAGCGAATACGCCTTTCAATGTGGTTAGACATCCAACTTTCATCGCAGCAGTGGATGCAACCTCGAAAGCGGGTTTTGTCTACCGTCCACCAGCGTATAACGCAATGCGAACCAAGCACATCCAGCCAGCAAAGCAGCTTGTCAAGACGAAAATAGAGGAGAAAACCAAGCAATGCATTAGCTTGTACGGGGCAACTATTTGCTCGGATGGATGGGACAACGTTGTTCGTCGGCCGTTGATGAATGTCATGCTTGTGTGTCCAGCTAGAGATATATTCCTTGGTTCCATTGATACAATGGGGAACAAGAAATCAAAAGCATACATAGCTGGGAAATTGAAAGAGTACATCAAAGAAGTTGGACCAAAGAATGTGGTACAGATTTGCTCTGACAATGCTAGTGCGATGTTGGGAGCCATGGACCAGGTGGTAGAAGCTTACCCACCCATTTACAAGCAAGGATGTGCAGCTCACATCATGGACCTCTTACTGGAAGATTGGGGGAAGGAAGCAACCTTCAAAGAGCTGATTATCTTGGCAAAACGCATACCAAATTTTATACGTTGCTGTCATGTGACCATGGCTTTGTTTCGCCAATTCAGCCCGAAGTTGTCTTTGTTGATACCCGTGGTGACAATATTTGGATGCCAGTACTTGATGATCGTTCCATTGCTTGAGCTGAGGGAGGCACTAATTCAGGTGGTAGTCCATCAGAAATGGGACGAATACGTGGGTACTTTATTCAATCGCCAAAACGGGCAACGTTTTCATGCCTTAGCAGGTCTAGTACGGAGTACCATTCTCGATGAGACGTTTTGGTTACGTTCTGAGAATCTTGTGCATGTTATGAAGCAGGCTGTTGTGACTTTGAAGACCTTTGATGGACAAACACCGGCAATGGGAGGGCGTGGTTGGCCATGAGTAATCTGAAGAAACATGTGTTCCGTCTACGGGGTGACCCTTTTTTCCTAGACCCCACTATAGCAGGGCGCTTTGAGACAGATTTTATGAAGAGATGGAAGATGATATTGACAGATCTCCACTACGCAGGTGCCATGTTGAATCCCTATATTTTCCCGGAGAGCCACGAGCTATTGACTATTGGTGCTGCAAGGCGTGCACTCCTGCAAGTGCTAATTCATTTAAGTGAGTGCCTTGGAGTGGACCATGATGCTGTGATGTTCGAGCTAACACAGTTTGAGGAACGCACCGGTCCATTCAGCCCTTTGGAGGCCCCAAACATTCGAGAGACGCGGATGCTACCCCATCAATGGTGGCAGCGGGTTGGGGCGATGCGTTGCCCTTGATAGCGAAGCGCATCCTTTCGTTAACATGCTCGGCATCATCATGTGAGCGAAATTGGAGCATGTATTCCTTTGTTCACAATAAGGTTCGCAACCAATTGGGCGTGAAGAAGGCAGAGGACTTGGTGTACATTTACACCAACAGCAAGCTCCTTCAAGAACCACGTGGAGCGGATCCGGTTAATTGGTACAACAACCGACCGTTCTCCGAAGACTCGGATGAAGAAGTTGCAGCCATGCACGACGAAGAAGTATGTGATAATGATGGAGATGAAGGATTCAACGATGGAGTTGAAGATAATGGAGGCGATGGTGACGACGGTGGTGTTCATGTATATCATGGTGGTATGGATGATGAGTATCCAGAGTTACCCGTGGACAATGCTGGTGGTGACATGCCACGCAATGAACCCGTTAACCAGCCGAATGGGGTTTTTGATTGGGCAAGATTTGATGAAGAGCCAGCTACTTCGCCTCACCACGTTGTCAATGAAATACGAACTAGAGGCGTGGTTGCATACGATCGAGCAGACGATGATATTGACGATGAATTTGAAGTTGAAATGACTCAGCATCAAAACAACGATGGTGGCAATAATGATGACATTCACCTCGTTCGTAGCGTTTTCAACAATGACAATGAAGGAGGGGGTAACAACGGTGGAGTGCAAATTCCAATTCCACAAGACGTTGAAGGAGGAGAAGAAGTTGAACAACTCCAAGGCGCTTTGCTAGAAAATGTTGAAGAAACAACCCAGTCCGGAGGTTTGAATGAAAGCCCTCCAAGAAATGAACATTCAGAGAGAGTTCAGAATGGACAGGAGGATGAAATTGCTGTTGGCCAATTGTTTCAAACGCCTGTGCCCCAGAATACACCTTCAATCGGTGCAGTACTTGCTGGGTTAGGTAGACCTCCCCCACCTCGTTCAAGCAGATCTACTGGGCATGGTTCAATTACTCCAACACTGAATATAAGTGTTTTGCTCACTTCTTCTGGAGCAGGTCTACCGGCTGGACCTTCTACGACGCGTCGTGGAGTGATGCGGTCCAGTAAAGGTCCAAGAAACGTTCGTCCATTTTTTTCAGGATATACTGTTGGGACTACCTTGTCTTTACCTGTGGCTGTGGATAAACATAGATTACCCGTAATCAATGAGGACGGGATCACCGATAAGACCAAAAGACGGAAGGTCAAAAGAATTGTGACTGCGGTGTTGGATGGTACAATTTGACCACGAACTGCGCAACATTCATTCCACAGTGGAGGAGTATGCGCCTACTAATTATGGAGAAGAGGACGCAGTATGCGGAGATGACAAGGGCTCAGATGGTTCGGAAGATAGTCGTGCAGAGGCACCTGATGATGAAAACATTGTTCTAAGAGTACCATTGGGGAGGCACGGTACTCGAAAGAATCCGGTGCAGCGCATCGCCAGAAAAAATAAAAAAAGTAATGCATCTTTCAGCATATTACATATAGAAGTTATATAGACAAAGTATAATATATATGACTCCAAAAAAATAAAAATAAAAATATATAAATAATATGTATATTTATACGTAGATACTTATATGTTAACCTTAGTCAATGTCCATAAAACATTAACTAAGGCTATGGAATGTATTTTTGTCTCGACATGAATTGAAATTTCTCTCATTTATGTCACTATGAAAACTTCACTCATGTCTTAATTTCCTTCAATGCCTGATTTTTGGTCCCGCGGACACTTGCGCCCCTCCTTCACAGGCGCTGGCGCCCCTCCCAGTCGCTCGCGCCCCCCTTCCCCAGACGCGCACGCTCCCCTCTTAGCCGCTCACGCCCCCGTCCAAGCCGCTGGCGCACCTCCTCCCCCAAGGCGTTAATGCCCTACCTCTAAGCTACGTCATCCTCCGTGTCAACTCTATATGTGGAATATTTGGTGACATGTCAGACGCGTGGCATCCTAGGTGGCCAAGGTAACTTCCATTTCACCATTTGGACGGTCAACCGTAAGTCTCGGTCAAACGGACCTCCCTTGACCCTTAACGAACGGAGGAGCGGACCGGACGGTCTTTCGGACGGAGAGGTCCTATGAACAACCATGATCAGGATTGGTCAATGGCGTCTTGGTGTAGTACTTGTCCCGCTATCTCTACGCATTTTTCGACTGGGACTGCACGGGAGTTACAAAATGGAGCAGTGACTGCGTGTATTTCCAACCCGATATACAAGCATTGGTCCACAACATACCATCGATGGAAGACGGCCACTACGACGTCTTTGCTCTGGGCACGGTCCTCGCCAATCCATGGTTCTCCCACATTCGAGGTATTATGTCGCAAGTCTTTTTTAAAAACAATTGCAACAGTGTCAGTGTTGAGCAGCTTACCTTGAATATAATGGCTGACAATGGCGAAAAGATCAATTGGGGTCTTTTGGTTGACGAGAATTTTCGGGTGCACCTTCATGCTCACCGCCACAATCCGGAAATCTCCAGCCCAATTGGTCCTTTTCTCTCTGCCTATGTCAGCCATTACATCGCGTATCACCAGCGCACTGGTCGAGCACTCGTCATGGGCACCTTCTTGGACCTGCAACGTGAATTGGCACTCCCGGCAGACCCTGCATCACCCGCCCTCAGAAGCAAACCCTAACGATTGCTGGAGCTTGAAACCGGGGGGGAGATCGCCAAGGACCTCACATACGGGCGACACACGAGCCAACTCCACAGTTATGTGACAGCAATCAAGACGAGCCTGGAATCATTGGTGGACTGGGCACACATAGCGGAACAAAAGAAGGAAGGGCTGGCAACGACTCACCGGGAGATGGAGGAGCGAGCTCGGCAAAAAATTTCCCAAGCTGTTCAGGCAGCGCAGCAGCAGGTACAGATGACGATCGCAGATGCCAAGGCGGAGCTCCAGCAACAGATTGAGGAAGGTCAGAGCACCCTGCACAATCTACGACAGAGATTGTCTCACGTAGAATTAGAGCTTAGCAACAGCCAGGACCAAGCAGACGTCCTCGCTAAGAAAAAACAGTTGATGAAAGAGAAGGTCAGGAAATTAGAGGTACAAAATACTGAGGACCAGGCTAGATGCAAGGCCCTGGCGGAGACAGCCACACCCATGGGACAACCCGCAACCTTGGACATGGCCAACATCCAGCAAGAAAAGTTAGCACTAGAACATGCTCAGGCGAATTTCGAAGTAAACAAGAGCGGGTGGATTCAAAATGCGGCCTACACCATAGCCACCATAGCGTACCGCATCCTTCGAAATTCGGAGCAAGCTACTGAGCCTCCACAACACTTTTTGGACAGATGCATGGATGAGGCCATAGCAGCATTAGACAAGGAGCAGTGAGATGGCGACTAGGAGGCCATGAATAACGAGTTCCTCAGCTTCATCGACCAGTCTTTCGAAGATACTCAAGGAAAAGGAAAGGCCCCTTACTAGTCTCCTCCTCGATCCACTAAAGTTGCTCCCTTGGTGGTCATGGCGTCAGGATCGTCTCAGCTAGCTGCCTCCTTTCCGCCACATGTGGACCCCGCGGAACATGTCAATATACCAGAGCACATTATCGACATCGATCATACGCCGCCACAGTCGCCTCCGCAGCCTACGCCCCATCCCGACAAGCCACGCCAGCTCACGGTAATCCCTAAATCCCAATCTTCGAAATTCCAAAAAGATGCTTTGAAGAAGTTAGAGGAAGAAAACAACCTGGAAGTGCAGGCCAGCAATGGCAGCGATGCCAAAGAGGAGCTAGAAACCGCAATTAGCTTGGTAAAGAAGTATTTCCTAGACAATCCAGACTTGGCTGCTCAATACACAGATCCGGAAGCTGACCAAGTATTTTCCCCTGCATGAAATAAGAGCCAGGGTAAAATTGTATATGATGTGTATGCTCAAGCCACAACCTCTAGGTCTAATCACAATTTAATGCACCAGGTGTGGGTGCAGCTACAGCAGCCCTCTACGGTGATCAAGCCCTGTCCAGACGACGCGCACAGGTACCACGGGAGGAGACTCGCCGAGATCGCAGGCCCGCCCACCGACGCTCCAGAGCTTGACAACCCAACAATCTGAGGACAGATTGCTATCTTCAAAGGATGGTAAAATGTTACACCCTCAGACAACATTGAAGGGGCACTAGAGTCAAGGACGGCAAAGAAGTAAACATCGGTAGTGACTAGGAGTCCTAGGAGACAATGTAGGAAAGAGCAGCGTATAAGGTCAGGGACGGCCAAGGAGTAGTCAGTTGTTTTGTTAGGTTGTTACACTGTAGCTCGACTCGGGTCACCAAACCCAGGACTTTCCTCTTTTTGTAATACGGAGCTATCTCGCTCTCTCTGACTAAGAATTCTTATTCCACTCTTATGCTTGACTCGACCCATTACTTGTATGCATGTTTGTTTGCTATTACTTTGCCCTCGCTATTCTCCCCCTTGCCTTCTGAGAAGACTCACCTCTAAGACATCCAAGACGACTCTGCTTTCCTCTCTCGGCCATAGCTCATACCTCTCCTGCCTCGGCCGTTGGCGTCCAGTCCTTAGGACAGCCTCGCCTTGCTTTCACCCCACGACCGTCTCTCCCCTCCTATTACCATAGACTTTGGTAACTTGCCCTCTCTACTCTTTCTTCCCCGCCTCTCTATGGTAAACAAGTCCTGACTTTCCCAGACCGTGACTTTCACTCACTCCATCCTGAATTCCAGATAACAACGATCAAGGAATTTCATTGTAGCACCAAAAGTAACGTTGCCTTGGGTTGTATGATTGTACTGATCACCAAGATACATGTGGAGTGGAAATCTTGGATTATCAAAAGATCACTAACCAAGAAGGATTGGCAATCTTATACAGAAGCAAGAGAAACAACTACACTACATAATTATTTCCTAAGCTAATTCCAAATTCGTCCGGGCATGGCCGCCACTCGCAAGAGCATTACTAGGAGCCGATATTAGACATTATTACCAAACCAAATTAATTCAACTCACCAAAGGTTCGTTTTGACATTTTGTACAAGAAAACTTGAAGAATTTTTCTAGGGCAGTTCCAAAGTTAGTTGCCACTCGACTGCTCTTTGATCAAATCTAAGATTCAACAAATATGCGAGCAGCAGCTGGGTGACAGCTCTTAACAGATCAACAAGTCACATCCAAATGATACCCGTTGGGAATGCTCAAATGCAACAATTAAGATTTTATCATGAACGTAATATCAATGACAACTCACTCTCAGAACTACTCATTGCCGCTTGATAACTAAGTACTTATCTCGTGATAGCTAGATATTATTATAGACTGCTCTATGTGATACCTACTAAGTTACTTGAATACGTGATTCTTATTTCAACGGCCCGATTTTCACTTTGCAAGCATGAACTTATTGTTTACATGAAGAGCTATTATTGATTACTCATCATTACTCATTGCTTGCAATGTTTTCAAAAAACGGAGCAGGATTAACCACTGGGCTTGGGAATACGAACTAGTTTTGGTGCAGTTCAGAAGACATTCAATCTCAAATACCAACCGTCGATGGCGTTAGTGATGTTCTTTACTAACTTGGTACTGGCGCCGGCGCCACAAGAGTCTTACGAGTTTTGACAATTCTATCTTGGGGTCGCCTTGATTATGTCATGGCCCTCTTTTCAGTATGAAAATATTAATGTTGGCGAGACTGAATCTCAGAGTATTAGGAATGTGACAAGAATATTCAATTTCTAATGTAAAGTATATTTCCTTTCATGTGAATGTAAATTTAAAAAACTGAGTAGTCAATCCCAGTGCGCACACCCTGTAATGTTTCGTTGAAAACATGAGTATGTCAACTAGTAGCATAATGAAATATCATTGCAAGAGAGAATTATGAGTCCTGAGGCCATTCCAGGTTGATTTGGATACGTGGCTTCTTCAGTAGTATTTACCGGATACTAAGGGTGTGCACATTATCCGGCGCTGGCGCCAACAGACGACAATGTAAGCGCGTCCGACTTTATCTGAAATAAATTGTCAGCCTCTTCTACGTAACTCAGTTCGACTAGTGATTTTCATCGTTGCGGGATATTGAACTTTGATTTTGTGTTTTGAAAGGCAGAGTTTCTTCAACTGTTATACATCCTATCCGCCTGCTGTCTCTTGGCGCTGGCGCGATCAGAATGCCAACACCGTAGTTTTAATTCTCTTTGTTCTCGCACGCCCGAAGTTCGCAAAATTGTCAAAAGTTGAATGATCGATCCACAAATATGAGGTAACTTAATTCTTACCGCCCAAATGATTGTTATTTGCAATATATTTAAAACAAAGATGCAATCGGTTTAATTGATTTATTAACCGATTATTTTTTTCATTAAAATACTAGTCTCCTGCCCATTAAGATGTACCAGTTTATTTCAATCGTAAGCTGGTTATAAACGTCCACTAAAGTAGAAGGCTCAATAAGGGACCATCTAAAGGCTTGTTGGCCTTTTTCATGTATTTTCTTAGGCGGGAATATTATTATCTCATCTTTCAAACAAAGAGGAATTGATAATAGCCTTTTGATGTTGTGGCTGTGTAGGTGGAGAGCAAATGTAAGAAAGGGTTGGGTGTGGAGTGGCGGTAAAGAGCTTGAAATTACGTGAATGGAATTCTCTCACTAGGCTTTTGTGCAATTGCTTACATTTATAAATGCTAAGATTGGTATATTGCTCCAAATAGTGCTTTCATGACTGTTAATTGTTTACATCTCTATAAATGTTAACTTTTCTCTACTACCAAGGATTATTATTATTTTCTTAATTTATTTGTTTATTTATTTTTTGACACAAAGAATTATTTTTCTTTTTTGATACAAATCATATTTTTTTTTAAACACAAATATATATATATATATATATATATATGTATATATATTTTGCCACAAATAAATGGATGATCATTTATAGTGGGTAGACTGTGCTCACGAAATAATAATATAATGAATTTATTGGGATGTAGATATACTGAGAGCTTAAATTATTACTATAATAGCCAGGATTATTTTGTTTTCAGTAATATTCATGATGGTTAATAATCCAAATTTCAGACTCGCGTTATCAACTATATTACAGTTGAATTTGATTTCGCGGATATACAGGTAGAAAGTGAGGCAGCCCCTTATATTCGACCAGTAACCAAACTTATCTAATGGCTGCTAGAAGGACTTGGAAACAAGACCACCATGGCTCTCAAACATCTTTAACAATTTTCAATTGAACTTGAATTGAGTTTGTCTGTCGGTATCTTGGAATCTTCCTTCACTGAAGGCCCGTTTTCTCACAGTGTAGATTTTTTCATAAGCTGCTGCTCAATTCTGCTATTGGGTTTTTTTTTTCCCCTTCAAACAATATATACTTTGTCCAAATATATACAAGTGTATCCATAAACATCAAAGCAATCATGAGGGCGGAGTAATCCTACGACTCCCGTAATGTAGAATTTAGCACATCCCTTAAATACCGATACAAGAAGTCACGTAAAATTAATTAATATGAGGGTGGTAATCAAGGAGGAGAATGATCACGCTGTTTATCTGAATTCATGATAGTCGAATTCAACTCATTGATTGAACACCGTTACAAGTTGTGACGTCAAAATCGCTACTTAGTAATCCTACGTCTCAGATTGAACTCACATCTTTGAGATTGGAGTAGTGAATGATCCAACCCAGCCTCACATAAACGACCATGCTATTGATATGTTCTTCTTCCATCACCTGTCATTTTGAGGTATTTGCTAATTTTCACATAGTCGAGGCGTCCGCACAATATGGCTGAGGCGGAGATGGAAATGTATTTTGCGGTGAAGATAGGTTTGCCGAATGTCGGCCTCGATCCAGCGATGAATTGTAGCCACATTCGAGATGAGGAGTTGGTTTTAGTCTTTGGTGAGAAGGTGCGAGACCATGGATATAAGTTTGTGGAAGCTAAACCCGGGAGAGTTAGGGACCGTGCCCTGGAGCTGATACCTGCGATCTGGTAGTGAGAGTTGACACCAAATATTACCGTGATACCCGAGAGCATTGCGAGGGCTCTGGTCTCTGAAGTGTGTCATCACAACCTCATGAATTGGGCTAGATATGCTGCTCTAAGTAGCACGGGGGATTTTTCGAAAGAGGGTAACAATGGGGTTTTTGTTTACTTTCGCCACGGCCTCAGAACATTCACTGACTTAGCTATGGTTAGAATTCGGGAGGAGATTGATGCTAGCGTTGAGGAGTGTCATTTTGCAGATAGAGCGCACGAGTTGAAGCTGACTGAGGTGGATGCTCTGAAGGCGAAGGTGGATGCTCAAGAAGCGAAACGACTCGATCCTCCAGATCGACTAAAGGTGCAGCTAGAAGTTCAATGCTTGAACGAAAAGCTAAGACATGCGAAGGGGCCTGTGGAGTTGTGGCGGTCGTTGCAGAGCACCATCAAGGAGTGTGGGAACGACGGCCTCAAGATGTGGTTCAAGGATAAGATTTTGGAAGAGATTCAGAATATTTCTACACTAGAGGCAGCTATTTTTGCGAAAGATGAGGACTGATTGGAATTGAGCAATGCTCTTCAGGAAGCGACTGATGAAGAGAAAAGCCTGGGAGCCACAAGTCTTCAGTTGACTGCAAATGTTGCTGGGAAAAAACTGAAACTCCAGAATCTTCTGAAGAGATCAAAGATTCCTTTGACCAGGACTCCATACCCCTATATCGTCGACGCTCAACCCCTCAATGATGTGCAAGAGATTATGGTTCGACCATGTGCAATGTGTGCATCTGGATTTCCACTGTTCAACATTGTAGTTGCTCCATGTGAGTGTCTTTATCACCCTTGGTGCGTTGCGATGCATTGTTGGATTGACGATTGATGTGCGAATCCTTTTTGCGAGGAGGTATTTCCAACTGCTTGGCTTCAGAGCTTTGGGCTACACCAGATTGAAGGTACATTTCCCATACCGAATCACAGATCGAATGCGTTTGATTGATGTTTCAAAATTACTGAAGTTTAGATTTGACTAAACGAACTGCGTACAGAATATCATTTGTACGTTTTTAGATTACTGAACTGTGCCAGTTACATTTTTGCTATGTCTAAGAGCTGGTCGAACAGTTTAATGTTTGTTTTTTTCGTAGAACCGCGTGAATACGAGCCAGCCATGGTGGAAGAGAAGAAACAAGCGCATTTGAACTCGGACATTGGAGGAGTTAATTATCTCCCTACTATGTCAGGCCGCAAAAAATCTAGAAAGCATCACAATAGTCTGGTAAGTATTGTATAAATTTGATGAAAGTTCGCTCTGTCTTTTTGCCCTTAACGTTGTTCGAACCTGAACCTTAATTGTTAAACCAAATTGTCCCTTGACATTTTATACTTCATAGTGTTTCTGACTGTAATTGCATTGGAAACCATGCTTGTCATGTTTACAGTTGTGTAGTGTTAATCCCAGAATATTGTAACCTAGGCAATTCCGTCCAATTTAAAATTTGTGTGAGGAATTCTTGTAGTTTACATCTTTTAATATGTAGATATTACGGTTCGCATTTCATGCTTTAGAATGTGGTAATGAAATCAGAATGTACTGTTGATATTTTTGATTTGCAGGTGTGAGTTCATGTATGCTTGGATCTGGTGGATTCAAGCTGTGCATGTCGACGTTGAAACACATTTACTTTTGAGTGTGACGTCAGTATTGTTATCTCAATCGATAGTTTCTTCTCTTCTATCCGGAATGAGTTCTAAAACGGACCTACATGAATGGACAGTAAAGAAACATTCTTTTTGTCGAGCCAAACCGTGACTTCTGCACAAAGGTCAAATCGACCATTTTGATATGTATATTGTAGCTTTTCGATGCCAACTTATTGTCGCATTTGATATCACTCAGTTTTCAAGCTTATTATGTTCAATGTCATTGCGTCAAACATTGTTCTTCAGTGGGTGCCGTCGTTAGCGTCAGATGATATTCTACGCATTGATAATTGGGATGTTAAATACTTTTTGATATTTGGAGGTTTTAGGTTGTTTAAGCTCTTTGGCAATTCTGTGATGGACTCAATACTTAGGATGGAATCGAGAGTCTGATATAATCAAAACAATTGTCTTGTAAAGGTAGTTCTTTTTGTTGCAACTTATCGTATTCCTCATTATACATGTTTTCCTTTTTTTCTCTCTTTAATGGATGCTAATGGCGCATGTGCCAGTTGTATTCTGTTTTTGAGTTATGTTGTTATTGAGTGGTGTTGTTTTTGAGTCGTATCGGCTACATATTTGTTCTTTTGCCAGAAGTATTTTGAATTGATCGAATGGGACTTTGATACTGTTTCATAGCGAGTATCGTTAGGATTGAGTGACCTTATATCAGTTATTATCATCACAGATATGAACAATTTTTCAGTGAATTCTCTTCGGTAGTTAATCGAAATGTGCAGTGTAACCAGGATTGTAATTTCAACAGAATGGTATCCATGCATGACTAATTGAATGGTTCGTTGAGTATATAGTCGCAATATGTGATGTGTGTCGTCTCCGATTTGGCGCTGGCGCCAACCTCTTTGACTGCTCTCTCATTTTCGGACATTGCAACTTCTTTAGGAGATTTCATCTCAGCTCTATGCTTATCATGTGGGCTTCGCAGTATAGTTTGATTTTTGAATCCCATTTAAGTTTCTTCTGTGTTTGGTTACAGTCCTAATTGCATGCATTCTCAAATTTGTTAATATGCTTATGGAATTTCACTTATAGATGACCACATTTATTGATATATCGAGTAAACCAGGTATAGTCATCATCAAATCTGAGTCATTTGTCGACACACACTACTGTGCATTCGTGTTCAAATTGTTGAGGTTAATTGTGAATGTGTTGATTTTCTGCTCAACAACTTCATAACGTTTTTCTTTTTGATTCCTCCTTTAAAATTTAGTCTTGGTTGGTTTGTAATACCCAGTATCTGCATATCACGCCTTCTTGAATGATTATAATGTTTCCTACGATATTATTTGAAAAATAAAAAGTGAGTATATTTGCTCATGTTGGAGCTCCTGTTTAGGGTTCCATTGTGTCAATGGGCTCCCATATCCGCCGATCCCGGAGGCGAGTTACGTCGGGGTCCATTGATTTCACTCGTCCCCCGAATGCTCGTAGAGATGGGGGTGCCCAGTTGACGGAGTTGTTTGCAGGTTGAGGGTATTTATTTACTGCAATTGTTTTACCTCCAACCAATAAGAGATATTACTAGAAAATACTCTCGGAACTTCTGCCCAGACAGTTAATCCGACGAATCTGTCCCCTATCTAAGTGTCGTTTACATTTTGGCCTGTGAGATCTACACATGTCTAGATATTGCGCCGTGCCTATGAATCCAGAAATGCAACAAGGCAGGCCAGGATTCACAAACGCGTGACCATGAAGTATTCGAACCATCTTCAAATTAGTTTTTCGTTTGCTGTTTACAAAATTAATTTCTCGGTTGATACTGTATTCGGAGTCATAATGCATTGATTTTGCGTGCTTTGTTAAGAGTTCGATCTTCACAAACTCCAAGTATGGAGGATATTTGAAGTAAATGTATAGTCATTGCGATCAGGTGGAATGCGTCAGAGGTTTCAGTTTTTGATTGGCGCTAGCGCCAAGCACCACAAACAGGATTTGCTGCTCATGTTGACATCGTCGTTGGGTTGATTCTTCTTCGAATATCAGCTTCTCGTCATCTTTCACGTTTTTGGATTAATGTACAGTTTCCTCATCGTATGTGTATTTTTTGAACCCTGAATCGTATCTATAGAACCAATGGCCGACGTATTCATCCGTGTGTTGATGTGAAGTGGATGTCTATAAATATGGTATACGTATTTGATATACGTATTTGGTATATGTAATTGGTATACGTCTTTGGAATAAATCTGTAGTTATATTGTATTGATGTTTTACTTTAGTACGATGGACATGATGAACATTGAGCTATTTTTTCCGTTACTGTTTCGTTTACATCGCTAGGACTTCAGCATTGATTACTGACTTTATGGCCTATTTTCCTCCAGAAACAGCCTATATAAGTACACACACACCCTAGATTGCGTACTTTGAAAAACTGTCCTCCACGAATTGGTATTACCGAAATAAGATATGCCGCTCATAATCATGTTTACTTCAATATTTAATTTACTGTGAATTTTTAAAGCCATTTTTTGGTAATACATACCACCGTTATGTAGGCCCACCAAAAATTGACCAACATGACACCAAAACTTGACCACTCTACTACTACCAGAAGATTCCCTTACTACCAATCATGATTCATACTTTTTTCTAGATTTCCCAAGATTTTAAATCTGAAAACTTGTCGGAATTGGAGAAGTCTACTGATCGGTTATGGAGACCCTGTCACCTATGGGTGCCTCAACCTTTTTCTCATTTTCCCCTGACAAGCAGGATGTTTCTGGACATGACCGGGATCGGGTCCCTATAAAAGGAACTTAGCACGGCCACAGTCCACAAAGACTTAGAATTCACCAAATTTGTGTCACGTATTGAACGAACAAGTGTAATCTTCCATACCATAGGACAAATTAAATTCTAAGCAGGGAAAACTTTTTATATGGTTCAACTCGGATTACATCTACATCCATACACAATGAAAGAATATCATAAACTAAATATCGCCCCCCAATTCTGGAACGTAACAAGGATGTCAGAACCTACCAGGTGGGCGAGGGAACTCATAGACTTAATTCATAATCTATCGGGTTGGCGAGAGAACCCAGACTTAATTCATACTACACAGCTTGGTCCCTTGTCACACGATTGCATGAGCTCATGCTGGAACCTGGCATAGAACACCTCATCAGTCGGCTTCAACAAATAGGCCAAAGGCAAGGAGATATTACGTTTCTTGAGGAACTGATACCTTGGTCTAATTCTACACTCAAGACTATACCCGAAGTACTGAGGAAAAGCCTTGAGGTCGTCCAGCCCACGCCCCATTTCTTCTTTCAGGAATCTGTACTTGGGTCGCAGATTCGACTCAATGCTGTAATTGAAAATAGCTGGGAATCTGATAAATGCTTGGACTGTTTCTTCCTTAGAGAAACCGAGGGATTTAAGAAACTCTATCTTTGGAATTAATCTATTCTCTATATTAGAAGCTAGGAGAGTTGCATTGTTCGACACCACGATCGACATGTGAATAAACCCAAAAGATCGAAGAAAGTGCAGCGTGGGGCGAAGACGGTCATCGACGCTTGCGGTTAATAAACGTGCGCATCTGTTCAACACTTTCCCCACATCTCTTTTCTTCAACCCTACCTCTGTCAAAAGAAATTTCACCACAGGCAGAAAATTCTCTTCAACGCTGTGAACTAGCAAATAAGGGTTGTTGGTCAGCACTTTCACCACATCCTTCCTGCGTAGCTTGTGGGACTCTAGAAAGCGCACCACCGCTCGTACATTTTCTACAGAGCAGGTGCTGAGCAAGGGGTACTTCGTCATCAACTTAGTAGAATCCAAATCCAAGCTTTCTAGAAACAAGATCACGTCCTGGAGATGATGAGAAACTCTGCAAACAAGGTTCAATTCAGACCCATAGCCGCTAGGAATCCGCACGCCTTCCACAAATAACCGCGACCTAATCATATCAGGCTGCTTCTGCCTCTCCAGGACATGCCTGGATGATCTCGACGTTGCACTATCCGTATCGTCACACCCGAGGGAACCAGACTCAGCAGATCTCTCCACAGCACCTCCCTCTACAAACTGCACCAAATCTACAGTATCTTGAACACAGTCACTAATTATTCTACTTGTTTCCTCCAACGATGCAGCCGACGTTACGGGCGGAACTTCTGATATCAATTTTTTCACGTTCTGCCATCCCGGAAGTTCCTCTCCGATCGCAGTTGAAAAAGTTGGATCCACTCGCCAGCTGGTCGTGTCATCTACAGGCTCCGCGTCGATAACATTAGATTGCCGACCTCCAGAATTGCAGCTTTTTCGAGCGTTTGTCTTGCCAGCGCCACAAGAGGTGGACTTTCGAACCAGCAACTGTTTTCTTAAATAGTTTACCCCAGTGGTCAACGTGGGTAGGGACGACCGCTTACCCAAACTTTTGGCTTCCACCTTGCATAATACTCCTGGCGCTACTGCTACTTGATTCAGATACAATGCTGAATGAGACATGGTGTTAAGCTGCATCCAAATCGTCACTGTGGACCATCATACCGCGTGCCCGGACATAAAACTCGGCGTCTTTTTTATTCAGCCCCTCTATACACATGTAGGTCCTATGAAATCGATGGAATTGCGAGGACACCTCCAATATGCTATACCTTCGTTGCAGAGTCTGATTCCGATGCCTCGATGTTTTACCCTCCTCAGAACCTCACCAGCTGTTTTAGCTCAAAGACCAGAGAATTGTTGATATGGTGATAAAATGTAAGGCGACATATACTGATAATTACACGTAATTATCAAGGGGCCGCTGTCATCAATCCTGGTGCAACGCCAGCAACATATCAGTTTCAAGCGGGTAAGGGGAAAATTAATACAAATTTTGCAGTTTCTAATGATCTAACCTCCAAATTAGAAACCAGCCAAGAAAAACAAACGGCCCCTTCAATTACACGAGAGAGGAAGACATAGTTGAAGAGATTCTCAACCATATAATTAGACAAAGTGAGGGATAGTCTCCTTTCGCAACCACAACGTAGATTTTAAGGGTTTTTTTGGGTAATCTTTGAGGTATTTCCCAGGAACAATTTGACCAACTCAAAATCACACATTGTCAGCTATTCACTGGAATTCTGGTATAATTCTCAATGAAACGCTTCTACTAGCACAAAATCTCTATTTAAAACCAAACCTTTATCACCCAAAATTTAAAAAGCAACACTAGCTACGGCTAATAATTCCTAGATAAGGCTTATCACTCCCATACAAACAATTACGAAGTCTTCTCAAAACCAATCACTACCCACAGAAATATCATATACCTAGAATCAGAAGCTACACTCACCTCGAGAAACCAATCCCAGATAAGGCTGAAATCCGGCCCAATAACGAATCCTTGAGATGCTTGAAAGAGAAAATGAAAGTGGAGCTGGAAGACGAACCTGAGCTGACACAGCCACCGCAGCAGTATAGAAGAAAAAACCGAAATCCAAATTGTCAAAGTGCTGGGATGGTGAGCTGAGCGTCGAAGTGGAAACATTACAGGAATATCGGGACCGCCGATCGGAGAGTGGCGTGCTTGCTGTATCCGCCATGGCCATGCTTTTTAACTGGTGGAGTCGTGCGTTTCGAAGTCCAATAGCACGCTCGAGGAGGCGGAGGCAGTGTGCCACGCAGATTGGATAGACATGTTCTCTTCGCTGCGCTCCCTCCCCCGTGCCCCATTCCGCGCCACCACAATCTTCGCTGGGTATAAGTTTGTGGGAGAACGCTAAGCTGCATGTAAGGACGGATATGGGCGGAAGATGCTCGCCTCAGCATTCAGTTAAACCGGTAGTCCCCCTGCAGTCCCGAGGTTACCTCCCGCTTTCTAACTTCAGCGTCAAAATAAATTGAACTACTGTTCTAATTCCTTGAGAGCTCCGAGAGAGGTTATCAATGCGGTTGTCCCCGTGCAGCCTCGCCGCAAAAATTCCATTGCCAGATAACTATCATCTCACTAAGCACTGCCCCGCGATACTCTCTCCATACAAGACATTGGAATTGTCACAAAATATTGCAAGCAAATCGTGACATTGTGCCTAGTCGTTAACCATTATAATCATTCACTTGTTATGAATGAGTTTGTAACATTAATCCCTTCTAGATTGGTGCCCCGGTGCCGTTGAATGAAGTTTATGGAATTCACCAGTACCATATAGTGCATTTTTCTAGATTTTATAGCCAACTCCCAAGAATTTTTCTTCTGTTTGTATTTTTTTCATAAAACCATATAGTGAAGTTTTTTCAAGCGACCAAATAAACATGAACCTATGATCTTATACACTTTCCATCCTACATCTCCAGTAGGAATAATGATTGATTGAGATGGTATCATCACAATATTATATGTCTAAGAATGGAATCATCACAATATTTTTGAAGAAGTTGATAAAAGTTGTGAACACATACTGTCTAAGGTTGCTTCAACCGATAAAGAAGATCTAAGAGTTTGGCTATTATGTATAATGGTTTAAGAAACTTAGAAGCTAATTTTTTAGATGGCTTTATAGTAGCAATGCTTCCATGGCGCAAGATGGCTTTGTCACCTAGTTGAAAGGCCAGTTGTTGTGGCACTCCATCTGCCCAATTATAATGATAGCCTTGAGTTGCGCATGAACTTGTTGTAGATGAAGACGCTCCTTGGCTGATGGAATAGTGGATATTGTAGGTGTAAAAAATCAATAGTGTTGGTTGATAACTATATGAGGCATAATATAGAGAGTACATTGTTGTAGAGTTGCATGGCAAGAGATTAATCCAATTGTCTTGATGTTTTATGGCAAACATTATGAGAAATTGTTCAATTATTTGATTCACCTTCTTTGTTTGTCCATTTCTTTGAGGATGAAAAGCCGTTGTTGGTAAAGGTTGAATCTTGATAAGTTCAAATAGTCTACGCATGAACTTTGACACAAAAATTGAGCTGTTGTTTGATATAACCTCATCCGGCATGCTACGATATTTTCAAACATTGTTCAAAATAAAGATCGAGTTTGATTAGAGTCATTAGTCTACTTCGTAAAAAAAAATGAGCTAGATTATTATTTTTATTAACCACCTCTAGGATATAATCATATCATTTTCCCCAAGATAGTTTAACAATGAAGTCAATGGAAACGCGTTTCCATGGAGCACGAGCAACTTGAATTGGTTGTATTCGATTAAAACAAGGATACTGTGTTGCTTTTGACCTTGGTGCAAATCGCACCCATCCGCATAACTATGAACATAACAACAAAGATTTGGCTAATAAAAAAATTTGATAACCAGTTCTAAAGTTTTAGTCCAACCTTGATGTCTTGCAGCGGAGATGTCATACAACAATTGCAGAATTTGTCTATAGAATTTGTCATTGTTTGATAAATTTATCATTTCTTTGAACCAAAGTATTTCATCTACAAGGTTATATTCTTAAATCTAAGAGCGGATGTCATGTTGATGCATTTTTATCCCTCATTTTAAAATGCCAATATTGGTTGCAATTTGGGGTCTTTGTAACTGCATAGTATTATTTGTTCCAAAATATGGACAATACTCAATACAAATTCACAATCTGCCAATGCATCAAAGCACAAAAGAAGGCAGTTTTTCTCATTTTGGCCTTCTATGGCATCAATTCTTCTTGAGAAGGCATGTGCACGCCCACATAATGAACCTAATTGTTGGTGGTCAAAAATGAACTTGGATAGAATGTTGACCATTGAGCATGTTGCCAATTTAATTGCTCAGTAGTTAAAAACACTCCAATTTCTATGGTCCAAAATTACACAAATTTGATGAAGTAACCTTTCTACATACACACGCCAATTATTCAAGGCTAAAATAATGCTTAAAAGTTCTTTGTCATAGATGTCATAATCTTATTGAGTTGGAGGCATTTTAGAACTTCTATTCGCACACCAATGTAAATGACCATCGTCTTCGTGTTGCAAAAGAATTTTTCAAGTTTGTCTACAATATGTTGGCCTACAATAAGATAGAGCTCCCCTTGGATGTAGTGCACAACCCTCTCACAAACGGGTATATTCTAGAACATGAGGTTACATTGAGGGTTTCAAATGATAACAAAGACGGCGCAAACGTCATCCCCTTGGACAACAACACTGCAGAACTTATTTTTAGCCCTACAGTGACTACCCAAGTAGAACAGCCGACGCAAGCAGCACTCAATGACCACAACAATGGGATATCAAAATCAACTATCGACCGCGCTCCCTTACCAAGGTTTGTTGACCTCCTGAACCCGTCAACTGTAAACCCTGTACTGCAAGCATTTTGTACTGTCTTCTAACTACATACATTTTGAATGTGCTTATATTCCGAGCAACACTACACTAGGAGTTGAATTGTTGGTTTGTACGAGGTTGTGTCAAAGAGGATTAATGAAGAATGCGGTCACGTACAACACGGGTTTGTAGAGTTCACTTTTGAAACTGGAAGCACAATTTTGTGGCCTAATCCTGATATGTTAGCACTGGATGACAACTAGGGAAAAATCTATGCTCCCGTAATGGACTTTCTTTTCCTCTAGTTTTAGACTTCAATATCTCTAGATATGCTGATATGCCTATCTGTTTTTGCCATTGCTCTGCTAGACCTCACCAACAAGACCACAAAAGTACATGCACTACAAGCCTTATCTTAAGGAGCATCTCAGTGTCGGGGTGAAAATACACTACGGTTGTACAAAATCGCACTCACGGCAGCATTTCAATGCAGGGTGTAAATTTGGAGCAAAATTAACCCCATTGTTGGTAACATTATGTTAAAAATAATATTCAGGCATAGTCTATCATCTCGTCTTTATTTAAGATTGCTTTACAATCTTTGACTTGCATCCATCAATTCATCATAATGAGTACAAATTAGTAATGAAAGTACTGTCACATTTTCAGGTTTAGGATTTTGTACTCTTTATGAGAAGTACTGATAGCTTAGATCCTTGTAGTTTAAAGAGCCAAAGTCCATGTTCTAGTACTTGAAATCAAATCAGGCAAACTTGTTTAAAGAGGCAATTTGACGCCTTGTCCTTCCAACTTGCCCACATGAAGAGGGGAGATGTCGGAGTTTCGTTGAGGCCGAGACCTTTGTAGTCCATGTTTGACCCCAAAATAGTGTTACTATCTGATCCTATTCCTTTGATGCCTTGTCCTCTTTTCTTAAACCATTTTCCTCTCAACAATATCATAGCTTGCACATGCAGGCACCTTTACCACCCAAGGTGCGCAGGGGTTTGGTTCAAAGTGCCTAGCATATGTGCCGATCCAACATGCGGAGCAACAGTGCATCCCAATTGGTTTCAGAATTTGGGATTTGGCCAGCTACATTTATCTCTTCAGAAGCTTATTCAATCTTTGGATTTAGAAAAGCAACAAGAGATGCTCCTAGCAACGTTGACATCTACTGCCCTGGAGTCCCATCCAAATATCGGTAAGCTTCTTGTTACTTGGAGTTCAGTAGGATTGAATATCTAAGGTACACTATCTAGTATGCGTGGTACCAATTTGTACATAGTTTCCAGTGTTAAGTACATCTGCGGTAGAACAAGTACGAATCAATCAGTGGTGTTATTCTTAAGTCCTTTCATTGAATCTAAGCCTGTCGACATAAGGGTACAAACATGGAGTCATCTGCTTCCAGTACCGGTACAGTATCCTCCATCTATTGATTTATAGCCTAACCAACCTTATTCTTCTGTTTGCAGATCCGGACAAGGTGTATCAAGAGCAATTTAAACAATCCACCGTGTGCACATGAGCTCAAAGTTTTGGTGGTACAAAGGCTATAACTTTGACTAAAAGCATGGGGATATAGAGTCTGGGCAATAACAGTGCAACTGGGAGCAAACAGTGTCGGCCAGAGTCTCCAAAACATCTATTAGGGGTAATCTCGCAACCTAGTCTTCCATGCGTAGATGAGATCAACTCCCTAGAGAAAAAGAGCCTCTACGAACACATCCGTTGGCAAATGGCAATGGTGATGGAGGCGATTATATGGCCATGACAACAAAGCCGTAACTTGTACCCAATGACAGAGAGAGTTGCATCACGGAGGTTACTGGAGGGGGCTCTATGGGGGGCGCTTGCAAGACATGAATAGAGACAGAGTTAGAGGAGCGTGTTAAGAACTTGAGAGAGGAAGCTGTAGAATTTAAGAGGCTCTAGAAGTTACGACATGAAGCTGCGGAATTAGAGCGTCTTAAAGAGTTGAGAGAGGAAGTTGCTAAGCTAGAGCTTCTGAAAGAGCTGAGGAATGATGGCCAAACTTACAAGTTGGACGATAATAGATCAAGGTGACAGGGCTTGACCCGAGTGGTGATCAAGGTGCCTCAACCCCCACCACTCCCTCCACATGATAAAGAGACGGAAACTACGGCATCAAAGCGTAAGGCAAGAAGTGAGATTGCTGCAGAGGAAGCATCGAAGGATGCAGCTGAATCAAACAAGAAACATAGGAGAGGTTCTAGAAACAAATAGCCTCAGGGTTACTCTGCTTGGTGGAAGTATGTTTGTTTGTGGAGATTCAAAATAACTCCATGTTGGTTATTGTTTTTTCCACGGTTGGGTCAATTCTCAGTACTGGCGCCACCTGTTATTTTATGACTCTGAGATTCAATTTAATCAAATTTCTACCAACATCAACTAATACTTGTGCCAGGATGTTTGATTAGAAGGTGGTATCGCCCTTCAAACATTTTTCAACGTCCACTTCCAGCTCTCATCATAACTGTAGTTTGAAATCTCCTTTTCTATCGGTTCAAAGACTACTTCGACTCGCAAGGAAGTACCACTCGTGATACAAAATGTACGGTACATGTCTACAACAAACAAAACAAGGTACATATTGTACAAATTAGTATAAAAACCTGTACAATTTTATATCTAATATTGTTCTTACTTCGTAACTAGGTTTGTCATGCATGTATGTGGATGATGTAATGCGTCACCGCGAAGCTCCACAGTGCGCCACATCGCCTATATGTATACTTGGAAACTTTTGGGAAGTCGATATCTAGAAAGGTTGAACTTGCCACCACTATCTTGTGGTGTATTCATGCAACTCACATAATGTGTTGTCTCTGAACAGCACATAAATACCTAGTTCAAGACAATGGCGTCATCTTTTGGGGTTATCCAAATTATCCAATGGGCCTCACATTTGGCGATAAACTTAGGCCCGCCAACAAGAGCTCCCATAGGAGGAGGCCAGAAGTCTCGTACAGACTTTTCCTCATGATAAAAAAACTATTCTTTAAAAATAAATTAAATAATATATGACCTAAGTGAAGTTAACTATGTATTATTCTTTGAGACTAATTTGAGATCCTTGCTTTCTTTAAAAATATAAGATGTTATATCTATGGGTTTTTTACATTGTATGACAAAAATGTTAATTCCTAAAATCAACATTATCGAAACCAGTGAAAATATTCCAACTAGATTGTGCAAATTAGAGATGTTGTCATAAGAATATTTGTGTGCGTGACATTCTGTTTTTCATCCCTTCAAATCTACCAATTTTTAATTCTACAATTCAATGTAAAATAAATTAAGAAAAGTAAAAGTATCCCTTTAACATTTAGAAATCAATAATTCCAACGAGTTGAATAGAACTTTGGAAGAGTTTTTTTATTTTTTTATTTTTTTATTTTTTATTTTTATTTTTAAATCTCAAAGTGTAGTTTGTATTAAAAATGAAAGCGTTTTAACTACGATGAGTTTTACGTATTACGCAAAGTTTAACATTGAATTTTACTACAAACTACGCTTTGTAGTTTTATCAAAACGTAGTTTGTAGTAAAAATGAACAAATCATGTAAATTCCATGTTCAAAACTCTAGAGTTATTGATCTTGCAACTTTGTCAATATGATTATATATTTTATCTAAATAACTTCAATTATAATGGAAGATTCAATTTCAAGAGTACTTGTGATTGATAATGTCTACAAATGATGATAAGATGCTACTTTGGATAAAGAATGAGTACTTCTAATTTCTATTTGTTATTTTTTTCTGTATACCACTTCAATTATTTTTTGCTATGATAATTAGTTGTGTATTCTTTATAATTTAATCTCCCACAAGAGTAAAATACATCAACCATTGAATTAATGATTTAATTTTATTTTTATAGAAGTTAAATATCAACTATACTATGCAATGAAATAACTTCATATTAAATTCATCATTTATTTTCACATTAGATTTCAAGCTAGTTTGACTAATTAAGTAATGTTGAAAATGTTTCAATAGTGTTTGAATTATTGTGAATATGTTTGTTTCTTAAAATACTATGGAAACTTTAGAATTAATCAATAAATTCAATTAATAATTGGGACAAAAAAAAAATTAAAAGAATTGATTCCAATAGCATTGGAAATGGAATAACTTTGAATGCACATACATAAATAAGAAAATATACGGAAGGAAAAAATATTACACTAGATATTTATGACTATCAATTCATTATATAGCCTTATGCATTTTTTTAATAACTCGTACTATGATTCATTATGAATCTTCGGGTTTTCAAATTGTTATAGAATATCTTCTTTTGAATCTCTTTGGTCAAAATATATATTATTCACGATTTATCTTAGCAAAATGTCTCTATATTACATTGTATAACTCAATTTCAGCACAATATATTTCCATTATCTAAAAATAATGTAATAACTATATTTCACTATTTTTCACTATATTGCATTATAATTCAATATATTAGCAATGACTAACTTGAGATTCAACTTATATCAAGATCAATTTCTACAATGTTAAAGTGCATTCCATATTGAGTTTGGAAGTTTTATCACAAGTTCATCCAACTTTATCGTCAATTGAATGACAGTTGTGCACCAACCATTTAGTACTGCCCTGCATTGATCCCTTTCCAACCGGAGCCGGCGGTTTCTGGGACGCAATCTGTCAAATCACATACTTGGGCAACCGGTAATCGAAGGTTTGTCGAGGAGGGCAACCGGTGACCGAAGGTGGCATTGGTTTAACCGGCACAACCCGGTTAGAATGAGAACATACTGGTTACAACAGGTGATAGTCATCTCGCACTTTGGGTCGGGGAACCATAGTTTGTATCTGTGCCTTCACGCGCAAGCCTCGCGAGTGTCGAGTGTCGTTTTCCTTGCTAGGAGAGACGACCGTAATGTCTTGTTTGGATCTTCTCTTGAAGGTCAGTTAGGTGCTTCATTTCTTAAGATATAAGTAGTATGGGGAGTGCGACAAAAAGTTCTCTCAAGGGGAGCAGCTCTTGGTAGAGATAGACGTGCTGATAGTGAGGGGATTGGCGTGGAGCGTGTAGATGAGGAGGTGCTTAATTAGGTTCTTGATTTGGTTTGTTGTTGGCGCAAACAACGGATGCGGGTTCAGCTATTGCGAATTGTTAAGCCAGACTAAGGTGCGTCATTTGTGTGTCATGTTGGATTGGTTTGATGTTTAAAATTTTGCAATGCGGAGATTGCTAAGATGGAGGGGTCACGGTTTTGTAGAGTTTTGTAGGGTGCGTATGATTAATTTTTCAGATTAAGGATTGTAGCATTTGTAGACTAAGTAAGACATTTAACTTTGGATTTAGAGCGTCTCATTTCCATTCTCTTCTCAAAGTTCACATACTTTGGCATTGCGGTTGTCAAGTTGTTCAGCAAAATCTTATTGCATAGTTTACATCTTCATCATATTGTTTTGTGACCCTGGTAGATGGGATTGTCTATCTACAGCGGTACTTCAATTTATATTGTGCGTACAAGTTTGTACTAGAGGTACTCTAATTATCATTTCATTTAGAGTTTAGAATTTAGCATGCTACTATCATGCGTTATTCTTTCTATCATAATTCAAGCTCCGTAATTCTAGACTAAGAACGCTTTCATATTATGTTTTAGGGTTAAGAGGTGAAATGAGGTGTGCGGTGTGTACTGATTAGTTTGTAATGTACTATGAATTAGGGGATATGGCAGATACGAAGGGCAAGGGCACCAACTTTGAATCCAAGGGGCGTGGGACAGAAGTGTCAACACTTACCTATCTGGCATCAACAGCACAAAATGAAACGGGCAGTGATTGCGT
The DNA here is from genome assembly GCA_014871385.1 of Ceratodon purpureus. Lineage (NCBI taxonomy): Eukaryota > Viridiplantae > Streptophyta > Bryopsida > Pseudoditrichales > Ditrichaceae > Ceratodon > Ceratodon purpureus. The sequence goes on from CM026426.1 coordinate 101,896,194, forward strand.
TGGGGACCTGAAAGAGAATGGCATGGTAGAAGGAGACATCCACGAATCAAACAATTATGGAGGAGGACGACAACGTCCGCGACAACTCGGACAAGATGATAGGAGATGAGGACAAAGACAACAATGAAGAAGGTGATGGGGAGGAGGAGGAGGAGGAGGAGGAGGAGGAGGAGAAAGGGGGGGGGGAGAATAGGCGCATGAAGAAGAAGACAACGAAGATAATGACGAAGAAGATGCGGAAACAGTGAGTAATGGTTTGAGGAACAATGAGGAGCTACGGAAGCTATCAGACCCACCGCCGTTGCTGTATCATGCATTCATTACGGAGAAGTACGGGTTTGAGGACAAAGGAACTGATCTCATGAAGCTTATAAGATGGAAGGGACAACCATTCCATGATAGGAAGTGTGTGGCCCTTTTTGGCGAGTCAGTTGGTGCATATGGGCAAAATGGATACTACTGGACATCCGTGAAGAAAAGAAGAATTAGGAAGAGGGTTCAGGAGCTCATGACGCCTCTCTATCAATGAGAAGCTGTGCCGCACTTGCTTCCCCACAAGATGGCTAGGGTATTGTGTTGGAGGAGGAGAATGAGAAGGTGAATTGGGACGCCTATGGTGCAGCAACAAACCTAACTCAACGTAAAACACATTCTCAGAACGTCCTCAAGCTCGAAAAGGCAAAGGAGGTAACTGCAGCTCAACGAGGTGCGTGGCAAAAGATTCAAGTGGATCCTCAATAGCTTCACTCAGAGGTATGCGAAGGGGGGTTCAATGGGCGGGAATATTTCAGACCGAGATGAAATCCATTCCCGGCTGGAATATGTGGAGAAAATGGAGCTTGAGGCAAGGATCAAGGGCGGGCTCGTGGCTATTCAAACGAGAGAGACACAGGCTAAACCTATGGAGCACAATGTGGCGGTGGTAAGTATCATGAAGAACAACCTGAAGACGTACGAGAAGGACATAGTGGGAGCTAGGTCAAAGGGAACAATGAATTCGTGAAAGCTCTGGGCCTTGTAGGTGATGGTGATAGTATATGCTGAGTTAGTACAAGGCAAGCGAAGCATGAAGAAGCATATGGAGAGGTCTATTTATGAGTTGGAGAAGGTTCCATTGACATATGCGGCTGCTCTCTTTGTGGCTTTCCGTTGTCCACATTCACAAATCATTGTCTCTAGTTGTAGGCATGTTTATCACTCCATTTGAGGGCGTCGTTGTGGCAGGGGTGATCAGTGTATCAAGATGCTTAAGGAGTGTGCATCTACTACTACTGTAGACTTAGCAGCTAGAAGTGAAGCCGCTAGAGCACATCTTATGGCCATCAAAGAAAAAGGTAATATTGTACACATGTACCTTTTTGTACATCTATGATCTCTATCATTTTCTCTATACAAGGCTTCTAAGGACGTGTCACTAGGAATGGTAGAATTGTAATGTTTGTAGTGGCGGAGGTATTGTTTTTATATTCTTGATCTCTATTTTTAGGAATTGTACCAAGTGAGTTGAATTGCGTACTCTGTAATGCGGTGTGGTTAGAGCTAGTAGTTTGGAGTTTTTGAACACGTACATGATGTTATATGTTTGTACATAGAATTGCATAGTTTATTTTATAGTTGGTAGTGTTGTATAGTTTGTATGTTCATAGCTCTTGTTTCGTGAAGTTGCAATATGTCCATGTCTCCAGTTGCACTGTTTGTACTTCGAATTGTACTGAGCATGTGTTCGTCCATTCACTTGTACGTATTGCACCTCTTGATCATCTCTAAGTAGTGTCTTGACTTCATTTGTACAGTTCTTTAGTGTTACTAGGGTATTGAGATCTAATTTGTACAGCTAATTTGTACTATATGTACAAAGTTGTACTCCGTTTATAGCCAAGTCCAGATTATTTAGACATTGTTTGTACATTTTAGACTTGAGACTAAACCATAATATACTATGGGTAATTGAACATTGCATAGTGCATGGGACATTAGGAGAAAAATGAGCTCAAAATAAGGCCGTGTAAGCCTGCCCTTTCTAGGTGAACTCCCTACTTTGGGCACCTCTGCCGCTGGCAGCGGATGCCAGAGTTGCTGCCCGCACAGAACTGCGTGGCGCACTCACAACAAAGGTCCTCGGAATATTAGGTGAGACATGAATGCCTCGGCTCGGGCTTTGGTCCCAAGTGGGCAGGTTGTGTCAGCCCGACATTGTAGATGTGCCCTCCACACGCCTCCCTCGGAGGTCATTGGTTCGAGCCCCCGTGGCGGTTGCTGGCACCACGGTGGCACCTCACATGCCATGTCAAAAAGTACGCGGGCAGCGCCCGTTTTTTTCTCTCACGTGCCGCTTACACGGCCTTTTTGTGACCTGATTTTTCTCCTAATGCCGAGAGCGAAGCAAGTGACGATGAGGAGGTCATCGACACCGAAGTGCGAGGAAGGGATTCGCCAACCATTGCTGGTTTTTTCGAAGACTAGGTTTCTAGTAGAGTGGAAGAGGTGGGGGAACAAGCTAATGTGGGCGATGCAATTGTGAACAGTGAACACCATTGCAAGCGGAGGAGAAAATAAAGGAATTGTGTTTGGGCTTTTGGGGCAAGAAGTTACTAAGGGCGATACACTAGAGATATCCACTATGCGTCAAGGGGTGTGGAGCGAACAATTACAAAATAATAGCAAGAGGAAGGGGCGGTTGTAATCACCATGGAGGAGCATGGAGCAACCATAGGAACATTACAACAGCCAATTACATCATCAAGGTATGCTCATGGAACTTTGCCAAATACTATTCCCATTTCATATAATATTATGTGAAATATAAACCTTTTGTTGTGTACTTAGTGAGTACTTAGTATACTAATTTTTCTCTTAGTGTACTAGTTATGTTATTAATGTCATGAGCTCTAGCGGCGGCGATCCCAATAGCGAAGAATGTAGAGCAATGCTTACTGCTGGAGAAGCTGAAGAATCCTAGACTCAGGTCAAAGTTCGTTCTAAGAATAGGGAGATAATAGAGGAAGAAATTGTAATGTTGGTAGAGCCCAGCCAATGCAAATTCAGCCAACAAGGGGTGTAAGTTTGGAAAAGAAAGAAGGGCCAACTATAGGAAAAAGGAAGCGAAAGGCTAGAGAGCACAGAGACCAAGACCAAGATGCAGACCAGGCCGGTGGCACGGGCTCTATGAAGAAGCGCAAGGTTCTCAAAAATCATAATGTGAGGGTGAACCATGGTGATCATTGGAAGGGCAATTCTCATAAAGACGACGAGGACATTCATGACGAAGAAGAGGAGCTGGTAAATGTAGGAAAGAAAATGGAAAAGCGCGAGAAGAAGAAGAAGAAGCATGTGCAGCCAAAAGTGAGCAAAGAGGGACCGATCCTCAATTGCCTTGGCTCGTCGATGCCCGCAGCCCCTTGAGTGTTGGAGCGGTTTCCTAGTTGGTCGAGAAGATCATTGCAAGAGGATCAATTTTAAATCTTGATTTACAGTTCTAGTTTGTCAAATACTAGATTCTGGATTAGGAGCTTATGCAATTTTGAGGTTTTCTTTCGGTCCATAGGAACATTTGTGGTATGATGCACGCGACTTGTCAAATGGATTGGAAAGCGTTCTAGTCTTTGTGTGGGTGCCAAGTAAGGAATTTCATGCTTTAGAGGAATTCACTTACATTCCTCAATCTATAGCATCTACACTTGTATCTACCCATTTGAGTAAGATGAAATTGTTTTTCCCAGAGTCTTGAAGTGGTTGCGACAATAGTTCTCTTGAGAGAGGATGCAGCTATGGATTACAAAACCTTGTCCACTCAGTGTATACAACACAAGGTCGTCTATATAGTTCTCTCCTGTACCAACTCGTGAGTGTTGTCTATTCAAATGAATAAATCTGGACAGGGTTTGATAGAGGAGACTGTATTCTGTGGATTAACGTGTTCCCTGAGGAAGGTTCTTCCTGCCCTAGTCATTAAAATAAGGGTTTTCTTCAAGAATGCAGTGATGGTTGCAGCCGCAAGTGGTCGTGTGGCAACAAAGTGGTCCAGCGAGGTTTGTCCATTCCCCTCCAAGTTTTTTGGACTAGATCAAAGAGGTCGGGTCTGCAAGCAACATGCCCCATTCTGAAAGGGAGTTTTGTGTTTGAATATGCATGGGATATTTTTACAAACGCGAAGCTCATGCAACAGAGGGCTACTGCAAAGCTAGAGAAATTGAAGGCATTTACACTAGCAATAGATGCTGATTGGGGAGAAGCACAATAAAGTGGACCAAAATAGTGCTCATGCAATAGTGCTATTTGTCAGTTTTAGCCCTTTTGCAAAAATTGCACAAAAGTGATAGAAAGATGTAATTGAAGTCAATATTTTTTGCTAATATAGATTCTCAACTTGTTTTTTTACAACTTAGAAAAGTTTCATGCAAATTAGACACTTTAAAGTTATTGTATGAGGGCTTTAAATCCAAGCAAAGTGAATGCTGTCATTTGAAAAAGTGGCTAGAAAAGATTAAAAACCTATCTAAATATCACTTTTGATGAAGTGGTGCCCTCTGTTTGATCAAGAGGTATTCTAAAATAGTCAATTCATATATTCATTAGTTGGTTTAGAGTTCTAAAAGTACTGGAAGGATGTTTTTTAAGACGGTCACTTCCACGATACTTTTTGTGAGATTTTTTCACAGAGCATTGTTTTTTACGCTTGAGATTTTTACATCTATAAGTTAAAATCCATTCTATACTATAAAATTTGTCTTGTATTTGCCGTTAGCTTAAAAAAAACATCCTCTAAAGACAATAGACGGCACCAAATGAAGAAATTAAGACTTTGGAAAAGTTCATTTTCATGATTTAGGATTAGTGGTCAGATTAAGTTTCAATTGAAGATGTTCTTTTTAAGAAGATGCGTATGAGATATCCCATGATACCCTAGAAGGTGACTAAAATGCTCAAAAACTACATCAAAATGCTCAAAATCGGTTTTGAGCTTTAAAAAACAGCACACTTCATATTCACTTCTTAGTGATTACATGTTACACTTTGTGGTTCAAACACCATATTCAGAATTTTGGGATTATTACATTATTTTGGGACACAACTTAATAGTCCATCATGCCTGAGAACCCCATTTTCAAATTTCCGATCTTCACTTTACGGATAGGAGGTTTGGGGAAGATTGGAGAATATGATTCACGCTTCTTTACATTTTATTAAAAAATGGAGCACCTTGCAGTACTCTCTACCCAATTATTGATGTTTTCTAGAGACATTTCTTTCCCTTTAATCTTCTTCCATTTTGTTTAGGTTACGTGATTAATGACTTTTATATCCATTTCTCCATGAATAAATTCTCTACAGTCATAATGTCAAAGGACAACCACATCTCTGAAGCTTCTGTCATTGAGAAAACATATTTTTGGTGGAAATGTGTTGCCCCATTTTTCATGCATTGAGGCTGATTTTTTATATGGACTGCATTCTGATAGAAAATGGATGCATTTTATTCTTCTACCGTTTTGGTACACTGTCGTTCAATTATTTCCGTTGGATCTTCCTGCATATATTTAAATAAGTTTGCAAGAAGTTTCTTGTTTACTTTATATACTTGCAAACAACCCTAAAGATTGTGAACAATTTAAATATTAATCCTCATTGGCCTTCTTTGGTTGTATTTGAGATTGTTACTGTACAAGGGAAGTATACTTTGGACTACATTCAAACATTAACAATTTGAAGATATTTGACGACTGATAGTGTACTAAAGCCTAGAGTATAACCTAAAATCTAGTAATGTAAGTTTGTCCAAATTACATAGACGGTCATTCCAAAAGAGCTAGCCGCCACTATGTGTGCAAATTTGTATGATACAGCAATTGCCGCTACGTCAATCATCTCTTGGTTTGAGGTTCCTACCCGATTCTGGACATTCTCTTTATATAGTGTCATTCTAAGAAGCGACAACCCTATTCTTATCTTTAGCATACCTTAACATTGGCAGTAATATTAAAGATGAGACATATGTACATCACCCACTCAGCGAGCATGTGCAACTCTTCTTTGTCTCTGATAATTTTGCTATAAGTTCCGTTTGAGGCAAGGAGAAGATTCTTCCTTGGTATTCATAATTTTTGGACATGCAATCATGCATACCATGGTGGTACTATTTAGATCCCTATTCAAAATTCATTTCCATCTACAATGATTTTGAATTTTAAACAATTTTCAACGAAGAATATCATCAAAAGTATTCTTAATAGACGGTGTTCATGTCAACATATTGTATGCATTGAAATGGAAACATCTGCTCAGTGAAATTAATGAGGTATTTAAGGCCCTTCGATTTACATGATTCTAAACTTTTTTAGCGTTTGCATGAAGAATTCATGAATCATTTATACTGAAAGTGCTTAAGACATTGACAGAAAGATAACCTCGCCGAGTAGAATATGATAAATGTCTTAGCTCCTGATCTCAGAAGAACATGTAGTAGTAACTATTCAACTTGCACAATGATGCGGTTGAATTCAATCTCTTATCTTGAATTTATACTGTAGGTCTAAATGCAAGTTGGAGTTGAGGAAATATTGCAATCCTCGTGTAGCAAAATATGAAAAAAACATTCTCCGAGTATTAGATTGAACGCCGTGGAGATACTTTTGCTTGCTGCGGCAAGTGTAACAAAATTTTGAAATTGCGAAACCAACATTCCACTAGGTCTAAATTGCACAACCACTTTCAAGCGAAGTATGAACAACATATTTGAGAGTCGGAAGCATGCAGAGCAGCGTACTATGCATCCAGAGCCATATCATGCCATTGTCCTATGCACGTCTTATATATAATGCACGATAAGATGGATCATTCAAAAACAGCCATGCCTTGCATGGCACGTCATACAATTTTTTTTGAAGGATTAATGAAGCTCCCTGTATCTATAGGTGGCATTTTGGCTCATGGCCACGGCAAGAAAAAATTTGCTCACTTCACTATTGACTTGTACCCAACGGACAGTAACTAAACCATCAGATCTATTTGCAAAGTTATTATGTGACCTTGAGAATCCTCCAAGATCTAGCCAGCCCCACTTGATGTTTTAGTATTGTAGAGGAACAAAACTCTATCATGCGCTTCTAAGAGGATCGGATACCTGTGCCACATTTCTGTCTCTGAAAGAAAGTGACCATGTGGGAATAAAACCTCTACCTCCTATCCTGCATGTGCAAATGGATAATTGCTGGAAGGACAATAAATGCCGATACGTTTTGTGCTTTTGGTCACTACTAGTTGCAATAGGTATATTTGAGGAGATTTAGGTGTTGTTCATGCTTGTGGGGCATACCCACGACGACATTGATGCTTCATTGGGCCGTTGGAGTATGAAACTACACAGACATGATCATCCAACGCTACCTGCCTTCATGGAGTCATATATGACCTTAGACAAGGACGTAGTGATTAAGTTGCTTATAGAGGTGATCCCTAACTTCATATCTATTATAGAGCTGTATATGAGTGACGATGATCTGAGGGGTCATTCTGAAGGGAAGCAGTTCTTATTTTATAGAGGGGAGGGTGGGTGGCCACCATTGCAATACAATCTACATTGCACAGACAAGACATGGTTTCCGGAGGAAGGAATAAAGTTGTAGAAGGAGTTGCCGGATGATAAACTGAGCCTTTTAGACGGAGTACCAGACGCTGTCATGCGAAAAGCCTTGAAATGTCACGAGGACGTTGTGAAGGCAATGTTTGGATACGTCCTCGATTAGAAGTCTCTCATAGAAGCAGATCCAGGAGGGTCAAGTGTGCAGAAGTACATCAAATACGTGCATTACTGGTATGAAATTCTTGATGCGCTTGCGGAGAAGGAGATCTAGAGCACAGGTAAGTTTCTTTTTGGATTCTGGCCACGTACCCGTCAATAGTCAGACGTTTTGAATATGTTCAATATATATGGAAACATTCGTGAAGATTTTGTTGAAGATGACCATTACATTGGTCCAAGGAGCCTTTGACCTCTTCCATCTTTTCGGCTTAGTTGTGATTGCTTTTGCTGGATATTTCATGCTAGTGCCCTTAGCGTTTGATAGCTCAGCCCCTATTTGGTTGGAGGAGGCAAAATCAGACCCGGTCCTAGAGTTTGGGGCACAAAACTACAAGCACATAAGTGTACGTTGGTGTAAACCTTGTCGCAGACGTGGGCACAAGGACAATGAGAATTAGGAATGGGACATAACGGACAAATTCAAATGGGAGCTAGAAGACACTTATGATGAGCAGTGGTTGGGAATGGATAGCATTTTAACTGCGAGGAAGTCAAGGCAACGATCCCAGTCGTCGAAAGTAACCATACCAAAGAATCAAGTAATATTTGCACTCAACAATTTGGCATCGAGCTATCTAGATCCTCAGAGTTTTATGACTTCGGAACAATAGGATAGAATGACATATGCAAAGGAGAATACTAAATATGTAGTAGATAACAACCGAATTTTGTAAAAAAAAACATCCTTCAAAGGAACACTATGCCATAGTGTGTGACTTATATTTGAATATATCAAGATCCTGTGCATTTAATTTTGGTAGTATTGTGTCTACGACCATGCACCAGAAATGAGTATTAGAAGGGAGGGATGCAAGAAAATGCAATTTGTCACGTATATGATATACAATGACTTTAGTGAATATTTTAGAGAACTTTGTTGAAAAGTATATTATGTTGAAAGCATATACTTTAGGAACAGTGGAGAAGAGATGATTCTAGTATTGGACTATCTAAGGAGTAGAGGTGGTATGACCCTTTCTAGAAATTTACAATTCTCAAATGCATAGAGAACACTACATAACGGGAAAACCTTTCCCGCGTCAGATTGGAAGAATTTAAGAGCTCTAAGAAGAAGAACTAATTTTTTTTGGTTTCAAACGCCATATTCACATGTTTAAATCATAGCATTGCCTTTATTTAGAATTTCCTTGAAAGATCCTTGCGCATGGACTATTATAACTATATATAAGTACAAAAGAGACATAGAGGTCACATCAACATTAGGGCAATCAATCACACATATGAAGGATTTATAGGTTTTTTGACGTACTCCTAAAACAACCCCATCTGTTGAGGAAATAAAGAATTAATAAGACCATGAACAAAAATTAAGAACTGCATATTGCTTTGAAGCATTGAAAAACTACTTTTATGTATAGATCATAAAATCTCTATCAAAATGTTGTAGAATCAGGGAGAAGAGAGTACTAAAGTTTAGTAGAAGTTATAGAAGAAATGACTTTAGCATATGTTGTTTTAGAACTCTCTACCTCTAATAGAGAGCAATAATTCCAAGAAGAATTTGAATACGCCAGGCCGCCTACAAACAACATTCTCATGGATTCAAGGGCCTTGTATGCACGTTGGTATTGTTTAAAGGAAATTCAAATATATACATGTTTAGAGCTTGTATGCATTAAAAATCTTCATGTTCATATGTCAACTGATACTACAATTGTCATGAAGTAGTTGCAATTTTTATGACAGTTAAATTTGGAAGAGAATACCAACATCTTAAATTTGGCCAGTAATTTAGAAGATCCAAAAATTCCAAGGTTGTTAGAATACGCTATCATCTTCCATTCATTGTGGGCTTGGAAATTCATCAAAACATGTCCGTATAAAAGCAATGCGGATGTTGTGAAAGAATATATGCTTTGATTCTTTAGAAAAATTATGAATGATTAATGAGGCTAGGAAAAACATCACAACATGGTTCATTTCCTTGAATTAGTTAAAAAAATCCACAAACATAGTGGAGGAATTAAACAATCAATTTTTACAAAAAATGGCCTCTGTTGTAGAACTTATAGCAGATGTTGAGTATGTTGTAACTTGTAAAGGATGTTGAGTATGTTACAACAAACCGTAAGAGGTATGTCTGAAACATTAGGAGAAAAATCAGGTCACAAAAAGGCCGTGTAAGCGGCACGTGAGAGAAAAAAACGGGCGCTGCCCGCGTACTTTTTGACATGGCATGTGAGGTGCCATCGTGGTGCCAGCAACCGCCACGGGGGCTTGAACCAATGACCTCCGAGGGAGGCGTGTGGAGGGCACATCTACAGTGTCGGGCTGACACAACCTGCCCACTTGGGACCAAAGCCCGAGCCGAGGCATTCATGTCTCACCTAATATTCCGAGGACCTTTGTTGTGAGTGCGCCACGCAGTTCTGTGCGGGCAGCAACTCTGGCATCCGCTGCCAGCGGCAGAGGTGCCCAAAGTAGGGAGTTCACCTAGAAAGGGCAGGCTTACACGGCCTTATTTTGAGCTCATTTTTCTCCTAATGATATCAATTTCGAAGATACCACGTACATTGTGAAGAATTACCTTCAAATGTAGTGCAATTGGAAATGAATAAGTCATTGCATCTCTCTTTTGAGAAATATTAGTTCATCTACATATGCAATGAACATGAGTATCTTCATAAAAACAAGGAGTGGTTTCCAAGAAAAATTATCAAGTATTCAAAACTGTCTACTAGAAAGAGTATGATAAAATTACATCTTTCTATGGACCATGCTGGGACACTTCTCTAGAGATGTTTTTTCTTCTTCACAAATCCCGAGTTGCAACATTGGAAGGTTTGAGTAGCAGATGGCATTTTCATGGTACACAATGAAGTAGAGTACGAAATTACGAATTGTATTCCCTTGATTAAAGCTTCATCATTAAATGCAAATGCGTATGTCTTTTACAAGACCTCAAATAAATACTAGGAAGAACTTCCACTACTGTGTGTGATAAGCCAGTTTGACGGAAATTAAATTAGGATCGTAATCGCCAAAAAATCCAGAAATTTCTATTTTTAGAAAAAATGATATTCGTACTCAAAAAACTTGGAATTGGCACAGAAATAGAACTGTCAAATTGAAAATCCTAAAATAGTAATAATTATTCGACAGCAAGGTGTCAAACTGGCCTATCACGTATGGTATACAATGACATACTAAATTTAACCAACTTGAAAAGTGTATGAAAATTTAGTAGAAAACATAAATTCAATGCATAGAAGTAGACTTAGCTGAGCAAACAAATCACTATAAAGTTGCCCGGGTACCAAAAAAATATGCGTATTAAAATGAAAAAAATTGATATATTAGAAGTACCAAAAAACCAAAATAACCCCAAAATTCCAAATATGGTGTTTCCATTTTATTGTGCTCTTACCCAATTGGAAATCTGAGCAAGTAGTAAACGATGATGTGGCGTTGTGCATAGACGACACAAATCTCTCCAATGTTTCCAGATTTTTAAACCACAGGTATGAGTATTTTCCGTGCACTAGATTCCTTGTAAATTTGTCTAATTGTGGGTATAGGTTGTGAGGATTTATGCATGTGTTGGTTTCTTTCTTCATTTCTTACTACATGTGGTCGTTTGTTGATCAGATGTGGGGACGCCAACTTTATTGACGTGCCGGTGAGAGTTAGCAGTAACCATGGTAGAGTGTACCATATAGCTTACTTTGCACAAGTTAATATTCCAACATTAGAAGAACTAACCTGGGACTATGGTTGTAGTTTTCAATGACCAGAAGTGATTGTTGTTGATGCCGTATTTCCTTTCTATTGTAAGTGTGATAGCACTTAGTGAAATGACATAATAATCGAAGATCCTCCTATTATTTTTGTAGTCGATCTTTTTGCTAACTCTATGGAATAATACTAGAGAGGTCGGATTCGTCGCATGTAGTCTCTAGTGAAACAGTCCTTTCTTTCTTCGTGTGGACCACAATCTGTTTCTTCTAAATCCACAAGGACCAAACCCTCATGCGTTTCAAAAAGACTGGAAGCTCCTATTATTTTTGAACAAATCTAGTACTACATGTACACGAATTGTACATTTTATTACTTTATTGTACATTTTGTATTATTTCGGTACACTATTAACTTCTATCAGGGTTAAGTGTAATTTGCAAGTCACCTTAATCACAATGCGTAATGTTGTTGCTTCTTCTTTTACTTAGCACATGCAGTGACATGCGCTTTTTGATTAAAAGAATGGGCAAAATATTGCAAAAACTAAACCGAACTAGAAAGGAATTTCATAAGTGCCTAAAATGAGAGTCCAAACATTAGATATGAAGAGTTCAAACAATTGGTCTTTGAAATTTCATGGATACAATATAAGTTACGAAGCAAAGTTCTCTCACACTCCACACAATGTTTGCATCTGTGATATCTTATGTTTTGAAAATAAGTCACAAAGGAAAATTTATGGATGATTAATTCAAGCAGGACAGTCAAATTAAAGAAAATTTTGCCATCTAATAGAAATTATTTTTCAAATTTTTCCAAAATAATTTGATCCTTCAAATACAATGCAAACATTAAAGTTTAGTCAAAGAATGCCATAGGTTCTTCTTTGATTACCTATGAAATAACATCCTTCCGAAGAGGACTTATGAGGATGATCTAAAATCTTCCCAAAGTCTAAAGAAAATAAGCCTTTATATAATTTTTATTTGATACATACTTTTATAATTTTACCACCTTTGATCAAGGGATCTGCTTAATTCTTTGAAATTTAGCCAGTCTCAATAGTTTCTTATCTCCTCTTGACCATAAAGAATAATCATGAAAACTGTCATGAATCCGCAAACTGAGATCAACATATCTCAGCGCCAGGCCTATGTTTTTCTCCTAGCATATGCGCAAATCAAACCGGATCTTTGCTACGCTACGCTCCAATATTTTTTTTTGCTGCACAGCGTCATTTCTTCCCCGACGCACACCTGCGGATGTCATCTCCTCATCCAGGAGGTTTTCTTCCAGATTATGTATTTTATCTTCTAATGCCTCCTTCACAGCGTCATCAAAATCACATGAAGAGATCTACTTGTTTTTCTTCTCCTCTTTGAACCACTTCCTGGCATCTTCAATGTAGTGACAACAAATGGTGTGTGTCATAGTGAGGGCACAATTTCCGCCTCGACTTCCTTGGTTTTGAAGAACCCCTAAGAAACTTGGAGTGTGAGGGACAATGCGAGAGTTTTTTTGGAATCAATACAACTGTTTCTTGGCACATGAAGGATAGTTTTCTTAAGCTTTAAAAGTATAATATAAATATATGTTTTTAAATTTTTATCAAAACAAAGTAAAAAACTAAAGTGAAGCAATCTGCTCTTCTAAATTGGCTTGGTCATTCTAGCACTCAATTAATACAAAAATCATAGTTCAAAAAATACTCATAGTACTGTAGAGAAACCTCTCCAAGGAACTAAAAAGATTTTTGGATTTGAGTCTCCCGAAAGATAAAGAGCCAGTTTGTTTTAGATATGAACTACAACACTCACCTTCCACAAAACAACACATTCAACACACTCCCTGAAGTACCGCATATTGAATTCAATGCCTCTCTCTCTCTCTCTCTATGCTCTCTCTCTCTATGCTCTCTCTATGCTCTCTCTATGCTCTCTCTATGCTCTCTCTATGCTCTCTCTATGCTCTCTCTATGCTCTCTCTATGCTCTCTCTATGCTCTCTCTATGCTCTCTCTATGCTCTCTCTATGCTCTCTCTATGCTCTATGCGCTCAGGAGATGTAGCGGGCGATGAGACGAGCGAGTAGGAGAGACAGGCTACTAGGCGCAGCGAGAGAGCGATAGGCAGAGAGAGATCGCTAGCGACGGAGATCGAGAGAGCGCAGAGCTCGAGCGATGAGCGAGCCGAGAGAGAGCGATAGCGCCGAGCGAGAGCGAGAGCGCGAGCAGAGCGCTCGCTCATGAGCGCGCTCTAGCGAGCTCGAGCCCTAGACGAGAGCGAGAGTATCGAGCTGACGAGCGCTGCGAGAGATCGATATGCTAGAGTGGCTCTCGTAGCTCAGAAGCGATAGCTAGCTCTCTACGATCTATCTCTCTCCTTCTCTCTCTCCTCTCTCTCTCTCTCTCTCTTTCTCTCTCTCTCTCTCTCTCTCTCTCTCTCTCTCTCTCTCTCTCTCTCTCTCTCTCTCTCTCTCTCTCTCTCTCTCTCTCTCTCTCTCTCTCTCTCTCTCTCTCGCTCGCACAGCAAGTCCATCGCACTACACTTGAGTATCTCAATTTTCTGCGAGCGTGGAATATGATGTCCGGGTTTCGGTTTTTAAGTCAAGCATATGTGCTGATCAAAGTCACGTCTTTTCCTAAGCAATGCAACGATTATAATTGTACATATGTTGTACTTCCTAAACACAAAGTGTACACTGTATAGATATATTGTACATTATGTACATTACTTGTACACTGTGAACTTCGAACAAAGTTTAAATTATGTTCAACTGTCTTGCCAAGTATTTGCACCATATTTATTAGTATCATTGGAAACGACGCATACTTAGTGCATGTTTTGTAACAATCAAGATCCAAGGATTTGGGATAATACTAGAGTCCATGTTTCATGGGCATTTGTGGGATATGATGGGCTCGTTCCATTGGACTTCAAAAGAAGTGTTACACTTCGAGGCAAAGGTGGTGTTGTCCAAACCCATTGACCCCCCCCCCCTCCCCCCCACTCTCCACCAATTTTTGACCCTTGATACATTTTTGCATTCAACATCAATGTCATTAAAGAGTAATTTTTATGCATAATTACAACTGCATACTTCGACAATGTCATTTTTTAATTTTCAATACAAATAGTCATAGAAGAAATGTTGCAAAATTTTATCTAAAGGCTGTGCACTAAAACCACAACAAACTAGTACTCCATTGCATTCTCTAGGTTGTCTCTTCCTCACACATCCCTATAAAGAAGTCATTCCACATAGCTTGGATCTCAACTTCTGTCCATTTAGGCAATTTCAAAGTTTGCACTTCTTCCTCCTTTGCTCCTTCTTCTTAACTTTCGCACATTGTAATCAGTAGTTGAAGTCATAAAATAAAAGCATAGGAGTGCATCCTATGACTAGAATATCCTTGAGGGAACATACTTCTTCCAAGTCTGCTGTATATGAGGCCAAAGTATGGTCCATCGAGTCACTACAAAATATAGCCACTGTAAGTTAGTATTTTATACTGCTATCAATACTGAGTGTACATTTTTTACATATTGTACAAATGAGTATATAATCTCTATACAAAGAATTGTACGACCTGGTTTCTACAAATGTCTGTTCCGCTATATGTACACTAGTATAGTATTATTTACGTAGCTTAAGTACAAATGTACCATAATAGTACATCCACTCTCATATTAGAGCTAAGTGTAGTACAAACATCACTAAGTACTTAACTCCTATCACGCTTCATATAGTTTGTATTCAAGATACCAAAGAATGTTACTACAAACCATGTTCTTGCTTACCTCTATTTTCACTCACTGCATACAAACCCATTTTTCTTAGTACATATGGTACAAAGAGTACAATAAGTACAACTACTTTGTAAAAGCGACTACAAAAATTCATGTTGTAGAAGAGAATCTAGCAACTTACAGAAAGGTTGTACATGTAGTACTTCTTGAAAAGATCGTAATATGAACTCCACTCCTGTCATTGTACACACAGTAAGCACCACTAGGAATGTGAAGGAAACTTGTACAAATCCAAGTACAGACATCTCTCAAAATAGTATCGTCATTCCATCAGACTACTAACGTAAGGGAATCTTGTACTAACAATTTACTAGGAAGTAGCAAGCACTTACAATCCTAAAGTGTCCATTACAATTTGTACTACAGAGTACACTCTCAGATTATGCAGAATTGAAGTTTAATAAATTCCAATACAAGTATTACAAGGGATATAAGGAGTTTCTACAGTGGGATGTGTAGCTTATCCTAGTTCCGTAAGCGCGCCTCCTCCGCAAAATGGACCAGAGCAAGTTCTCAGCTAGTCTAGTATGCTTTCATATTGTCCTCGCAAAGAACCCACTTGAAGAACCTAGATAGCAACATTGCACCTGTGAACTACTCGTCAGTACCCAAAGGTAGACACCATTGTACATTATGTACAAAACAATATATAGTTGAGAAGTTGAGAGCTTCTAATCCTTCGAGCTATTGAATCTTGATTCATGTGTAAGTTTTGGAAGAAAATCTGAAACAAAACTAGAAAAGAACTGCAAATACCAACCTTCATGTCCTCTGAGGACTAGCCAACTTACAACTAGTGGTAGCGGAGTAATGGAGGGTTTCTACCTCTTCCACTCCCGCTTGCACAAACAATGTGGCATTGCTCCTAACAACCTAACTTGGAGAGCTCTCCACAATGTTGCAAAATCCTAGATAGAACGCAATGTTATCCTCCTTTGACTCCGGAGTTTTTGGAGACATAGCCGTCTATTGTAGTATGCAAGGAATCAAACTCGATGCTTAGACTGGCATAAGAAATATGTTGACTATACAATGGAAAGTACGAGGTGATGAGCTTCTGAACATGTTTAGAGTTAGAGAATTTTTGCTTGGTCATGGCCACAGAGAAACCCAAATCTGTACTACGAGATAGACTTCAAGCAAACAACGGAAGACAATTAGAAACAAGACGCAACATGCAAAGGAAAACCGAAGAAAACCAGCCGCAATTCTCACCTCTCAACATCCAATAAAGAAATTGCATGAAGGCTGTGGAGGAGAGAACAACACCGTGGCAGCCGTAAAAATCGCAAATTACTTGGATCTCTCTCGTTAGGATGAACATTTCATCCTCACATTAATCCTAAGATAACACTATTGAAATATGTTTTTATCTACTAAGCACAATTGTTTCATTTTTCCACGACACTTTAACATTATGTACGAATGTGTTATCTTTGAAAAAAATCTAAGTGTATTACGAGGTCAGACTAGGTAGAGGCCATGCATTTCTTTACATAAAGAATAATTATTAAACACATACTTTATCTCATTATATATAATACATTGTAAATAAATCATTCCAAATATTAACATTTTCCATGTGTCAATTCTTTAAAATACGAGTATTTAGAAAGATCAAACTTTAAGTGATGATGTATAGCTTGGAAACATATGTTAATAGAATTAAGGGAAAATAGTATTGAAGTAATAGTGCTTCAATTATATGATTTTGGATGTTTGTTTAAGAAAATGTGCTTTTTTTAATTATATGGTTAAAACTTAAATATTGAAGACGTAATTCATATTGGTTGATATAAAAAATAATAATACATGTTTATTTATAATATGTGCAAAAAGTACATATAAAATAATAGCTGTAGCCATTTCTAGTGAAAATATGCATACACGTAAACAATAAAGATGTTTTTTAAGCGTTTTTTTCATTGAACATTGGTTTTTAAATTGTAAAAAACATCCTCTAAAGACAATAGAGGGCACCAAATGAAGAAAATAAGACTTTGGAAAAGTTTGTTTTCATGATTTAGACCTAGTGGTCAAATTTAGTTTCAATTGAGGATGTTCTTATTATAAAGATGATGTGTGAGATACCTTGTGACACCCTAGAAAGTGATTAAAATTCTCAAAATTAGCTTTGAGCTTTAAAAAACAGCACACTTCATATTCACTTCGTAGTGATCACATTTTGCACTTTAAGGTCCACTTTATTGTGCTCTCCCCCTACCCTAAATATTCCAACATGATCCTACCTATTTTGTCCACCTGTCATTCTATAAGACCCCAATTTGTCTCCATTGAGAATCACTTTGTCTACGAGGAACATATGGTTAAGAATATTCAATGTTACAAATATTCAAGTTTCCCATGAGGCCTGTATTTGGCAAAAATAGAGATTGAACGATGAATATATCATATAGATGTGGCAGTCCACAAACAACATTCTAAGTTGAGCGTGAATATGATCCCTCCATCTGAAATGCTATGTCATCAATCTGAATGCCGTTACGACGCCTTCGAAGATGATTCGGAAAGTACCGTCACTACAACAAATCCAGCCCAATGTGACTGGGTTTTATGAGTGGAATAGGGCATAAACCAAAATGTGACTTATACTGTTTCCAGTCATTTTGAGTCAGTCGCTCCGGACAATCTGACTAGCGGTCACATCGGCCTGTTTTTGTTCCCGATACTGCGTTCCCATGGTGTTTTGGGACCTCAAGTAGGGACCTGCTCTGGGACTTGGGTAAATATGACTACGTAGAGTCATGGATAGTTGACTCAGAATAGTCATTTAAAAGGTATCCATCACTCTTATGAATTAACAATGTCTGACTCTACGGAGTCACTAATATTAACTGAGGGTCTTCATTTGTATGACTAATTGCAGTGATTTCTTAGTCATCAAGTGAATAGTTTTATTACTACGCATAGTAGTGAGATGGTGACTTAGATGGGTCATATATTGAGTGGAAAAAATATGGCCATTTACAGTCACGTGATGTTGACTACACATAGTCATCTAAAGAGTATCCATGACTATTTTGAATTACCAATACATGATTGTATGGAGTCACCAGTTAAGTGAAACTCTTGATTGTATGACTAATTGTAGTAATTACTTAGTCAACAACTGAATAGTTTTATTACTACGCATAGTAGTGAGATGGTGACTTACTTGAGTCATACTTCCAGTGGAGAAAATATGACTCATTATAGTCATCTAAATATAACTATCCATAGTCACCAATACTGAAATAACGTCTAACTAATCTGACTACGCGTAGTCAGTCATTACTCAATATATCAACGACTTTATCACTACACATAGTACTGTGCCGGTGACTATTTCAAGTCATATAATTCAAATAATATGACTAGGTAGAGCCATATGGTAGTGACTATATGTAGTCTTCGATGCGGAAATTACGAAATGGACATGACTGATTGTAGTGAGGTGTTAGTGATGTGACTGGTGGTTTTATCACTACGCATAGTGAGGTGATTGTGACTGGAATGCGTCATACATGGACTTCAGATAATGCGACTCTTCAAAGTCATATGTATTTTACTATATATAGTCACTACCATATCCTCTGATGACTACGTAGAGTCTTCTTAGAGTTGTTTCTTTCACTGTTGTTAGTCAAGTTCCAATTTTCATTCGGTATTTCTGTCACCAGAACTTCACTTTGCGTAGTCATAATTGAACGTACGCCAGTGACTGGATTCTATTTTTACGACTGCAGTAAGTCAACGATTTGAAAATTACATTAGGGTTATCATGCGACAGTAGTGACTTATAGAAGTCAACAGTGCGGTTGTAAGAACTATGCCAGGTCATGCAAATGATGGTCAAACATTTCACTGGAAGAGAAAATTGTGAATGAAACAAAATGCACTCACACTGTACCTCGACCGATCTAAACTGCCTGGAAGAAGGAAAGGTCAATGTCCATGAAATCTGTGGGCCACAACACAAAATGTCCTACAGCCTGTCCTACCAAGGTCACCGGGGGGTCATCTAGATCCACGGGAGAAAACAAGCGGTAACTGTCATCTAGGCTTCTGATCACTTCTACAGACACAGCACTTGAAAATATTTCTTTCCCGTGTAGTGTAGCCCCAGCTAGATTGTGCACCTTCCCAACTGCCACAACTTTATCTTCCTCGCCGTCTTCTAGTCCCTTAAGTCTCACAGGGTCACCTGGCTTGAACTCCGAGTCCCCAGTTTCCTGTACAACCGGTAATAAAAGAACAGAACAAGAATGATCAGTCAGTCATGCTCACTCTTCCTGATCGCGTATAGTCAAATCAGATCACACATGTATGTATAAGAAAGAGGTCAAACAGTGACGAAGTAGGCACACGGAATTCGTCAAAAAGAAATGCATAACATTGCAAGAACGGGCTAAGCAGGAGCTCCCACGCAATTTCAGGGTTATGAGAACATGGACAGCTGGATCGAATCCGTGTGGCATGGCACTTACCGGTGCACTGGAGTTCACTTTCGACCACACAAACTGATCCTCTGGGGACCCCGGGTCAGCTTCGGTTTCTTGCAAAACCTTGCATGAAAAACAAGAGTAAAAAAAAACATTAGTCCTATTTGGAAGCCAACCAAAATTTTGTTCATGCTTTCCACAGTGCCGCTAATTCATTACCATTCCCACTGACATATTCAAAGGGCATTGCTGCAAATAGTAATAGATTATAACGTAATGACTATTAGGCCCTATACATCTTGGAACTTCATTGCTACTACACAAAACAGATTCATACATTCTGACTGCATCTAGTGAAGTCTCGTAGATGCGGACTATATGAATTAGTCAGAAACCCTGCCGAGGGGGAGACTTACACGTTTACTTACCGGTTCTGGGGGGGAGTTCTTCTTCTTCTTCCCTTTCGCGTTTTGCTGACTATCAGTGTTGCCGTCCTTCTCCTTCATTTCGGAAACCTTTTCAGTCTTCTCCTTGGATCTCCGGGATTCCCTGTGCTTCTTTTGGTTGTCATTGTCTTTCTTCAACTTCTCCACCTCTGTCATACGCATCTTTTTCGTAGCTCGACTGTCCTCCTTCGGAGGCTTGGCAGTCCTCAAAGCTCGACTTGAGTACATAGCAGAGGCACGTTCATTTGATTCTGCAATAGTCACCACAGCACAATCGGAAGTGCCTCCTGTTGGATTGTTGGAAACTGCCGTTGTATGTGGGTCCTTAACATCACCGACTGCAGGACTCTCCTCTTCCTCCTCCGGGTCAGGGGGCTGCGATTCGCCATCCTCTCCTTCTTGTAATGCCTGCTCAAATCAGGGGCAAGAAGTCAATGTGGACCATATTAGTGAAGGTCTTCAGCAATGTACTCACGAGTCTCAAATTTGTTCAATACTGCCGTACGTTCGCTACGATTCCAGTCACTTATTCAAACTTAATTACTGTGAATAGTGATATATTTGTGGACGATGACTACGACGAGTCAAAGTACTACTAAGCTCTTTACTACTATCAGTCACTTATTCTATTTTCATGCTCAGCATTAGATAGCAAGGTGTGGTCTCTTGGTCACATATCAATGACTAGAAAATGTCACAAAATAGTGAATCTGAAAGGTTTTAGAACTAATGCCCGAGAATCGAAGAAATGCGCCAGCAAGAGCTCTAAAGCAAGTTCAAAACAGAGGGACGTCAAGATGGTTCTCAAACCTCAAGTGCGCTAGCACTTTCCTTGACGTGATCTCGTCTGGATGATGTGTCTGTGGCGCTGGTCTCTGAGCTGGAGCTACCCTTCGCACTTGCTGCCTTCATGGGGGTGCTGCATGATGCGTTCAATGTTCTTCTCCATAGATCTCCGCCAGTCATTGTCGTGTTCTGGATGCGCATTCGAGACTCGGCTACTCGGAGAGGTCTCTTTCCCGGAGATGAGTTTCCTTGGGGCATTTTTAACCCGTGCCAGCTCTGTCTCTATTTCAACTCGTGTTGGACTTCTCTCCAGCTCGATTGCCTGCAGAGAGATGATACATTTCTTACCAAGCGGAGCACGAAAGTTTACAATTGATGGGTGTTCCCTCACTAGCGCTGTGGTATACTCTGTCCATGGACTATCACTACAGTGTTCACGGGATGAAGGTAGGCAGCGAAATTATTGCGGTGCATCTAAGGACAGGACTCTGAATAAAGGCTCTGAAGGAACCAGCAAGCTTAAAATGAAAAAATAATGATGTGAAAGGCTGAAGACTCACCAAGCTGGCTCGAACGTATTCTTCATTGCGCCCAGCTGAAGACGGTCTCTTCACTTGCGCGCGGTTCAGAGCCATCCTCTCTGCTTCTTGCTGTTTTTTCTCAGAATCGATGAACTTTGACAACTTCACCCAATGGTCTACCCTGATGTGCTTCGGCCTGTCCTTCCCTTCAGTCATGCGCTTCTTCAGCTGGTATCTCTTCACCTTCAACTGGCCCTTCAAAATGCTGTGGAAAGCCTCCTCTGTGACATAGCCTAGGCCACCATGGTATTCAAACGTGTTGTCCACCCGTTCCTTGACATCGAGCAGCATAGAAGTGCTCAAATTCTTGTAGTTGTCCTCGCTGAAATCTATATCCTGTGCATGACCACGAAGACAAGTTAGCCACAGTGGCCGGTTCTGTCCTTGCGGATGTCCCCTTAGATCAACCTCCACAAGGTGTTTTCGAGGCCCCCCTGGATCTCGAAAAGGTACTGGATGGGCCTGCTGTTGTTTCAAGGCGGTCCGTCCTCTGGACTTCGCAACGGAGTCGTATGAGGGCTGGCCAAAGCTCTCAGTCATCCCTGATGGAGAATACGAGGAGTTCCCCCTTGTCTCTTGCAACTCCATCGCCCGCCTCCACTGCAGTAGTTGGAGCTGCTTCTCCGCAATCTCCAAATCCAGTGCATGGATAGGAGGAAGCCGGGGATTGATGGCAGCCATGCCACGCGTGTGCGGTGTGTTGCCTCCCATCTTCGGTGGATCTTCGGAAAGGTCGTTGCAGTAATCGAAGGGCTCCCCTGAAAGAGTTTCTTCTGACATCTTCAAGCGTTTGCAAGGTTCAGGTTGCGGTGTTTGCGCTGGGCGTTCGGTCGCTGCACTGCTTCTCGGAATCGCAGAACCGCCTGGACCTCTCTTCCGAACCTCCCACACAGCTGGCTCGGTTGAATGCCCTCTTGCCTGTGAAATCCAGAGAGGAGTTATAGATGCACAATGCCGACAGCAGGGGAATGACACATAGCCCAGAAAAGGATCGGGACAGAAAGCTAAGAAAAAAATAAACGGCACGAGTCTAAGGAGAGAAACTGGAAAGCAGATAGGCTGATGGGAAGGGAACAAGATCAAAGAAGTAGCCCCTGAACAGTCCATGCCGGGAGCATGGAAATGACACATAACCAAAAAAAGTTCTGAAACATAAAGCAAAGGAATAAATTATGTAAATGAGTCGAAGGAGGAGAGATGGCACAGACAATTACATAGATGAGTATGGTTTTACTTACTTGAAGAAGCGAAACTGGTTGAGTGACCTAGATAAAAAGGGAAACCCAAGAGAGAGTGTCTAGGAGGGGGATAGAGAGAAGGTTCAGGGATAGAGAGTCACAGAAGGCTTAGTCGCTATCGACAGCATAGAGAGTCCATGACAGGCTGATGGAAAGGTCAAAAACGAGGGCAAAGAACTAGCCTCTGGACAGTTCATGCCGAGAGCAAGGGAATAACACATAACTGAGAGGAAGGTCAGAAACATGAAGCGAAGAAAAAATTGATGTGAATGAGTCTAAGGAGGGGAGAAATCATAGACAAATAGGTAGGAACACAATGACTCGCTTGAGCAGAAGGTGCGAAACTGGTTGAATGAGATTAAAAAAAAAAGAGGAGAGATGGGGGAGAGAGAAGGTTCAGGGTTTAGGGTTCCTGAGGGCGCACCTAACAACAACATGCGAACTTAGATAGGCTAATGAGAAGGGAACAAGAATCAGGAAGTAGCCCCCGAACAGTCCATGCCGAGGGCCCGAGCCAGGGTTTAGGGTAACATAACCAGTTTAGCGTTTCCAAGAAGACTTACTGTGGGACGCAAAAGCAGAAACCGAATTGAAGAAAATTGGGAATGGGGGTAGCAATGCCACAAGGACGTACATTAAAAGCAAAACATGACATTACGAATTACTGAATTGTAGAAGCAGAGTTCAAGGACTGGGCGACTCTACTAGCAATGCGACGAGAGAATAAGAGAGAAGGGACTGAATGAAGACGGCGAAATTCAAAGCTGCCCACCGAAGAACGGAAGCGGTCGGGAACAATTCTCCTTAGAAATGAATGACCCAAGATAGTACTAAGCAATAACTTTGAACCGTGAAGGATCGTGATCAAAAAGAAGTGAAGCACAATTCCGTACTCCGCAGGTTCTCCACAAAATTTGCTACGGGATTCGAAAGCAGGGCAAACGCATGGAAACATGGAAGATGAAAAACAAGGGGATGCAGTCGCTTAGGGGCTGAAACAGGTGGACTGCGGGTCTGAAAATGTGGCACACCGAGATGGAGAAAACCGAGTAGTGAGGGGACTTACCTCAAGACTGATTGCAACGCGTTCGCCCCCTCGGAGCCCTAATGCGGAGGTCTGAACATCGCCATCGCCACGGGAGTCGTTGCTGGCGAGTTCAGTAGAGCTTGCGCTACTCTCCTCCTCGCTTTGCCAATCCGTGGAGGTACTGCTCTCTGGGTCCGGGGCTCGATTTCTGGCCTTCGCCAAACGCGTAGTCCTCTGGGGTGTCGGCGGCAGGTTCTTCAGACGCTTACTACGCCTGCGCACAGCCCGATTATCCAAACTCTTCGCATCCTGTCTGTAGAGCAGAGGAAGATCAGCATTTCAGTAAATGGAAACTGCAGGGGGGTGAGAGACTATTTCAAGAGAGCTACACATGCGATCTTTGGGAGGAGGTAGAAAGTCATAAGTGAGGCCTTAAGTTAGGGTTCAGGGTTTAAGTACTGCACGCTGCCCTGACAATTCTGGAGGCTATTGGCGCCAGTGTTCCGCGTAGCCTTCTTGCTCTTGGTATTCGCCTCTCCTCCGACCCCGTTGGGGGGGACTGTAGAAGTAGACTTGAAAGCCCCAGCCAGGATCTCAATTCCTAGCTCCGCAAGCTTTTCCGAATTCCTCTTGATGTTTTCCTGCCGCTGCCTCTCATAATCCGGAACCTCGGCCTCCTCGTCCCCAACCAACCCTTCCTCCGAAGTAGCGTCTCCCGAGGTACTCGTCCCGCTTGTGTCGGAGGAGGTGCTATCATCCTCAACCCCCGAAGGCACCGCTTTCCGAGACCGCAGCTCCATCGCAGAGCGGAAGGGAAGCTGTGAAGGAGAACTGCACAATCAAAGCTCGGAGGAATCGCCATTCCTGGTAGCAGGTACGTCTCGCCGCCACCCTCCCCTCAATTACTTCCCCACTTCAATTCGTGAAAGCCTCCCAATCATGGTTTCGACGCCGCCAAAAACACCTGTGCATTGATTCCTTGGGACTTCTGATCATCTACTCTGAAGGCGGAGTTATAGGTGACTGAAAATGGTCACCATGTCACTGTCGTAGTCATATTCTACCTTGCTTAGTCAGAATTTCCGCATTCGTCGGGTGGACAATGACTACTGCCAGTCATCAATTCGCGAAAACCATCATAGCACTGGATTGCGAGATGCCCGTCGAAGTTCTCCACCACGTAATTGTTGAGCTGGGTCTTAGTGATGACGACAACGTCTACAGTAAGAACGCAATCTATGGCTGTCGGAGGTGAAACACTTTCCTAACATTTACGGAAAATCGCGGCTGGATATTTAATAGACAGTGATGCTCAATCCGGACAGCATGTGTCTGTGCTAGTGGAATTAATAGAGTGTTGGCCTACAGTATCGTTGTGGTTGAATTTAATTATGTTTAAAATATTGTCCATTTGCGGCAACGTTCAAAGTCCCTGTTTACTGAAGTACTTCTAACACCTATTCCTGTGGTTGAAGGATGGCGGTTGCAATGTTGCTTACGGACTGCTGGGACTCAGAGGACATTGTAAATGCATCATGGTTATACGCAAGGTATCATGCAATTCTAAAACCTCTAGGGACTGTTTTAACAAATGATTTAAAACTTATTCATTGAAATTTGAGGCACTGTGATATGTTCTCCTGCTCAATGGATACTGTCAAAAGAGAAAACTGCCGAGTAATTCTATGGCTCAATGCTGTGATTCAGTACAACACATCTAAGGAAACGTCAGACATAATAGTGGGAAACAGTCATGGAATTCGAAGCAGCAGCCAAGGAATTATTACCCAATAACAGTAGATCACAGCACTGTATACCAAAATGCATTCGATTTATATGAGACAGATGAGTCAATAATCGGTGGTCTCCTAAGTAGTTCAGAAAACACTGTGTAGTCCACTGAATATATTTCTGAATATTTAGTTTCTGGTATATTTATGGGAGTACTAGGGCATATTTGAGGTGGAACTCAAAGCCTCGTGAAACTCACAAAGCCTACTTTAGACCCAGCTTAGAAATGGTTCATACTGAAAATGGTCGAAGAGTGTTTGCAAATACCGAACGGACTTCATCCTCTCATTAAATCTATGTTCACAAACGCTAGAATAAAATGCGATAGAAACAGAGGAACTGTAACATGCAGTGACTGAGTGAAAGAAGTCAGGGAAAGAAAGCAAAGTGGGAAGTAATTCTAACGCGGGGTTTTGGCGACTTGTTTAGATGCCTCGAACCTCACCCACGGAGATGAGTCAGGCAACCTCGGCCGGCCCCCGCACTGCCGTGGCCACTGCATCAGCACCGTGAATCAGCTCCAACTCAGTTGCTGCCCCGCCGGATGTTGGGCTCGAGTCCTGGCTGGTGGATGCCTCGTCCTGGGAATTGTAGGAGACGGACCATGGGCGAGACTCACCGGTGTTGAAGGAATCCTCTTCAGCAGTGTCGGAGTCCACGACAATCGGATGTGCTGGAGTTGTTCCCCGAAGAATGTAGGTGTCAATGGTACGAAGATAATACTCTCCGAAATGGAGTCCTGCAGCCTCGCCTAGTGAGAGAACTTCCTCGTTGCAGACATCAGTCCAACAGTTGCCATTAGAAAATGAGACATACATCGCAAGTGCACGAACATCTGGGAGAACAACATCGTGGGTTTGTTTCCTCAGATGGACCGCAGACAGCCAGCCAAACAGGGATGCCTTGTCCATCGGTGATCCTGATCTACGAAACTTAGCTGGAATCAAGGAGGTGCAAATTGCAATGGACAGCAGAAAAGTAATAACGCCCAAGAAAATGATATTGGAGCAGGTAAGGCAGGTCTTGGTGATCAAATGTTCAAGACTGTGCTAGCTTCTTCCCGTCTCCACCCTAAAAAGTCGGGGGTCTGGTATCATCAGTGTTAGTCATGCGAGATAGAGTGCCTGTTGAAAAGCCTAGAGCTATAGGATGTGGATTTTTCAACATGGTGCAGATCTTATACTCACAAACTAGATTTCCAGGCCACCTGTGGATGCGACTGTATAAGGAGTGCAATCAGAAACTGACGTCATTTCCCTCATGTGAAGCGTACTGAACTGTCTCGAGAGGTTAACAGTAGGGGATGCATGCCATCGTAGGAACCTATGACATGTGACGAATCTGCCCATGGTAGTTGACATTGCTGTGTACAACCATTAGATTTCTAATACTGTTGCTTGCACATGTGTGAAGCCTAGATCTGAAAGTTCAATGACCTGAGTGTCAGAACAGCCATTGTCCTCTCCTAATCCATTTCTGCTTCTTATTTTTCCCAATATTCAGACTCCAGGCAGAGTTTGCTGCGACCTTGAGGTTCCCTAAAATAGTCTGGACGTAACGTGGTGCTGTTGGCGACCTTAATTGCCCCCGGACGCATTTGCCACGTCGACTACATCTTAGTACAATCAACGTTGTTGGACTGAATGTAAAACGACAGCGTTGGAGGCTGTTTGGCATTTGTTCAACAAGAGGAATCAACCACCAAGCAGCACAGACAGGTATGCGCTGAAGTTATTTTGCAGGTATTTGAATTGCATCCCGTAAGGCTCTTAGAAAAACAGTAATAGAACATCGGTTTTCAAAAGGGGAATCATGATTATTGGAGTCATGAATCTGGTTCAGGTGACGACAATTAGTCACAGGACATGATTACATAGCGAGATTTAATAGACAGTGGTGTCTTTAATGTGACTGAGTGAAGTCATAGAACTTGAAGAGGTCCATACTGACCTATCACTCTGACCTAAGATAATGGATGCACGCTTTTGCAGGATCAGTCGTCGGTGGCGATGGAGGCAAGCGAGCTCCACCTCTGGGATTTGGAGGAGCGTGAAGCAAATAGGCTAGGGCTAACAAGTTACCGTTGCCCATGCGGAAACTGTATGGGAGGTCGCTGCATCAACAGGGCAACCATACGGAAGCATCTTAGAACAGTCGGAAGAGACCCTCAATTCACTGTGCCTATTTTGGTATGTTTGAACTATGTGACGTAATTCGCTACGGAATTTGATTTCTATTGCGGAAGTACTTCCAATGAATAACTCCTTGCGCTTACCTTGGTCAGGCGGGTCTCGTAGATGCGGCAAACGACTTTGTCGATGCGGAAGACCACTTTGTTGAAGGAGAGGTCAGGGAAGGTCCTCCCGAGCCTGACAACAACAACGGGGGCATGGACGCCATAAGAATGATCATGGAGTGCCTGTCTAGGTATGATAACCTCCAGGATGATGGATTCGCAGACGCTGGGGAGACCCGCTGCGACAAAGAAGACGACGAAATCCCATGGCCGGAAGGGGACCACACCGGGGATGTAATGGATGAGTTACTGGAGCATGCCAGAACTCCTCTTTATGAAGGTGCTACAACTTCTCGGTTGGTCTACCCTTCTGCTACTCAACTGCTTTGCAGTCTTTGGGGTTTCGAATTCGTTTGTTACCGAATTGCTGCAACTACTGCTATTCTTCTTCCAAGCGACAATCACCTACCCACTTCTCACTATGAAGCCCAGAAGTATGTGGGGAAGCTAGGACTGTCTTACAATATCATACATGCATGCCGCAATGGATGTTGCCTCTTCAGGAAGGAGCTGCAGGATGCGGAGAGCTGTCCAAAGTGCAATGCCCCGAGGTACAAGTCGCAGTCCAGCCGAATCCCCTCCAAAATTCTACGCCATTTTCCATTAATTCCCCGTCTCAAACGCATGTACCGATGTAAGAAGGTGGCAGAACTTAACAAATGGCACGCCAATCGTGCGAAGGAGGGAAGTAATGTGGATTGCGTCCCCGATTCGAAGGCCTGGAAGTACATAGACTCACTGGATGCCGACTTCACAGCGGAGCCCAGGAACATCCGCCTGGGGATGGCTCTGGACGGAGTGAACCCATTTGGAAACCTGTCGCTCAATCACTCGACATGGCCCGTTCTTCTGCTGAACTATAATTTGCCTGCATGGCTAGTGACAAAGCCCTTTTTTATCATGCTGTCTTTGCTGATCCCAGGGAAAGAGAGTGTGACATCGGAGAATATTGACGTATACCTTGCTCCGCTAATTGAAGAGCTCTTGGAACTCTGGGAAGGGGTCGCAGCAATAGATGTGTCTTCAGAGCCTCCTGGACAGCATTTTAAATTGCGCTCTCTACTTCTCTGGTGCGTTCACGACTTCCCTGCGTACGGACTAACGTCTGGGCAAGTCACTAAAGGGTATAGAGCGTGTACAGAGTGTGGGCCAGAAGTCTCTTCGTGGCGGTCACGGGCCTTAGGGAAGAATGTATATTTAGGTCACCGTCGGTACCTCAGCAGGTCGCATCCCTATCATAGGCTCCGGCAGGCGTTTGATGGTCAACCGGAGCACCAGCCGCCCCCCCAAACTCTCACAGGATCAAACATCAAAGGCTTTGCACATGAGAGAATGTCCTTCCTACAAGCGTCACAGGGAAGAAGAGTTGCTGGAGAGGCCGACCCCATTCACCGTGCCGGAGTGAAGCGGCTCTCAGCTTTGTACACGCTTCCATATTGGCAGGTACGAGCTAAACGCATCCTCTGGTACCATTAACCACTACTCTGAAATATATGACTGACTGTAGTAACTGCATGTCTAGAAGGATGACCGTGAAGAGTGCACATTCTGGTTCTAGTAAGTACCGCAAGGAACGCTGACTGTGATGTGGAACCAATTCTGATGGTAATGTTGACTGTGAAGAGTGAAATTTGTGGTGCAAGTAACGTTTTCGGGAAAAGTTGACTGATTCTAGTAAGCTCTAGATGATCAGCTTGACTGTGAAGAGTGCTAATTCTTATCTCCATCACTGAATTTAGATAGAGAAGTGGAAACGTTCCTATATCTTCTAAAATGCAACAGTAGATTCCATGCTAATGACGGTGAGCAGAACTGATGCTGGAATGCTATGTCTAGAATTATTGGCAGAACCTCCTCATTAGACATGTTTTGGATCCAATGCACTGCAAAAAAAACATTTGCGAGAACATAATGAAAACGATTTGGGGAGACCGCGACACTTTGAAAGCCAGGCTCGACTTGGAGGAGGCCAATATTCGAGCACATCTGCACCCGCTTCCTGGAAGGAAACCTGGATCTGTTGTACTCCCAGCAGCTCCGTATGTACTATCCAAAGAGGAGAAGGGGACATTTCTGGACATTATCCGGAATTTGAAGACTCCTACGAACTATGCTGGACAACTTGCGAAGTGCATTGCGTCGGATGGGGACTTAAAGGGACTGAAATCTCATGACTACCATGTCATGATGCAGCAGTTGCTCCCTCTGTGCCTGCGCACTCTATTGGACAGAGACACGCGGGTGGCAATATTGCGGCTCTGTCGGGTGTTTGTGCAACTCTGTGCAAAGTCTGTGGATCTATCGTCCATGCAGCAGTTACTGGAGTACACAGCTGAGACACTGTGCATGCTCGAGAAGGTTTTCCCACCCTCATTTTTCAATATAATGTCGCACCTCCCCATCCACCTTGTGCAGCAGTTGGATATATGCGGTCCTATACACACCCGATGGATGTATCCTATTGAGCGATACTTGAAGAGATTGAAGGGCTACGTTAGGCAACGAGCGCAACCCAAAGGATCCATGGCACGGGGGTACATAATAGAGGAAACTCTTGGATTCTGCACGGAGTACATGCAGGACTGTGAGCTAACGCGTAGGAGGATCTAGGACGACCACGAAGAAGTTGCGGCAAAGAGTGAGTCCGTGGAGGGTACAGGTCGATACAGACTCCTGACATTGGATCTAAGGGCGTGGATTCACGAGTTTGTTCTTACGAACGCGGAGCCTCTACATTCGTACAGGGAGTAAGAATCACTCGGATGTTCTGGGGGGAGAGTGAGGCTGAGAGAAGTCTCTTGTTTCAGTCATGCGTTCTGTTTCGAAACCGAGATATGACTGTGTTTAGTCCAACAGTTTGTTTTCTTCACTGCTTTTAGTAATCAAATCACAACACGTGACTATTCAATCTTTGTACATGAGATTGTTACTGCAAGGGCTTACTGTAATTGCACGCTAAAGACTTCACATTTACTGTGGCATCTTACCAGGCGCCACTACATGGAGATGGAAGAGCGGTCGAAGATGCGTGCAGCGATTCGACGTTGATCACGGGGTAGAAGAGCCGAGTATCCGCCCAACTCTCAGAACCAGCCGTTCTCTGAGTGGTTTCCTACTATAGTGCAACGGGATGTGGCGGCAGGAACGCATGTGGGTGAAGATGTGCAAGCCCTTCTCCTGCCACCTTCATGCGACTCAAAATCATATCGAAGCATGTATGCATACGGGAACCACATACGTGTGCGAGGAGCAGAGATGGACTTGGCAACGTGCGACAGCGGAGTAGCTGCAACATTCTCACAGTCTTGCCGGGTCAGCAGAAAGGACCAGAACCAGAGGCTCGCGAATGTGGAGTACGTGGGATGGGTCGAAGAGATCATTGGCGTTGACTATGGGAAGTTTGAGCTCCTCGTACTGTACTGTAAGTGGGTCCAAGCTACGTGGGTTGGACCCCCGGCAACTATGAAGAAAGATGAGTATGGTTTCACTCTCGTGAAATTTGACCGCACCATTCCGTACTCCGCAGATTCGTTTGCGTTCCCCCTTCATGCTCAGCAGGTCTTCTTTGTTGACGATGTAGCACATCCTAGGTGGAAGGTTGTTCTTCGCAAAGAGGCACGAAGTGTGAGAGTGACTTCCATGGATAAGGGAACTCCAGATTTACATTGTCTGAGCTTCCGTGACGATGCTCAAAACCCAGGACTCATGGCACGGAATGTTGCTGACGATACCGCAGCAGTACCACCTGTCTTATCAGATGCCAGGGAGCTTTCTAGCAACGAGGTCCAGCTTGCTCTACAAATGGAGGATGCGGAGGCGGATTTCAATGATGAGTCATCCCAGCAAGATCGTACTGCCTAGAGGACCTTCGTCCATCACAGGAGTACTTACAAAGATCGCGCGGTCTATATGACCACATTCAGTAAAGAAAACTGTTGACATGACTATGTTACTTTGCAACTCTAGTAACAATTTTAGTAATGCACACCTTCGGATGACTATGTTGCTTTGCAATCATTACCAATGTGAGTGAAGATAACTGTCTACATGACTATGTTACTCCCCCCCCTTATTACTACATTGAGTAAAGAAAACTGTCCACATGACTATGTCACTTTGCAGTCATTCCCACTGGGAGTAAAGAAAACTGTCCGCATGACTATGTTACTCTGGAACTTCATGACTACATTGAGTAAAGAAAACTGTCCGCATGACTATTTTACCTTGCAAGTATAGTAACAGTCATACTAGTTGCAACCGTCCACGTGACTATGTCACCCGCAGTAATTGCCAGTCTTAGTAAAGAAAACTGTCGTCATGACTACAGAACAATAGGCGGCTTCAAAATAGTGGTCCAAATTGTAAGATTCTTAATTCCAATTTTCATTGCAGTAACGGAACAAAATTCCAAATATTCATTGAAATAAAAAAACTCATGTAGAAGTGAATGAATTATGAATCAAAGTGCACGTTATGTCATGATCGTCAAATTGAATCTGAATTTGGAATTAGATTCCTTTAGACCAAGGTTTGTTTTTTTTAATATGTGCTAACTCGATTATTAGTATGTATTTTAAAAACGGGCATGAAAAGTTAGTACATTATAGAAGTTGTAAGAAACAGAAGTGCAAATCCCGGAGTGACGATCTTCTTGCGAAAAAATGAAACAGAAACCAACAGCTGCGTCCTCACATCAAATGACCGAACCCTAGCGATATAATGCATAACATTTAGCTAAAAAAAATGAAGTAGAAGTAAATTGAACTCATTCAAGATTTTCCATATTTTCTCGAAATCTTGATTTATCCAATGAAGCTCTAATTATTTTCAAATATTTAAAAATTGTACACATACGGAATAAACAGAACACAGAAGTGAGGATCTCCTTCCAAAATCTCATGTAAAATTACGGACAGCTGGATCTTCACATCAAATGACCAAATACTTGCAATTCATCACATTTCCCGAAAACATATATAGTTGAAGTGAAAGTAAATTAAACTCATTAAAGAATTTTAAATACATTCTTGAAATCTTGATTTATATAATGAAGCTCTAATTGTTTAGAAATACGGAAAAATCGTAGACATACGGAAAATCACAGCTTGATTTTTAAATATTTAAATAAACTATGTGGAACTCTGTAATTATTTTAAAAACATTATTAACGATTTTGTATATTCTGCTCAGAGTCTTATGGTATCACAAGATGTACTCTTGTGAGTCATTTAATTCAATTAAATATGGAAAAAATTTCATTCACAATTCGGTGCAAGTAAGGACTTTAACGAACGTGATTATTTATTATGTTTCTGTCCTTCTCTACAATATTACTGAACCGAGGGTCTATAAAATGTCCAATACTTTAAAAATGAACATTACTAAATGCTTCCTCATGAACATCAAAATCAAATTATATGAATATAACACATGAATTATCGCTTTTGTATTGTCCTAACTACTTCGAATTTATTTCTACAATCAATATTAACCATGTAGAAGAGCCAAAATGCTTCTGTTCCACTTTGAGCAAATAATTCATATCCACTTCAAAATTTTGCTCATATTGTTTTCCATGTAGGTAACTAAGTTAGGCACCTCTTTGCAAAATTTTGGAGACTTATTTTGTTGCAAATTTTCTGTACTTTTTAAATTCTACACGATCTTGCGAAACTAGCATCACACTCCTGCAAAGTTGCTCTTCTTCCACCCTCATAAAATTCTTCCCTTTGAATTATTATTCAGACCCACTCTAACAACATGCAAAAGTACGTGCATTATTTCGTATTTGTGTCTGGAATCTTTCACATAGATTTGGTTTTTCTCATACTTATTCCCTCTATTTATGCAGGTTTTTCCTCTATTTCATTTCAATTTAGTGACATAGTTTACCCTAAACCTAGATATAATGTAGATCTAGATATAATTTAGATCTAGATATAATGCGGATCTAGATATAATGTGGATCTAGATATAATGTAGATCTAGATTACATAAATGGTACTACTGTTGTAAGGAATACGTACTTGCCATCGCACGGAACTACTTGTGCGAGATCTACGCAAAGAAGGAGTGCGTACTGGTCCATGTTTTTCGGAAATTTGGTCATTTAGGGTTTGTCATGTCTTGTGTACACCAACTCTGTGATATGTGTTGATGTGGAATATGACTCTATAGTGACCAGGCCGACTAATCTACATCATCTCTAGATTGTACGACTAATCTACATCATATCTACATTAATATGTCACTACATTACATGGATACACAGTTCATTGTATAGATGTATAACTCAAATAAATAAAAAATTGCAATGAAATGATCAGGTCAAATTTTAGGGTACCTGAGGATTTACAGTATGTAGCTCAAATAAGTAATTAAAAAAATCATAGTCCTAGCATGCATGGTTATTATTGCGGAATAAATGTAGAACAATGAAGACGGAACGGAGCACAAATTTTGAAGTCCAAATTTTCCATTCAATTTGAAGAAGAAATTGAGGACAAATGTTGTCAAATTTTTTACCATACAAGAAATCAAGAATTTATTTATATATAAAAAAATTAAAAAAAAAAAAAAAAAAAAAAAAAAAAAAAAAAAAAACAATAATCTTGTCGTACAACAGGACTTGTTCTTGTGAGCTCCATGAATTGATTTATATCTGAGTTAAGTGTATTTTCACCAAGTTTAATGAAAATTTAGGAACGGTGATGACATTAATCACTTACGGGTATACTCTGGTTTATTTGGTAGAATTGTAGATTAATATACACATGTAAACTTACAATAATGGAAAGTAAATAATAACATATTTTATTTTGTATAATATTTCAGTTTTAAAGAGAAATAAGAGTACTAGTTTCATAAATTAAAAATCACATATCGCACTATGTAAATATTGGCACTAATCAACATTTGAATCTTAAAAATTTTGAGAGTAAAATGCCTCGAATCAATATATATGACTATTATTAGTCTAGGTAATGAGTAAATGAGTACACATAGTCACCCAGATCAACCTTATTACAACATGGAGTCATACAGAAAACAATGACCAATATTAGTAAAGAAAACTGCATACATGACTATCAACATGACTACATTCTGCCGGCCATAACTGTAACTCCTTGAAATAATATGGGGAGGCAATTGATAAGGGTTCAATTGACAGCGTTGGAAACGTAGAGCATGATTAATAGTACAAGCAATCTTCAGGCATCTGGAAACCCTAAGTGGGAACGTAGAGACCGTGGAGTTATAATATTTGGTGCATCTCATACAAACTTGTATTATTTTTTAAGACTTCTATGTTTAATATGTAGTGATCGTAATTCTGTGAATATATGTGTCTCCTAAGCACCTGCATATGAAGATGATGGACCTACCTCAACTTTACAGCACTTATCCATTGAGGGCCCCAGTAAAGGATTTCGTCAGTCACTAGATTGAAATCAATGACCACGATTAGTGAGAAGAATGACTCCATGACGACATGCAGTCACTGAAATGGAATCTGTTACAAAACACAGTCATTGACGATTTTATGACCAAAACCATATGACTATGTTAGTATGACTCCAGATAGTAAGCACTCAAAGCATGACTAAAGGAACAGCGCTGGGGAACATATGGCCCGTTCCTGAAGACGTTCCCACCCAGGTCCTCAAAAAAATGACTGGGTACGTGACTAGTCTGTGACTAGTCCATGACTGGACCCTGTTGTGACTGAGTTTTGACTAAGCTAATGACTAATGTGACTATGCGGTCACATGGGCCAGTTTACAACTAGTCACATTGGGCTGGATTTGTTGTAGTGCGTGTGACACCATATTGTATGGGCTAGCTCATTTAAATACAATTTTAGTACTCATAATACTATTCTGTACAAAGTAGTATTGGTTTGTTCTTTATTGATATGGCCGATAGACCTTGCACTGAGAAGACCCTTTCTTTAATGAACTTACGAATGTTTTTATTTTTATTTTTTTTAATGCATCATGGACTCAACAAGTGTATTAATTCACACGTATCAATTGCATGAGAAGATGTGCAAAGGCTCTGAATGCTAGATGTTTATCAAGAAAATTTCCTTCGTAAATTCAAAGTAAGTGCACACAGACATGACAAAATCAGGATATAAAACCATTAGGATATTGTGAACGTATTTTACGAGTAGTTTCTAGTCCTCGTGTAGCCTAAACCTCTCTAAACCAGCACAAATGGTGGCAAGATTGTCCTCAGGCATGTTGTAGGTGACCTTCCACACGTTGCATCTACCTCGCTTTGGAACCATAGCAAATCTGCCATGCACTACAAGATGTGCATCAATATGTGTTGATTGGGAGTTGTTGAGGAATACGTAGCAATTGTTCCACTTTTAAAAGTAAATGCCACGTATGACGAGGTCATGAACTTCAAACTCTGGGCCCCATGGGCATATGAACCCAACATTCACCTCATATTTTTGCCGTACTGCACTGGAGAACATAAAATTCTATTCCTTTGTTGTTGCCCTCGATAGCTGGGACAACAAAGTCATTACTCGGCTGAATCAGGTCGCCAAATCCTTCGCCTTCCTTAGCCTCCCCCCAGTCCTTGTTAGCTGGTACATCGTGGTCCATCATTTGCTCTCGCACTCTCTGAAGTTCGCATGGTTTTATTTTCACAAGTTTCCATTCTTCAACATGGGACGTATTGGCGCAATTTGTAGAGTCCTTGTCGAGACAAAATGCACTAAAGCATGACAATCTCCAAACAAAGAGTTGCGTTGGGTGAGCAACAGCAAATGAGTACTCTGAATGTGATGCCTGGGAACCTTTTACAGTCTCACATTCATAGCTACGCTGCCTCATACAGTCTTTGGGAATTTCCAAGAAGCACCGATTGACCTCCTTGATGATTGTCTTTTTGAAGTTGGTATCCACTCGGCCGGCCATTCTCTCGTTCAAGAAGCACACTACAGCATTTGCATTCTGCATCCTCCTTTAGGTGTTCTGTAGCTAAGATTGTGGAAGAGCACGCTTCACCACAGCACCTGCACCATCACACTCTCCCTTCGCATGTCCTGTTCCAAAAAAGTTCCAATTCATAGTTCAACCGTTTGTGAGGCCAAGGTATTTAGCCACAAAATATAATGCACGGGCAACCTTGAACTGGCCCGCACAACCGTCGGACCATACTACATGGTGCTTGGGGAAAATACCGACAAGGAGATGCATAAATAGTAATCTATTTAAGCCTGCAAGATATGAAATTGGTGTACTGGTGTACAGTGTGGTTCAAAGTTTACCTTAAAGTACCATGTGTACAGAAGGTAACCGATTTTGTACAAAGTGGTACTAATGGTACAGACATTGAACTCTCTAGTAATCAATATACAATGTGGAATGGAGCAGTAACGAAACTATTGAATAAGAGAAGCAACACGCTGTTAAAACATATTATGTACGTAGTTAAAATAAGCTGTGCACTTACTATATTGATAAAATTGATAATAGAATCAAAAATACCCAACACACCTTAAGACTCTAGCCATCGCCAATGGTGCATCATGCAGTGCTGGACAAAGAGGGAATCGTGTTGTTTGTTGTCTGTTATGTAGAAATGGGAGTCCTTCACAAGTTCTCCATATAGATTAATGTGGTAAGTAATGTGCACAAGAATAGTGATCTGTGTTAAGCACTAATACATGCTCTAGATATGGTTCTGAATCTCAAAAGTGTAGTTATCCGCAAAATCAATATGCAATAGAATCACATCTTTGCCCATACACTAAATCGACCGCCTGCAATGGTACTCCTGCCACCTTGCAATGAAATTATGCCTCACAAAGTGGGGCAGTTTAGACTTGAAGTAATTAAGCAAAACTTCGGGAGAGGTCTCCTTGTAAACCTCTATGATCCTCTTCCGCAGCCTTCCATTCCCTATCAACCCAATGATTTCATTTTCATAACACTTCTACATGACTGTTATTGATGCTGAAGTCTTCAAAGGACAAGTCGGCAGGTTTGAAATACCAAACTCTGCGCAGGTACCTATGACGCATGATTATGCGTGCCACTCTGCATTCTCCAGCTTTGGGCACACAATCTCCTGCCGAAGCGATTTTGTTCCACCGTAAGTCTTGAGATGGGCGTTGCAAGCAGATTTTTCCGGTCGGAAGAGGCATACATTACACTCGCATTGGCAGTTGGCCAAGATGTGGATTCCCCTCTTCCCATCCCGAATCCTATTGAACCCTTTCTTGAGCATGTCAATCTCTATGTGGTATCTACAACAACAAGTGTTTCTCTTGTTGCAAGCTCTAACAAAATAGAGCTTCAGCCTCTCAAAGGCGACCAACTTGATGAGAGTGTGTAGGTGCGCCTCGACATATCTTTTATAAAAAGAGTTCTGCAAGATAGTATAGAGCTTATGAGAAGAAATAGAAGCAACTGGATCCTTCGGATTTTGTGTACGCACTTATACAAACACAGTACTCACGTGTACCAAAGAGTTCCTAAGAGAATCCTGTCGTACAAACTAATACGGATCTAAGTCCATTCGGACATCCAAATTTAAAATTCAGCTGCACAATGTGTGCATGTAACTTATACACTACAACAATGCTATATTCAATATGAATAGCAAAGAATTTATACCTGAGTTTCAAGCTGATACTGAGTGCAATGTTGTTCTCTTACATTGCGACTTATCCACTTCTAAACAATTTCCTATCCGTTGGGCCTCACGCGAGTCTCTTCTGTCCACCATTTCAATACAAGCTCCTTCAATGCATTAGGCACACCGGGTCTCTTCTTGTGTCTTACAAGTGCTAAAGGTGTCCCAGCCGTACATGCACAAACAATCTCCAACAACAACTATTGCATGAACACATAGTGTAGAAACATGCGCAATGAAATTCAAAACCCTTCTCGTGAAGTGTGAGTTGTCGCCCCTTGCTTCGAAACCTTGTGATAAATAAAACAGTGTGAAAGATACAGCACCTGCTAGTAGGCTTGATCCCATATGTTGGGATTTAAAATTCCCTCAATAGCAATAAATGTCATCGTGGATGCCATCAACCATATCAATAGCAGCAACAAATCCAACTCTGCAAAATAGAAAAGCGCCCCACAATGCCGCCTAAAAACATGGAGTACCAATCCTTGGACGTTTTGTACTAACTGTACACAATGGTACTTAGAGGCCGGAGAGCAACCCTAGCCTATATTCACCCCACCTATCTAAGAACATGAAGAGTCGAAATACTTACATTGTAGCTGTTAGTCAGAGTAAACACATGGAGATGACTGAGACGCAAAGACCTGGTTAGCCAAAGCTGATACGTAGGCCGCGGGGGCAACAAGGTGTTCAAGGAGGGCAAGGTAGTGTTCATAGGGTAAACGTTGGTAGTGAGAACTCCAAGACTATGTAAGAACGAGAAGTCCTTAGGCACTGGTTCAAGGGGGATGAGTGAAATAGTACACCTTCGTCAGATAGCTGTGGTATTCGAAGAGGAGGTTCTTTTAGAGATATAGAAAGGTTGCAGGAAGAGTAGCGTTAGAGAGTGGTATGAAGAGAGGAGAGGAAAGGCTGGAGGTAGAGAGGTGACATATTCATTACGCCCCAATACAGGGCGCTTTCTTACATGTTACGAAACTGGTCGAGCATGTACAGAAAATATACATTTACCATTAGCCCATATTCCTTTGTAGGGTTTAGAAATCCCAGTGAGCAGGATGCAGTTGTGAGCAACTAGCTATGAAACTCGGTTAACAAGGTAGGCAGTTGAACC
The DNA here is from genome assembly GCA_014871385.1 of Ceratodon purpureus. Classification (NCBI taxonomy): domain Eukaryota; kingdom Viridiplantae; phylum Streptophyta; class Bryopsida; order Pseudoditrichales; family Ditrichaceae; genus Ceratodon; species Ceratodon purpureus. The sequence goes on from CM026426.1 coordinate 101,935,882, forward strand.
AATTTGGATATAACAGTCAAAATAGAATTAATACATATGTTATCCTGTGCAACAAGGCGCATGAGTAGTGCATGACATCTTGATTCGAAGTACATACAGTGTTACAATAGATACGAGTTTAGTTCAGCATACTTTACATAAACCATAATGGATTTGCAAGTGATTTTAAAATAAGTATGCACACGCGTTAAAACAATACCCCCTTCCAAGACCTATCTTGATAGACTTGGAAGGACACTGTTCACTTTGGCTAGACACAGTGTCAATACATCAAAACCGAGGATTTACATTGTCAAGTGAGATTATAAAGAACACAACAAAGCCATATACATCGCTCATGCTGACATTGCTCTTACTGACTAGCGATGTTTATGGCATAATCAACCAAACATGATGTAGTAGGCAATCGTAATAACTAAAAGCGGAAGGGTTTAGAGTGCGTAGAGGATTAGTTGCGGTAGAATCCTGCTCCAATCTTGAGAGAGCAAACCTCACTTGTGCCCATGTCCCATAACACACAAGAGTGAGTGTCAGTAAGATGTACACGAGGTGTTGGCAGTTTTGCTCACACTTTGTTGTCAAAAGCCAAAGATTAAAGCGCATCTACCGTAAAGAATCACAACAAGCAAACTGACCCTATCCTTCTCACGATTGCAATACAAACAATTCATATCATCAATGCCAAGATCGCAATTCCCATGTATGTAAAATCAGTGGCTCAGCAAAAGGATATTTGAGTGACAAATATCCATGGTTGGAGCCGCTGCCGAGTGCAGGGACAGAACCTGGGGCACGTCGACGTCCATTGCTCCAGTACAGACAGCCACTATTCCTCTTGCGCTACGCTACTTGCCTCGTACCGCACGATTAGTGGTGAATAGGGAAACTAAAAGAAAAATGATACATGTACTCCTTAGGGTACTTCCTTATTTAGGCTGGAAGGTGGGGGGCTCAAGAGTCGGGATGGTGGCTTGTCGCCATCGTCAAGATTCATGAGCTGGAGGTTTGTACCCCCATGATGCTTCTGAGCCCAAGTTATCTACGGGTATGGAGATGGGTGTGACAGCAGCGAGGTGCTTGGTCCCTGTATCACCAGGGTGAGGCCCGTGACTCCATATACCCGGAATTATCCTGTGTATCTGTCTAGTATAAGTCTAGCACAATTAACTTCCTTATTTTGTGTAGTTAGTCTAAACATTGCCATAGCCATAAAATGCCATAGCAGTGTGTATCCAAACGGTGGGGTGGCTGTTTGAGCTCACCTTGATTACCTTTTTGTTTATGGGGATATTTACCAAACTGCATATGCTATATTTGCTACTCATTTTACACTTCATT